>LS990919.1:20194650-20794650 GCA_900464855.2 Musa schizocarpa | reverse complement strand
TCTATTTGTCATTGATATGCTCCGGAACATTTCATACTCTATTGATATGCTCCAATTACTCTATGCTCCATTTGCTATGAACTGATATGTTCTAAAATGTCCTATTTGCCATTGATATACTCTGGAACGTCTCATACGCTATTGATATGCTCTAATTACTCTGTGCTCCATTTGCTATGAACTGATATGTTCTGAAATGTCCTATTTGCAATTGATATGCTCCGGAACATCTCGTACGCTATTGATATGCTCCAATTACTCTATACTCCATTTGTTATGAACCAAATATGTTATGAATGAAATGACATTTGCGATTCTGTATCTAATGAGCTGATATCCTTGAATCTCTTGGATTTTGTCTTGCATTGTGATATCTTATTTGTTTGGAAACTGTCCATTCTCGTGCTAGATACGCTTTGTCACTTGCTGAGCTGTTTTTAGCTCACTCCGTTGTTACATAAATCTTTCAGGTCAGCTTGTCTCTCTTAGATGTTTGAATTGGGCTGAGGCAGTGGAGAGCTATTCAGAATTATGGGCAAGTCTTGTTGGGTATTATGTTATTGTTGTATAAGCATATTTTGTATGTAATGAAATGTTGTCGATGAACCGAAATGGATATACCTTGTAAAAGTATTAGACGATCTCTCTTATTTGGAATTTTGGAATGTTAGGTCTAGTTTACGATGATGTGAACTTGTGGTAAATGGTTGGAGTTCTGATTGTATAAATTACTTAGCTTGTGGATTTATAAATGTTGTTCATGTTTGTTAAGTTGGCTTGGGCTGCCATAAATGTGAATTATCGAGAGATGTGATATATGATTATAAACTGCACAGGTTTTATAGATGTGAATTTGATAGAATGTTTTTCAGAGTCCTCAAATGTTAGTTTGGATCCTGGATTGGTTTGTGATGAAAATTTTAATATCATTGATATTTTGAGGGGCGTGACAACGAGCCTCAGTCCTAGTCACCCTCAGGAGCTTCTGGAGCTCGTCATTATGATCCTTGGTAGCCTTCACCTCAGATGTGAGGCGTGTCGACTCTGCCTCCAGCTCCGAGGCACGTTGCTCGACCGCCCTCGAGACAGAGGAGAGGCGAGTCACCTCCGCCTCCAGATCGGAAGCACGCTGCTCGGCCGCAGCAATCGCTTTTGGAGCCGCCCCTGCGCGGACCTCCTCGATCTGCCGACGCAGCTCGGCATTGCGGTCGCTCAAAACGTTGAGGGCCCGACCCGCGTCGCGGACACGGTCCATCAACACCGTGGTGTAATGATGACTCTGCAAGGAGAAAGAGTCAGTACAAGTACCAATCGGGCAAGGAAGTCGACAGCAAAACACTTACCCATAGCAACGATTTAGCAGACTTGCCGAACAAAACATCTGAGGGCAGGGTGTACAGATCCCGAGCTATGTCGAGATGAAGCCCGCCTCACACGAAGGAGGCCACGACCTCCCCATCAGCCCACACCCAGGTCCCGCGGGTCAGGCCCGCCCATCGAGCGACCAGCTGGTCGGAGAGTTGGCCCTCCGGGAGTCCGCCCATCACCCGAGCTTGATAGGGCTCATCCTGCGCTCCTGCAGGGAGGCGAAACAGGTCGCGGATGGAGGGTTCCCGAGGAGCCTTCCCTGCCACCTCATTGCTCGGGCCAACTTCGCCCCGACCAGGGCCCCGTCGCCGATCACGGCGGCCTGGTTCAACAATGACCTCCCGAGTCCGAGGCAGAGGCATATCCTCCTTTTGGGCGACGATCTTCGATTTCTTCTGAGGTTTGCTGACCTCGAGTTCTACCGGCGCTTCCTTTGTGCCAACCCCGGGCTTGGCCGTTTGACACGACGATATGACTGACGAAGAGCGCCCCCCGCGCACGGCGACGAGGTTCACCATCTCTGCACGAAAACACCAACATTGGTCAGAACACCAAAAACGATCCTCAAGAAAACCCTGGCATGTCCCGCCGGAGGCATACCTCGAGGCGCCGGGCTAAGACCCGCCTCGACCAGCCACCCCTCGGTCATCTCCCGGATGGCCCGAGAGGCTGGGAGAATCACCTTGAGCCGCCGAAGGTCCCTGCGCTCCTCGTCGTTCAGGACCGGGGTGGTGTTGTCAATCACGCGCACCGCCCACCGGAGCCCAAAGCCCCAGTCCTCCGAACGGCAGACAAAAAAGAAACGCCCCTTCCATCCCTTATTGCTGGAAGGGGCCCCACTAACACGGAAGCCCGCTCGGGCGGACAGATAGTAGCCCCCCGACCCCTTGGAAAGGCGAAAACAGGAGAGGAAGAGGGATCAGGTCGAGGTGATGTTGGCGTAGTGGCACTCCCCTAGGAATGCCACCAGATAGCGCCAGGAGTTCGGTGCCATCTGTGACGGCGAAATGCGCCACCATGAAATGCATGAGGTGATGACGGGATGCAGTGGGAGGCGTAGCCCGGCCTCGAAGGCATCCAAAGTCAAGGCGAAACCCTTTGGGACAGGGTCGTATGACCGTTGCCCCAGCTCGGGGGCAGTAAGAACAAACTCCTTGGGGATACCATAACAGCCTCGGAGGTAACCAAGTGACGACTCGCTCACAGTAGAGTCAAGATCGTGCGGCCACATTAAGGCTTCGAGTGCCCTAACCGTTTCCTCGTCGGAGGATGAGTTGGGACTCAGCGGCAATATTTTCTCTCCGACATCACCGGAGGTGGACGGTGAATAAGACGGGGGCAAGGAAGAAGGGGAAGCCATCCTCACCGACCTTAGGGAGGAACAACAGGATAGCCGATTCGGACGGAGCAACACAGTCCGAAGGAGCAGCTGGGCGAATGCAAGTAGTAAGACGTGCAGGAAGCCAACTGCACGTTATTTATAGGCTAAATCCAGCCAAAACGGTGACCCTTCCTCTCCTGAAGTACAATTGGGTCAGGCAGACCAAACGTCACTTCGCCATAAATGTGGCATAACGTGGCAGCCAACGGCGCACGGTGCGAATGCTGAAGTGCTGATCTTATCAACCTCGAAAGCCAGCGACTCCTGAAAGTGACGGTCCCTTGGGCTTCCCTAGGTGGGAAGTAAACTGGCCACCCACTCCCGCGTGCAATTAAGCAATGGATAGCTGATCAAAACCAAGTTGCTCCTCGGCTCCATGTTGTTCGAGACCACACCTGCGCGGCCAGCCCGCCTGCGTCGTGCTCCTCGGCTTCATGCTGCCCGAGACCACACCTGCGCAACCAGCCCGCTTGCGTCGTGCTCCTCGGCTCCGTGCTGCCCGGGACCACACCTGCGCGGCCAGCCCGCTTGTGTCGTGCTCCTCGGCTCCATGCTGCCCAAGACCACACCTGCGCAGCCTGCCCACCTGCTTTGTGCTCCTTGGCTCCGTGCTGCCCGAGATCACACCTGTGCGGCCTGCTCGCCTGAGTCGTGCTCCTCGGCTCCATGCTGCCCGAGACCACTGCCTCTGCGCGGCCTGCCCGCCTGAGCCGTGCTCCTCGATCGCACGTCGCTCGAGATCACAACCTGTGCTCGGCCTGTTCAACCGAGTTGTGCTCATCGGCCGCACACTACCCAGGGTCACCGCTGCGCACGCAACCCGCACCCCTGGCAATGGACCGCCAAACGCCTGGCAGGAACAGTCTCTCGAAGCCGAAGCCATGCGCCGGGCTCCTCTTACAGCAACCGACGCATAGCTTCCTTCCGGGGGGGAATATGATGAGGGTAATAATTGCGATAAGACTCACGTGACATCAGCTACGCTAGGTGACGCATCATGCCTCTGTCAACCTGATGAGGCACCTAGTCAACGCGGATCAGAACGCCTACCGAGGCACATTAATACCCTGTTCAGGCTTGATCCCTCACGCCACGCCAACAGCAATGTCAGACGCTACCAGAAGTACGATCCTGCTCCCTACGGGTAGGCACGTTATACAACGGTAACTCTTACTATAAAAACCCTCGCGCTCCGAGGAAAAAAGAGGAAGAGAAAAGAAAGACAAACAAGAAAACCCCCTAAGACCATCCACTGACTTGATCGTCGGAGGGGTCGGGTCAAACTCCCCGACCCGACCTGTGTGCAGGAACGAAGACGGAGGCCTCCCACCAAACGTCCAGGCAAGGAGTTCACTCCCGGAGGAGACAGTGACCCCGTTCCGGTTGGACCATCGCAACAGGTCACCTCAGCGGTCCCAAGGGCCGTCCCGGAAAAATCCCCATCATCCGGACCCAAACCAAGCCGCGTCGGCCCCGAGGCCACGGCTCAAAGTTGTTTACACTAACACTTACTATACTTTACGAGAAGATATATAAAAATTATTAGTGGAATTTAATGTTAAATTACTAGTTAGGATTTCACATAACAAAGAACAAACATTACGGTGTGTTTTGAACTATAATAAAACCATTTTTAATTTTGTGAAACATTTCGAAGATCATTAAATTTTCTAGTCTATAAAAGAAGACGTTACATGTGCCAAAACTTCAAAACTAGATGGCTTTGGACAAAAGATTGATCCATTGAAAGGTGTTTCCTTTTGTGCTCTAAGGAACATGGAGTAGTTTGGTACCATGATGTTAGCTTTGCTGTAATATCGAATATTGTTTTTGAAAAATAAAACAAAAAAAGTCTGTAACTTCACCAAGTTTTTCACATTATATTAATAAATTATTTATTTTAAAAATAAATTATGAATTATTCCATTTAAAAATTTATATTTTTCATTGTTAAGACTCGGAAGTCAAAGGATCAAAACCATCCTCATCACTTGTTATTTATAATTTCTTTTCATTAAATTTGATTGGGCCTTACTTCTATAATGCATTTTCAGCACACTCTCACATTAGGGGAGTCAATATGAAATTTTTATCTATCCTTTTTCTTGACATTTTTGTTAGATCGAGTAAAGTCAAGTCTTGGTTTAGTTTAAATTTGTTTATCCTGACATTATTGAATACACTTGTGTTCCAATTTATTCAATGTTGTGGAATAAAGATAAACCTCTTATATGTGCACTCGTGTTTCTATTTTCATTTTCTGAAGTTGCATCGAAGAATATTTTAATCTATTATTAGCTGACAATGTTCTCTTATCTTCTTTTTCTTAACAGAAAATTCTATTTGATCTTATGGGAGCGCCTCTAAAAATTCATTATTTGTTACTACGGCAAATGCTTTTTACCATTTCATTGTTTTAATTATTCTAATTCGAGGAAATCTTTCATCTTAACTTCACATCTAGTAATCTCTTTCACCGAGTTTGGTTTTTTAAAAAAACTTCAAAACATAAATTAAAACTCATATCTACTGACTGACTATCTATGGTTGTTCTTATTGTAGTCGCTTTCGTTGATTAAGAAAAAAAAAAGATAAAAATAATTATTAAAGAAATTTTATTGAATAAATAAAAACTCAAGTATTTTTCTCAATAGAATAAAGAGATTTTTTTAGTCGAAGAAATCTTATCTTCTATCATATTATTATTATTATTATTATTTTTTCTGAATATAATATTTTCAGCTTCTTCGATGATCGTCGTGGCTACATTGCATACCCTTCAGCTCAGCTGGAAGCATAGAGATTCTTAGAAAGCTCATTTCAACCAACAAAAAGTAACAATGGTAAGCAGCGGAAAGGAAACTAATCAATCCATCACTTCGCCGGTGTAGGAGAAGCAAGACAGCCGCCCGCTGCTCCCCCTCCTCTTCCTCTTATCGCCATCCCTGCAGGTCGATCGGTCGCCCGCCTCATGGTCCGGCGTCACCTCGGCTTTCCACATCTCCAGCTTGCTCCTCAACTCCTCCCTCTCCCGCTCTTCCACGCCACTCGCCATTTCCACCGACCCGTTCCTCTCCGGCTGCCATCCGTCGCAGTCAATGGACGGCCACCTCGGGCCGTTGGATTTCCCCCGTTTTGCACCGATGAGATCCTTGTAGGCGAAGGCCGACTTGGAGTTGAGGTCGTAATACAGCGGCATGTTCTTCGCAAAGGAGTCGAGGATGGCGACGCCGAGGTTGAGGATGCCGTGGGGGCGGAGGGAGGACGGGCGTCGCACTTGGAGGGCGACGCAGCGACGGGGGCCAGCGGCAGGGCCGAGGGCGCTGAGGACGACGCGGACGGTGCCGAGGAGGTGGTCCGGGAGGGGGCTGAAGCGACCGCGGGTGGCGTGGAGGTGGACGGTGACGGCGGCCATGTCGGAGCGGAGGAACGAGTCGTCGACGCGGAAGACGAGCTTGTCGTTCCAGGTGGGGTCTGCGTGGCCGGCGCGGTCCACCCGGGTGTACAGCTTGTGCTCCGGGTCCACCCACGCGGACGCGTACGTCTTCAAGCACCGGGCGGCGGGGTAGAGCTCCTGGGCGGAGATGATGGTGATCTCCAGGAGGTGGAAGGGCGTGTCCTCCGGTGGTGTCGAATGGCTGTGGCTGTGGCTGTCGCGGTGGCGGTGGGGAGCACCACCGTCCACCGGCTTCATGGTGGGGCTTCCGCTGGAGGAGGCAGCGGGTGGGCGACCGCCAGAATTGGAGTTATATTAGGCAAGGAACGGCGAGGGAGATGGTAAATGGTTGGTAGCACGTGGGCGGTGGTCAATGATGCTGACCAAACTCGATTCGTCCTTACTTATTGTACCTCAATGCGCTGTAGATTGGCTGGGACCCGTGTTGGAAATCGCGTCGCTGGTTGGTGGGTATGGCGTAATAGCGAAGGAAGGTGAGTTATTTTGTCAATCTCAGATGCTCTATACAATTTGATTTGCTACGGAGGCTTGGCTTCGAGGAGGCAAATCGGATTTGGGTTTGGACAGAATCAGGACAAACTGCGGACTTCGCAGTGCAAATCCGATCCGAACTCCAACTTCTGTTATGGCAAGTCCACGTTGAACTCGACTCTTCTTGTTTTCACTAATAATTCTTTTTAACCATCAGTGAAGTCAGAATTTTGATCCTTGATCAAACATGGAAGATTGGAATCGATCTGATCCATCAAGGCTTCGATGGTCATGTTCCGAGGGCCTTATACGTTAGAGGTCACTTTTGCAAATGTAAATTAATTCTGTGCAAGGAAGGCTACCTACACAATGTGGATTTCCTCCAAAATGGTTCATTCCACTTTTTTTTAGTCTACTCAATCGATCGTATATGTAATAAAAAATAAATATCATTATTTTTTTTTTTTTTATCAATTAAGCCGCTTGCTTAACTCATTCAAATATCAAATAATTGATTCTATCAACAAAATAAATATATAATTATTAAAATTAAAAGAAAAGAAAGGGTGAGATGCGATGATTTGGGAAGAGCTCTAGTATTTTAGTATCATCAAAAGCCTCTCCAAGGTGGAAAACTAACCTTATCCCTTCTCTTCTCTTCGTTGGATTTCAGCCCCTCCACGTCATTTTAATTATCACATCTTCCATTTCCTTCTTCTGTTCATGACCATCAACTCTCTCTCTCTCTCTCCCCCTTACAGGACTCCAATCGCACTCCAAATGGCATCTGCGGCAGCCGTCTCCTGCTTCTCCACCACCATCCCCCCACACCTCGGCTCCAAGCTCGTCTCCTCCGACATCTTCCTTCGCCTCGCCTGTCCTCGTCCTCCACACCTGCGGCAGCACTCGTCTCTAACTCTTGTTAGAGAGAGTTTCTATGCGCTCGTCCCTTCAAATAACCGGAGGACCTTCGCCGCGGTGGCACAAGATGAGGCCACTGCGGCAGTGGCAGCCCAAGAAGAAGAAGAAGAAGAAGAAGAAGAAGAAGAAGAAGAAGAAGAAGAAGACACGGTGGCCGCGGCTGCCCCTCAAAACACCAAGCTCTACTTCGGGAATCTGCCTTACAACTGTGACAGCGCGCAGCTGGCCGGGATCATCCAGGAGTTCGCCAACCCGGAGTTAGTGGAGGTCAGCCTTCATCTTTGCCACGATCATTAATTGCTTGTGTCTATCATGTTTTAACACTTGAATCATGATTCAGGTGCTCTATGACAGGGAGACCGGAAGAAGCAGAGGGTTCGCGTTTGTGACAATGAGCACCGTGGAAGACTGCGAGGAAGTGATCAAAAATCTTGATGGAAGCGTAAGGACATTGTTGCTCTCCATCCATCAAACTCCGTGCTTTATAGATCACAAACAAACATGATGAGCATCATTTGTTGTATATCTATGTGTCTGTGGGTTGCAGCAATATGGTGGGAGAACACTGAGGGTGAACTTCTCGGACAAACCCAAGGCTAAGGAGCCACTGTACCCGGAGAGCCAGCACAAGCTCTTCGTTGGCAATCTGTCATGGTCAGTGACAACGGAGAGCCTGACGCAAGTGTTCCAGGAACATGGAAACGTGGTGGGAGCTCGTGTTCTTTACGACGGAGACACCGGTCGATCCCGGGGTTATGGTTTCGTGTGCTACTCCACCAAGGAGGAGATGGATAACGCCATGGAAACTCTCAACGGAGTGGTACTCTTTCTCTTGTTTGTTTAAGCCTCTCCTCCTACGATGTCTCCATAAATTAACCTGCTCGATTGCAAATCAACAAGATACGGCTGACTTGTTAGTTCTACTTGTTCCAAAATGTGCAGGAGTTGGAAGGTCGAGAAATGCGGATTAGCTTAGCTCTAGGCAAGAAATCTTGAGGATGGCCACAAATGTTTTGGTCAAGAAATTTATAAATAGACTTCAAGTTCTAACATGTAAGGGCTGCAGAGAGATTCCTCTGCTCTTCTTTCAAGTTTGCATTTGTCATGTTCCAACACTGAGATTACACACTGCAAAAGCTACCAAAAAGAAAAAAAGGGTACAAAGCATATGGTTTGAATTACTATGCTTTTTTATTTTATGCAAATACATTATGTTCGTTTGGATGGAGTGAGGCTTGCATTTGGTTTGAATTAGTACGCTTTTTATTTTATGCAAATATACTATTTTTGCTTGGAACAATTGTGGTCTGATATCAGCATTCAAAATGATATATGGCCTCACTTTAAAGGAGAATTTTGTTGGATCCCCTATCCTATCTAATGGGGGAACTTTTCTCCCCTTAACTCAAAAAGAGTGAGGTGAGATTCATCCCATTCGTTTTCTAATGTGAGAATCATACATTCATCGAATTTGGAACACTATGCGGAAGAGGAGAGACAATTTAATATTTACGTGACAAATCTGAATCTTGCGAAACTAATTTTATTGAAAAACTAAGTAATAATACCCCTAATGCAATCTCACATCATTGATATACTATTATTTAATCTCGACTTAAATATTTTAGACTAATAATTCAAAAATCTATTATAAGTTAATGAATCAGTTAGTTAATGAATCTATTTAGATAAAAGAGCTTTTATATAGTTTGAAGGGACACAAAGTAGTAACGTCTAAGCTCAACAATTCCAATGGGAACCTCATCTCTCTTCTACTACTATCTTTTTCTTTCTTTCTCGATCTCTCCGATCTCCCTAAAAAAAAGATTATTCTATCGATTGAATATTAAAGCTTTACGGAATGTGGAAAGAAGATTTCTGTATTATCGATGATGATCGACGTAAAGACATTCTCAATCAGATAAACAATGGAGATAATAGTGATAATGATAAACATTTATATATATATACATACACACACATATTGTTGTTACTAAAGCTTTTGGGATGCTATGTTTCAACTTTTAAGAAGATCTCAAACTAAATTCAAAAATAAAGCATATGTATAATTAATTAGTTTAAATTTAAATAGCATGGAATATATTTGAATTAATTAAACTCAATTAAAAGATTTTCCTTTTGAAACAATATAAAAAAGAATTGAGTTCTTGAAAAAGATGGAGGAATGATTACAGTTACGTATTATTTTCACAATCTTTTTGATATTTAATATAATTATCAAAAAATAGTATCTCAAACAAAACAAATTAATTAGAATATCTTCTGAATCGACATAACAGAAATTACATATTCTTTTTGAGGAATTTGAAACAATTCTTTTTTTACGGAAAAAGAAAAGGGGTGTGGAGTACAACTTACAAATGGATTGGGAGCGGAAGAGCGTTTGCTTGGCTGGCGTCGCGAGACCAAAAAAGGAGAGAGAGCTCCCGATGGCTTCTCTCCTCTTCTCCCCTTCTCGTCTTCCCACATCGCTCTATTCCACTCTCGCCCTATTCATCTATTCCCCAAATCCCCACCGCCACCATTCCCAATCCCTTTCTTCCAATAAGACGCCCACGAAGGACCGCGCCCTCATCGTCTCATCCGCCCTCGCCGAGTCCAATTCTTCCAAATCCCTCGACGGCGGCGGCCGCGGCGAAGGCGGAAGCGACGACGATGATCTCCTCCCCCTCCTCCGAGAGCTCTCCGTGAGAGATATCCTCCCCAACCTTTTCCTTTATTCAGGCTTTCGGTTCTTTAGATGATGTCGTCTTCTGGTGGTCGATGCCCTGCAGGATTGTCTGCTTCTCCCTCCGGATTATCTATCCAGTCTTCCTCGCGATCTCCGGCTTGATGTAAGTGAGCGCGATTTGTTCTTGAGGTCAGATAATGCAATGATCTGTGTGCTGGTTTTTCTTTTTTGTGAAGTTGAATGATGCGGCATTTGATCTCTCCAACGGGCCTGTCTTGGATGACGTAAGTGGTTCTCTCCAATGTGTTACAGTTAGGTTTTCTCTATTCGCTTTATGTTTAAGGATGATGCCGCTGTATGTCGAGTGTTCGGAGAATTGTTTGAATCGACTCAGGGAAAAAGGCCATAAATGTTCTAAACCAAAATGACAGTGTGGTGAGGTGGTGGGCGAGTTGCTTCTAAATCTTTCCAGAGCATGGGAACAAGCTGACACTTCGACTTCAAATAGCCTAGCGAGGCAGCTGCCGTCAATGGAGAGCTTTTTGACAAAAAATGTCAAAGCATGTATGGATAGTTAGTGTTTCTGAATTGTTTATTACCCCCTTTCTTTTTCACGGTTTGTTATGTTCTCCTTTTGTTGGGTGCAGCACTTGGCAAACGCTTGGTATCCGCTGGAAGGAGATTTCAGGCAATGGGACAGTATGCTGATGGAGAGCCACAAAAGGTTAAAGCTTAGATTGTGAATTTATTTTTGATGCTTCCAAGTATAGTCATCAGCAACCAAGTTATGAAAAATAGTCTTGTAAGAATGGCCATGTTCCACATGTAGTGCCTAAGATTAATATTGGGGTTGGAACAGATAGAGGCATCACATTAGGGATTGGCAGAATTTGTCAAACTGATTGATGGAGTTAGAAATATTTTCAAAAATCCTTTAGTTTCTAAGCATAAAATGGAGGAACACATAAAAACATACAATACACCTTTGATAGAATAAAAATACTGTACACTAAAAATTTGTTTTTCTTTGTTCCAAAGAAAATCAAACTGAAATACAAAAAGATAAAATATTACATGAAACTACTATGCAATTACTAGAATATAAAGTATAACCATATTGTATAAAGATGGAGTTTGGAGTTGAAGTCCATAGCTAGTGTGTTAAGAAGGATGAGACTGCCCATGGATTAAAGCTAGAATAAAGGAAGGTTGAGAAAGGAGGCATGAAGAGCAAAGATGGAATTTGCAGTTGAATTCCAAAAGAAATGAAAGTCCAAATGCAGGTTATTACTATTTTGGATTCCAAGATTGGAAGAGGAGTAAAAGACGAGTAACCCCTTAGCTTTCTTTGAAAAGAACTTAAAGATGAATCTGTCTTTCATTTCTATTCAAGAAATGTGGAAGAATGCCTACCAATTCAGTTGATGCTAAGGGTAAATGTAGTTAAAAGCGTCATGTGCCAAAAAGCGCTAAGGTCCCAAATTGTTTGAGGCGCTAGGCGCTTCCATGAGCAAAGTGAGGTGCTTCCAAATATTATAATTTTAAAAATATATATCATGATTGATAAAAATAAACTAAAACGAAAATAACACATTAATGTTGCATTCATTTAGAGTAGTAAACTATATTGTCCATATCTAAGAACAAAAATAGCAAAATAAAACAAGATTAATATCAAAGATCGTTAAAATTTGGTTCATCGTCTTTTCTTCTGCCTCATCAAGTGATTTATATTTCTTTTGTTCATCTTCATTATAATAAGTTTCCTCCTCTTCCATAATTATAGGCAATGAGCTTGTGGCTTTTGCATTATCTTTGTTCTGTAAATTATCTTGTGTATGTTTTTATTTCTCCAATGCCTGAAGCTCTTGCTACATTTTCCCATGTTAAATTTTCATTATAGAAAACAAGATCATCTTCGGTATTTTCAAATTTGTACCCATATCTCATATATTTCATCCAATCAAATTATAATGAGATTTTTATGCTTTATTATACTTAATGTACACAAGATCATGTAATTGTTGATGCACCAGTAGATTTCTTTTCTTTTTATGAATCTATCATATCATACAAATTAAAGATCCATTTATTTGTATCAATCTCTAAAAAAGAATAAGTTATTTAAACTTAAAGTATTATTATATATTTACATTCTCGAAAACACCCTAGTTTCACTCACAACCTATAGCGTTGCTATAAGTCAAACTCAGAATTTTTGTAGCAAATTGCTACAAGTTTGATGTTTTACTTCTAAATAAGCCCCACCAAATAGTTGCAAATGTAAATTCAACTATTAATAATAACATACTTTAAAAATTTACATAATGTCAATTATATGAAATTATAAATGCCTAGGGACTTAGTAACCCTCGATCGAATTGCCTTGGGAATTCTAAACAGACCCTTAACATTCTTATATAAAGATAACTCATTTGTGATTTTGTCTTGAACTTCAATGTTGAGAACCATTCTTGCAATATGCTGATATAACCTAGATATAACTTTTGTATCAAACTTTATATCAAACTCAATTGTAGGGTTTTCTTATAAAATAATTTTGGGTTTAAATCAAGGATTGAAATATCATACCGTACCGGAGTTTCGACATTCGCTCGGTACGGTACGGTATTGTATACCGAACGGTATACCGTTCGATATACATACATACATACATACATACATACATACATATTCTCTCTTCTCCCCCAGGCGGGGCGATGTCTCATATATATATAAAAGTAAAAAAAATATTATATATATATTTATATATAAATATTTATCTATAAATATATATTTACATATAAAAGATTTTTTATATATAAATATTTTTATAAAAGATGACATCGCCCTACGTGGGAGAAGGGAAAGGCGACGTCGCCTTTTATTATATATATATATATATATATATATATATATATATATATATATATGGCGACGGGCAATCCGTGTATCGGTCTGCTGACGGACTGGTATGTACCGCTCGTATCAGATGGTATTATTCGAAATTGAAGACCTTGGTTTAAATAATGTCCTACTGCATGGAGTGGATGATGAAGTCGATATTCCCATCTTCTATCAATGATTGCAAAGATATCAGTGTATTTTTCTTAATTTTCATCAAAAGATTGTTGAATTGTTTCTCTAGCTCTATCCATAGCCTCATAAATATATTTTATTATTTTCTCATTATCTATGAGCTAAAGAACTCAAACAAGAGGGCTCATCATTTTTAATGCATAAGCTATAAGATTCTAAAATGATAGCATCGGGATGATAACACTTGCTCTCTTACATTTTGCTTCTTTTGCCTATTGTGTTTTTGCCAATGAATACTTTGCAATGTTAGAATGAAGTGACAAGTCATGTGACACCATATCTCATCAATTCCATATTAATTGTGAATTCTCTTATCATATTCAAAGCCCCGGTATAATTATATATAAACCTATAACAAAGATTGCATTCTCTAATGTCTCATTGATATATGAAATCTTTCTAATATTCTCTAACATAAAATAAATATAATGTGTCACACGTGGAGTCCAATACAAGTGTGATCTTTTTGCTTGTTATAATTTTTCTAAAAAAATAAAAATAAAATTGATAATTATTTCAAAACATAGAAGTAATATAATCAAAATATTTTAAAATATCATATTTGCTAAAACATAATTGTTTCCATTGTCTATTATAACTAGAATCACATTTTGCTCTCTAATTTCATTAACAAACTTTTCAAGTAATTCAAATGGTGTTTCTTCATATATCATGAAAGATGATGCATCAATTGACTTAACAAACATTGTTCCCAATGAATAATTGATCAAAAAATTAATTATTCTTCTTTGTCTCCTATAAGTCCATTTATCTGACATAATTGAACAATGATGTTTGGCCCATTCTTCCTTATGTCTCTTCATTAGTCTATTTGTGTAATCCAACTCATTTTTCAAATATGAAACTCTTAACTCATGGTAACTTGAAAGCTTTAACTTAGAACCATATCTTCCAATTGCTTCAATCATATGCTTAAAACTGTCTAATCAGGCTTTATTGAAGGGAATACATAAAGGAAGCAAGCAATGTATTGATTTGTTCTAGCTCTTGCTTCCTTATTATAAGCATCATGTATACTTATTTGTCTTAACTTAGGTCCTTTTTGACTTTGCACTAATTATCTGGTTCTTGAAACATATATAAATCCATTGGTCCTTTCGTTTGTGGAATTTTTGGGTTAGCAATAATAATTTTGTTTCCTTTTTTACCTGATGTTCTCGTACCACTGACATTTACCTTGTCCACAGAATCAGAATCTTGAGCTTGGTTGGATGGCTGTCGGATGGTTGTTGATGATTGTTGGATGATTGTTGCTGACTGTTGGATGAGAGGAGCTTGGTTGCATGGTTGTTTTGTTAGGTGGTTGGGAAAGAGGGACGATAGGGGGCTGTGGTCTGGAATCAGGGGCAGGGAGAGCTGCGACAATAGGGTGAAGAGGGATCAGGGAAAAGGGGGCTGCGACGAGGCGGGAGTTTGTGATGAACCGGTGTAGAGGTAGGAGGAGGAGAAAGAGAAATATTGGGAGGGAAGAAGCTATTGCCGTTGTTCACCTATGGATAGGAGGATGCAAAGCTCAGATAGGAGGATGCAAAGCTCATTGGAGGAAGACGCTGTTGTCGATTGAGATGAAGTTAGTCGTCGTGCATCGAGGAAACGCTAGGGAGAAAGAGCTATTCTACATTTAGGGCATAGGTCGAGTGGGGGGGGTGGTTTGGGGTGTTTAAGCGTGAGATCATTTGCTTCAATTGAACCATAGATCAATCAGGTAGGTGCCTAGTGCTTGGGCCCAAGTGAGCACTTGGGCCGCGCTTGATTGAACTTGCCCGCCCAGCCCACTAATTGGGTGCTTGGGCCACATCTCGCCTAGGCGCCTAGGCGAGCACCAGGTGACACCATTCAATAGTCTATTGCTAGTTTTGGTTATCATGAACATTTTTGAATAGACAAAATGAATTACTTTTAAATATTGAAGCCTTTGTATCTTATGCTTTATTATGGTATAGGAAGCTTATTATGTCAACAGAATGCATTTATGGTAATTAAATGGAATACAAATCTGCAATGCTGACATGACTCTTCTTATGATTTTCTTTCTTTTTGGTGAATTATTAGATTTCCACAAAACAGAGGGAGTACCAAATTGTATAATGACATTATTAAGTAATATAGCAACACCTTTCTATAATTTTTATTAATGTGAGATGTCATTAACCATTCATATATCTCTCACCTTGTTGTTGGTGCCAATTCTATGATAATGGAAGGATCTTGTAATGAAGTTTTGCAGATTGCCACAACAATGATTAAAATTGGAAATCAGCTATCTAGAGGTCCAGTGGTTACAGGGGATGAGGAGCCCAAAATGGAAACCAGGACCCTGAAGGTAACTGGTTATGTAGCAAATTTACCCATCTAATATCTGTATGAAATGGTGAAGAGTAGCTATCTATAATTCTGTTTTTTCAGTTTGGTGAATTGCAGGTTGAGTTGACTTCGAAAAAGGCCTTTATTGGTGCTGGAATTGGTTTAGTGTTTGGGTAAGTTCACAACTTCATTGTTTACACAATATTAGTAGCATTATCTTGGGACTCTTGTGATGCAAGTCCCACTGTTCAGCTATCCATCGGTAGCCTCCACCTATGCGGTGACCACATCTAACAGCTGTTTTGTGGGATTCATGATCACTTCATCAAGTGCAGTTATACTTTATTTCAATCAGTTCTATTGCTTTTAATTTTTAGATATTATTTTAGGATCCTCTCATGGCAAATAAGTCGGGGCATCGAAAACATACCAGAAAGCTCCTTAGAATATGCCAATGATAATGCATTGTTACTGGCAAAGGTGCTTGATATGCCAATTTTTCTGTTTTGTTTGTACTTGGACTTCCCGTCGTTTGATAATATGTATGAGACCTGATTCTGTTGAATTTGGTTTATGCATTCAGTCACTAAGGGGAGCTCTTCTTGCCTTATTCTATTCATCTGCGGCTTTATCAGTATTTACTTCAATAGGGCTTGTTTTGTTAGGAAGACAACTGAGCTCTGAAAGCAAATGACAGAAAATGTTGTTGCTTAGAGGTACGCAGTTAATTTCATATGATTCCACTACCAGAACCTTGTCTTTTTGGTACAACACAATCTTGAATGAAAAATTCGTATCTTTGCTCTCTCTAGGTGCACGTGTCGGTGCTTTACAATCCTTTTATGTACATATACATCTTTACATAAGTGTCGAAGACTGCTCTGCTCACATTTATTAGCATGATTTCCTTCATCACTTTGCATGATGTACTTTACTGAGGACCAAAATGTTAGGTACTAGGGATTTCAGAAAATTATCCTAAAACATATCTCCTACCATCACCTATCATTTTTCTTGCCAATTAGCATTTATTTCAATCAGTAGAATTTTTCTAAAGAGTATTAGTTTCTCTGTGTTATATCACAAGTTTCTTTTGACTGTTTTTGAAGAGTAATAATTTGAAGTGACTTTGCTTTCATTTGCAGATGGTATTAGTCTCTCACCTCCAAGTGCATTCTTAGTGAACCAATATGTAGGTGTTGTTTGCATACGCAGGTGGCGAATCAAACATGTCTAGGACTTTTATTGGGTTTATCAAACTACTGTGGAATTACTCAATGTAAGTGGCAAACATCTGATATGTTATTGGTCACTTCGTCTAGTAGACTATTATTTTCTTTAGTTTCTTAACTGAATTTTTTTCATGGTAATGCCTTCCAATAATTATCTATTTTGATTCTTAGTCTATAATTGGCTCACTTTTTTTTTCCTTAATGATTCAGAAAAACAATTCAAGGGAACATTTTATAGGAAAAGTCAAATGTATTTAAATTACACAACTCAAATTGTTGGCTGTGATGGTCAAGAAGAGCCAACTCAACAGAACAATTTTTTCATCCAAGTTCAAATACGGCAAACCATAATTCTCATTTTCTAAGGAATAAGCCATATAATCGCATCAGCTTCCCACGTGGCATGGTCCACCAGCAGTTCTTGTATCCTTTCATTAGATAGCGGAGATCATCTTCAACTTTCCCCATTACCTATGAGTTTAGTACTTTTAACTTACCCATCATTGGCCTTTGAAGGCCGCAATAACAAATTTCTTTTACTATCAGCGATCCTTGTGTTTCATGATGCCCTATTAAATTAATCTTCTGTTGTACATCATGTGTGTGTAAGTTTCCAGGAATTTCAGATATTGTTCGCTTTATGGACGCAGTTATCACTACTCCGAGGAAGGAATGATTACGGAAGAGTATTAAAGTGTATTTATTCTTCGGAAGTAGTTTGGATCATTTTATGGGTGGTCAAATGAAATCCATAGCTTGTTGCTTACTTATTTATGCACAAGCTTTTTATGGCTTCTCTTTATATATTTTTTTTCCAAAGTTCTTTTCTCTCTCTTAAGGTTGATGTTACCCGCCATTGTTTTGATGCAAGAGCCGGTTGAGATGCTTGTGTTTTAAAGTAGACCCACAATTTGGGGATGAATAAAATGGGTTTATTTTTTCAGTGTTATCACTGATAGGATTGATAATGTTGACTTGATGCTACATTTTGCCTGTATGTGGTGATGATAGAGCGTCCATGATGATATGTGAACCACAGGCTGCGGCAATAGTTGTCGCAAAGGTGACATAGGATGAAGGCTCGAGTACAAATGCAAGATTGCTCCAGAATTGTAATAAAATCAAATCAAATCAGTGTGCAGGTAAGTGCCTCGGCTTCATTTAGATGACCCACTATTGGAGGTAGATGTTTGAGGCTAACTGTTGGATAAGCATTGATCAATGTTTCAGTAATGTTCGAATGATATTGGTGGCAGGCCACGAAAGATTGGTTATTTCTCTTAATATTTGTTTTCCTATATCTCAATATTTGTTTTCTCCAAATGGTTATGCATGTTGGTTGTTCTTAACATAATTTTGTTAGGTCTTCTGTATACTAAGTTTTTTATGTGTGTTTGTTCTACTTTGATACTAAATGTCATAAACTTATTATAATCATATAGTATTTTTGTGTATTCATTGATCCACAAGTAATCATTTTAGTAGATATTTTATAACCATTGTAAAGTATAATCATAAACCTAGTTAACCAACTCAATTTGATTTTGAACAATTCAATTTGATTTGAATAACCTATGCTATGCTATGAGTTGTCTTGCTCGAGGTGTTTCGGGAGTCTGGGATCACTCGAGGTGCTTCAAAACATCCATTTTGATGCACAAGTCCCAACTCTCGAAATAGATTAGATGATGGAGAGAGAACAAGGTTGATCGTGCCTACGCGAGTCTAAATTCGTCAGAGAAATATTTCAAGTGTTGAAATACTTATAATTGAGGATGTTGATTGATACCGATGAAAATAATAAAAGATAAGAATAATTATTGAAGAAGAAAAAAAGTTTTATTGAAATAATTTTAGTTTTAATATATTAACATGTTTAAAGATTTCCTCATATAACTAGGGAAATCTTATCTTCTATCAGATACAGCAGCATAGTTGATTGGAATGCGACCTGTTGATATAGCATTTCACATTTAGTGTGCTTGGTTAGGCCGATTAGTATGTCTCATGTATAAGTTTTTTAGGTTGAAATCAAGTCAAAAGTTTGGTTACACTTTCATGGTATTCTTAATTTATTAGTTTGGGAAGGGAGATTAAGGTGAATGGAAAATAAGGTTCATCCAACCAGTTAGTCTTCTGATAATGATGTATCGGACTCAGCTTCCCTTCACTACTTACCACTTTAATAAACAATTTTGAAATGCAACATTAAACAAAATGTGCAAACTTTTATTTCAAAACAATAATAACAATCCCTACCTTATAAAGTACAAGAAATTCCAATGAATCCTCAGATGTAGAAATGGCGAATATATGGATCTTCGATGCATCGAAAACTTTCACAGGCCGATGGGAGAGCTTGAGGTAAAAAAAATTATATTTTGGATCCCAGCATGATGGTACTTCCACACCCACTACCATAGTTTGTTCTAATATCACCAAGTAGATCATCCCAGCTTTTTAATCCAGATACAACGCGTGAAACTAATTGCTGGCCATTTCATGTTCTCAATTCCAATTGACCCCCCTGTAACACAGTTTGCAAATAAAGTAGGGGAATGAACAATTAGAAGCTACATATAACAATTTAGCAGAATTCAGGTTGCTCTGTGTGCTTAGGAATGCCATGCATGCATTACCGAAATGTCAGGAAAAAAAAAAAAAAAAAAAACAGAGATCCTGCTACTTACATCACCAACTCACAGAGAAATAAATATCACAAATATAATAGTGATTTGCTTTTAAATGTCGAGGTTTTCATAAATCACTTGTCAGAGTCGTATGCATAACAAGTAGCTATAGTAACTAAAAATAATTTTCTAATAGCTATTTTGGAGTACAATCTTCAAACAGGGCTGTTCATCACTAGCTGACTTACAAACAGAAGTAAAGAAACATATTCATTTAGTATGAGAAGCATATCTTCGTATGCATGGACCAAAAGCAATTTCATTTTGTATCTCTAATTAAGCACTGCTACAGATGATTATTTTACAAAACAAACTGTGCTTTCAGCTAATTTTTCGGAATCATGTGGCATGCCTCAAAATATTTTTCTTTTTGGCGTGCAGTCCTCAAAATATTAGTGAACACCAACACCACAGAAAAAGTAAAATTTAAGGTCATTGCATGGATCCTGCCGAAGGACTCAGATTTGATTTACAGGGAAGAGTCTCACTAATAAACTCTGACCATCTCTTAAACTAAAAAAAAAAAAGAAAACAAAAATATCTACGAGCGCCATGCATCACCAAAGTGCCACAGACATAGAGATCTTGCTAATATCCAAGGATAAGATTTTCCTTTTTCTCATAAACTCAACTTTCAGCACTAAGGTAGCAATGGAGTTCTATCCTTATATGCCATTCACAAAGACAGTGAGCACCAACATGCATTCCCATGCAAACTGCAATCATTCATAAGTGATGATAGGACTAGAAAACCAAATCAAATTACTTATTTCTTTCTGTGGAAGCTCAGTTGAATAAGATTTTGAGATTCATAAGCGTGATCTATACACAAATTAACGCTAAAGATCTGAAGTGTGAATGCTATAACAAAGGGTCACCAAAAGGTAACATGCATTGGCAACAGAATAAGATCGATGGAGGACACGGAGTAGAAGTGTGTCCAAGTACTGATATCATAGAAACATTATTGGGTATCAATGGGAATTTAGCAAGTGTAAAGCTGCCAGAATATAATGTTCCTAGTAAAAACAAGAACTTGAATTGGACTTGAACAAGAGATCAGATGTAACCACACATAAAGGAATGACAAAAGAATAAGTTCAAACTACCAAAACTTGGATAAAATCATCAAGAATTGTGTGCAAGACAAAACATGCAGAAGCGTTCACAAAGGTCTGGATTTTCTCACATAGTAAATGGAGCATTTTATAGATGGTACGGTTACTTGAAAAATGCGGCTAAACTATGAAAAAAAAAACCATATGTGGTATTCTCGAGAGTGCAAAATTTCAAAAAGGAATGAAGAACCAAATTGGATAATATCAAAATTATAGAAACAACTAACTCATATCTGCCAACCACAAATGATGTTTCAGATCAGACTTGGCACTAACTAAAAAACATTCATGTATCATGAAATGTCATTTCTGTAGATAATAGTATATGGGTTGTGACCAATGTTCGTAGCCACCGTAGGCCTTTGTCTCCTGTCATTGTTCGGAAAAATGTCCATGGAGCTAGAATTAAGCATGGGTTTCAACCAAAACTACGAGGATAAAGAAATTAAAAATACAAAACATGCTAATACCAAGTTTTACCTTATTCTGCAGCTTTGCCACACTATTTTGAGGTTTCCTTTTGGCATATGAGCTATTCCAGTCCCCTCCATCTTGTGAATAATAATCCATTGGATAATCTGCTTGTAGATCATCACTCTTGCAATTGCAACTGGATGAATTAGCCCGACAACAACCAGAAGTTGAGCAAGTCTCCTCTTTCCTAGCGACTGGCTCACCATCAAAATTATCTGATACTCTCATCCTTTCCTTCTCCCACCAACCTGGAACATATCCCAGCGCAATGTCTAACTCAAATGTTGTCAGCATTGGCTTGGTGAATCCCTCCCCCCAGTCGATCGAAAGCCTAGGACATGCAATTTGCACCCAAGCATCCACGGAGTCCCCAAATAGAGCAATCCTCGCAGGTGAAATCTCCGACATGAGTACCACGGTCCACTCCAGCGCCTTCTCCTCCATGTGCTCCACCACTCTGTCCAAGACTCGGGAGTTGCCCTGCCTCCCGAGCGTCCCAAGTATGACACCCCACCGTTTGGCTTCCCGGGCTGCCAAGATTGCGTCTTTCCTTGCGGTCTTCATGCCCTTATGGTCGTACTCCTCAAGAACGAGGATCCCAAGATATGGGTCGTAGCGGAATGCCGGGACTCCAGGATTTGCAATCATGAACGCCTCAAGGTGGAACCGGCCGTCGGCCACAAACACGATGGCCTCAATCCCCTTGGATCTGGGGATTGTGGGGGCTGTGCACCCCAGAACCTCACCGGCAGAGAGCGGCTTGGCCTGCGGAACCGTGATATCAAAGCCCTCGGCTGAAAGGAGGGATTTTGCGGCTTGCACGGCGAAGACAAACTGGATGGTGCCAGCAAGGGCGAGTTTGGAGGAAGCGGGGAAAGTGGAGAGGACAGCGTCGACGAGCCGATCGACGTCGACGCGAATGCTAACAAAGACGTAGAGGACAGGGAGGCGAGAGGAGGGAACGGGGACGAGGCAGGAGTGGCCGTAGTGGATGAGCTGGTCGGCGGCGAGGGCGGAGGCGGCGTAATCATCAAGGCAACAGGCGCCGTATGTGGGGTCAGCGAGGATGAGGACGTCGTCGAGGCGGAGAGTGGAGGCGGAAAGGAGGATGTCGGCAAGGGGAAGAGCGTACATGAGGAGGCCATCGGGGAGCTGGAGGGCGGGGCGGCGCGAGGCGGCGGATGCGAGGCGGTGGACGGTCTTGTGGACCTCGAAGTCGTAGTTGGAGGGGAGGATGGCAGCAGCGGAGTTGATGGCGGGATCGGAGAGGATCGACTCCGGTATCTGCGACTTCACGAAGCGCTTCGGAGCGGCAGCGGCCTTTTTCCGCTTCGAGGCGTCGACAGAGCCATTAGAGTTGGAGTTAGGGTTCGAAAGGTTGGAGAGGGAAAGAGAAGGAGGAGCGGCGGCGGCGGCGGCGGATGAGGACACGTCGTAGGCTTCCATACCCAGGCCGCCAGTGACGAAGAAGGGTTGCAGCGACGGACTAGGGGATCGAGTTCGGGCGTATTGGGAACAAGTGAGCGTGAGCGTTAGCGTTAGGCGTGGGATCCACTCCGGCCTGTACAATAACCACACGGACACGAAGCACCGGGAAAGTGGATCAGACGGTGGCAGCAGCGTTATCATCGAATTCTAAATAACAGTAAGTGATTTGATTTCATACTCATACGTGTGGATCACACAGGCAAAAGAGTACCAATCAAATTCACGTTTTGGTCGTCGGTATAAAACGTGTTGTTACGCGTAGCCATCCAAGTTTTGAGAAATTTTAACAGAGAATTTCTTATTTAAAAAATTTTCTTAAAACATTTTATCTTTTCAAAATAGCAAAAGAATTTTAACAGAGAATTTCAACTATCAAACATTTTATAGATAATCCTAAATTTTCCCAACGAGTTTTATCTTTTTTTTTTTCCTTAAAAATAATTATTTTTCTCTCCTTAAAAGTTAAGTTACTATTTTTTTATTTCTATCCACCTTAAAAGTTAATAAACTAACCCATATAACTAAATTGGTTCAATTAATCTAAGACGTGAACAGGTTCAAAATATTTACTAATATATATCGATTAATATTTTTTTAAAATAATAAATTTAAAACTAATTTACCTAACTATAAAGTTAAAATTAATATAATAATAATAATAATAATAATAATATTTATCTGTTTTAAAAAATTATATTTAAAAATATTTAAGAATATAAAAATAAATTTGAAAGGTCTGATCATTATTTTTTATTTTTATTTTTTTTAAAAATAGTTTAATTACTAATTTTAACCCTTAAAAAGTTAAATTTATACAAAAAAAATCAGAAAATATATATCATCCTAATATCAAAAATAAATTATATTAAATAAATTACTGATATATCATTTTTATTATTAAAATAATAAATAAATATAAAATATTGTAAATTATAAAATAATAAAAATAAAATTATAATTAATACATTTAAAATTAACTATAAAGTAAATAATAATATAATTATAATAATTATATATTTTAAAAATAAAATATAAAGGGCTTAGAAAATTTTTAGGAAATTTTGTGAACCAAATTTTTAGGATAGTTTTCTAATCGATTTAAAAATATTGTGTGGAGAGATCATATTTTTGTTATAATTAAATTTTTTTAAAAGATTAGAAAAAAAATAACAGAAAATGTCAAAAAAACATAAAAATAGGAAAACGTGTTGTGAACGTGAATCCAGGTGTCATGAAAACTTCACAGCATTTTTTAGGCTAAATTTTTACCAAAGATTATTCTTAAGCATCAAAAACATTACATAGATTCAACATATTCCGATGGAAATATAAAAAAAGAGAAAATAGGAAAACCATAAACTTTTCAGATTCTAAATAAATAAAAAATAAAATAATTTTAAATAAGAAAAATATGATAGATGTTCATCTAAGTACAATGCAATGCTTTTGTAAAACTTTTAGAGTATTTGGATATGAGTGAAACACTATTTTGATTTAAACCCAAAAACTGTGCATTAGATATCATAACTTAATTTTTTTTTGACCAAAATTTTACTATAGATTGTCTATTTATTTTGAAGTTCAAATATCAAAAAAATATTACATAATTTATTCAAATGAATCAAAAAAATCAAAAATTTCTTTAAAATTATTAAAACTATAATAGATATCCATTTGAGTCCAATTTAAAACTTTCGTAAAGATTTCAAAGTATTCGAACCATCCTTTTATGCGATACACTATTTTTCATTTAATCCAAAAAAAAAGATAATGTATCACTTATCAATGTAACATCATGCTCCTAGGCTCACCTATATCATCCTTATATGTGTAAATAAAGTAGGATGTAACTTTTCAATTCTTTTACTACTATCAATAGGAGTGTAGTAAAAAAATAGATAATCTTAAAAGTAAAATATGTTAATTTACTAAACAAAATGATAGGTATATATATATATATATATATATATATATATATATATATATATATATATATATATATATATATATATATATATATATATATATATATATATATATATACCTCTAACTAAAAAAGCATATACCTGTATAATATGTTTAAAAGTTATATATATACAAATGTCTATAGGTCATCGTATATATCTACACTAGCATGAGTTTACACATGCTCACTTTTCGACCCAATCACTTGAGTGAGGTACTAATTATATACAAAATAGAGTCTACAATGAGTAATTATTCAGTAAGTATAAGCTTTTATAGTTTTATTTAGGTGAGTATTTATTATGTCATAGATATAATATTTTATAATCATTAACATAAAATATTTAATGGTAAACACCTTGTCCTACATCTTCTTTAGCAAGCATAACCCTACAACACAACATATGCAAAATATAAAAATAAAATTTTATGTCAAAATAATTCAAAATACTTATATGTATACGTAAGAAACATAGCAAATTCATAGATTTCTATATCTATATCATAACATATATATCATATATATGCACTCTCACACGTGTATTCTTATATCTTATATCGCACATTATAATACATACGTGTATTCTCATATAACATGTCATAGCATATACATGTATTGTACATTATAATATATCTATGTACTCTCACACCATAAGTCATCATATATATACATACATACAATACATCTTCATCTAAATTTATATATTTTTATACTTATAAAATTTATACATTTACATTTAGCTCATTTTTATCTAATAATTTATTCGAAACATACTTTCCAAAATGTATTAAGAATATAATTGTTAGGAACGAGTAGGCACTAGGGGTGGGAGAGGGTAAATTAGTACAACGAATAAAAACAACGATTTTGAAAAACTATGAAAATCTTTATACGATGAAAAATCGTATCGGAAATGTATGACTTGAAAGCGTTTGGAAGCATAATGAATAAGTAAGTAGAGTAGTTTGCAGTATGTAAATGGTAACAATAGAAATGCAAACTAGAGAAGAATACACCAATTTTATAGTGGTTCGGTCGTCCGACCTATATCCACTCCCGATACCTCCTCTAATGAGGTCACCGGCTTCCACTATTAATCTTTCTTGAAGAGCAAAGATCAATCACCCCTTTATAGAACTTTCACAAGTGGCTTACTCTCCTTTTACAAACTTTCACACTTAGAAACTATGGAGGTGAACTCTCAACTTTTGCAAGCTATTTCACTATAATTTCAGATCCGTTCTTATCACTTCTATGCTTTTACTAGCTGAGAAGTAAGGGGTATTTATAGCCCTCAATTGGCTTCAAAATTAGAGCAAAAGAAGGTCTCATCCCGGGTTTCCCAGGTCCTAACGGTACCACTGCTTGTATTGGGCGGTACCATCGCCTACAGCACTGACACTGGGCGGTATCACCGCCCAGTCTGGCGGTATCACCGCCCAGTCTGGCGGTACCACTGACTGACAGTCTCTTAGAGACTGTGTTTGGGTGGTACCACCGCTTGACACTGACACTAGGCGGTACCACCGCCTTATACAGTATCGGAGATTGTGCCACGATGGTGCCACTTGTTGGGTCACTATTTGGGCTTTTCACTTAGCCCAACATAGTCCATACATAGGCCCAATTGGTCCCTAATTGGGTTGGCCCAATTCCAATCCCAATTATGTGCTAACTATAAAATCTAATGCATATATTAAATAAATTCAGTTTGGTTAGTCTAGGTTTCTTCCAGCGATCTTCCGGCGAACTTCTGATGATCTCTCGGCAATGTTCCAATGGACTCCCGGTAAGCTCTTGGACTTCACGATGATCTTCTTGGCGAGTTCCGACGAGCTTCTTCGGCAAGCTCCTAGACTTCTTGATCAATTTCGACAGAACTTCCGACGAACTCTCGAACTCCCAACGAAATCTCATTCTTGACCGCGGGACTTCATTTTGATTTATGCCTTGATCGCTATCATAGTTAATCGTACGCAAATAAAATCTACTTTAATCTAAACAATTGTTACAAAGCTTGAATCATGTTGTCCGACATGTCATTGGTTCATTGACGCTTCGTCCGATTCTTCGGCGTATCGTCCTCTCTTGTGGTCTATTGTCCAATCGGCCAATTGACCTCCGCAACTCCGATTTCCTTGGCGTAATTTTTGCTCTTTTTGTTCTGATGCCCGAACTCATGGCTCGAACTCATAGCATGAAGCCTTCTGTCGATACGTCGACCGATCCTTCGGCTCGATGTCCAATCTTCTAACATGTTTTTCTCCGGCCCAACATGATTCTTTCTGCTTTAATTGCCTCTCTCTGATCGAAGCTTCCTATGTCACTCAAAATGCATATCAAATTATAAACACTATCAATTGGTTTTATCATCAAAATCCGAGATTCAACAATCTCCCCATTTTTTATGATGATAACCAATTGATAACGGAGTTAACCTTAACTCCCCCTATCAATATGCCATATTGATAGAACTCTTGGATTAAAAAATCTAAGCAAAATGTTATCATAAACTTATGCATAACATCTTCATACTTCTCTCCCTTTGTTATTAACAAAAAGGAGAAGTGCAACTATCTAAGTGTTTGAGATATGCAAGTTCAAATAATTACATTATAGACATAATCTCAGGTTTTATCATCATGCAAGAAAGTAATTTTCTTTCTTCTCTTTTGAGAAGTGCAATTTTTTTGCTTCCTTAGTAAAGCGCAAGCTAGCAAAATTTTACATCATTTTAAATGCAAGCTAGCAAAAATTTTGAGTTTCGCAAGTTTGTAAATTTTGCTAGATGTGCAAGTTAACATGTTTTGTTTCTTGAGATAGGCAATATAGGACTTTTTGGTGATGTTCAAGATAGTAAGTTCTACATCATGCAAGCTAGCAAATTTATATTATTTTAGAGTATGCAAGCTAGCAATTTTACATATATGAAAGTTAGTAAAATTTTATATCTTTTTGAGATGTATAAGATAGACTATTTTTGTATTTTCTTGAAATGTATAACTTAGCAAACATTGCTTCTCTTGAGATTTGAAAGATAGCACTTCTTTCTTCTCTTTTGAGATCAGCAAGCTAGCAAGTTTGCCTCTTTTCATGATATACACGTTAGCAATTCTTTCTCCCCCTTAGTCATTAGCAAAAAGAGGTGAATAACAATACAATAGTATAATTCATTTCCCTTTATTTCAATTTATAAATTATGATAAAGATAAAGTGTCATTCTTATTTATTATGCGATAATTGAGATAAATATTGAATTTAAATCAAGGCAATTTTAATCATGATTCACATCATATACATCATCATAATAAAATAATAAGTATTACAAGCATCATTCCAAATCATAAATATTTTACATCATAATGGTATCAAATATCGAGAAATCAAGATGATGATTCATAAAAAAATATAGATAGATTCATTAATCTCTCCTTTTTGAAAATCGATAAAGTAGAGAAATTTTTTTTTTTTCAGGAGAAAGCTTTCCTCTTTTAGTGTTTTAATTCATATGATTGATTTCATATAAGCATGCCCCAAGTTTTTATACCAAATAAAAATATGCATACGTTTAAAACGGAAAAAGAACTTTCATTATGACAAAGAACAATAAGCCATTAATCAAAAGAATTATTATGTATAATTTTGAAATATAAACTTATTAAGCATGATTTTAAATCATTACTTCAAATCAAATATGATTTCATTAAACATAAAGCTCTTCATGACAAAAAAATATAACACATTAAACATAAGGTTTTTTCAAACAAGAGATTTGATTCATCATTTTAATTTCAATGATAATATATTTTTCTTTTTATGTATTTCATTTTAGGTGATTGATTTCATATATATATGCTCAAGTTTTTCATATGAAAACCATTCATCATGTTTAAAACTGAAAAAAATACAAAATCATCATGCATAATTAAATCATTAAATTATCAAATATGATTTCATTAAACATAAAGCATTTAATTTTAACATTTTGTTCATTTATCATAAAACATGTAATTTTCATTATCATTTTCAAAATTAGCTAGAAAAAAAAAGCATGATCCATTTTATTTATTTATTTTTTATATTTTATATACTAATTTAAAAATAACATATGAAATGCATCAAGTAATTTTAAAATAAATTAATGGGGTTTTGGGTGAGTCATTTACCTCATCGTCGAGAGCCGTTAAGGCGAAGTTCGTTGTTTCATCTTCATTGATTTACTCCTCGTTATCGGATAAGCTCGAGTCATCCCAAAGTACTTCCTTCTTCTTGCATTCATAACAAGTAGTTGTATTCTTTGATTCTTATTTTAAAAACTTTTTAAGCTTTATTGTTAGAAGTTCGAGTTTATCATCACTTGAGCTTTCACTCGAGTGGTCCTTTTCTGTTCTAAGTGTAAAATCCTTCATATTCTTTGGAAGATTGTTCTCGAGTTGTTCATGTACATTGCACGTCATTTCATAGGTCATTAAAGACCCTATAAGTTCTTCAATTTGAAAAATGATTCAAATCTTTTGATTCTTGAATTGCCGTTACTTTCGAATCCCAATTTTTAGGAAGAGACCATAAACTTTATTAACAAGTTCAAGATTCGAAAAACTTTCACAAAGAGCTTTTAGACTATTGACGACATCCGTAAAATGGGTGTACATGTCTCTAATAGTCTCATTTGGTTCCATTCGAAATAATTTAAAATCATGCATCAAAAGATTTATTCTAGACTCTTTTACTCTATTCGTACCTTCATGAGTTACTTCTAGTATGTGTCAAATCTCATGTGCAGTTTCGCATAAAGAAACATGATTAAACTTATTTTTGGTCAAAGCATTCATAGCTTTCACATTTGAAGAAAATGTTTTATTCTTCAAATCATTCTATTGGAGTAGAAGACTTTTGAAATCCAAATTCGACTAAATTCCATAAATCGAGATTCAACGAAAGCAAGAAAACTCTTATTCGAGTTTTCTAATATGTGTAGTCCATCCCATTAAACATGAGAGGATGAATGATAGAAAAGCTCTCTTGAAAGCCAAAAAGAATCATTTCTCTTGGGTGTTAAACCAAATGAGAAACAAATGTAGCTCTGATATCAACTGTTAGGAATGAGTCAGTATTAAGAAAGGGGAGGAATTAGTGCAGCGGATAAAAACAACGATTTTGAAAAACTTTGAAAAACTTCGTACAATGAAAAACCATATCAGAAATGTACTTGACTTGAAAGCGTATGGAAGCGTAATGAATAAGTAAGTAGAGTAGTTTGCAGTATGTAAATAACAATAATAGAAATGCAAACCAGAGAAGAACACGCTAATTTTATAGTGGTTCGGTCGTCCGACCTACATCTACTCCCGATACCTCCTTTAATGAGGTCATCGGCTCCCACTATTGATCTTTATTGAAGGGCAAAGATCAATCACCCCTTTATAGAACTTCAACAAGTGGCTCACTCTCCTTTTACAAACTTTCACGCTTAGAAACTATGGAGGTGAACTCTTAACTTTTGCAAACTATTTCACTATAGTTTCGGATAAGTTCTTATCACTTCTCTGCTTTTACTAGTTGAGAAGTAAGGGATATTTATAGCCCTCAATTTACTTCAAAATTGGAGCAAAAAAAGGTCTCATCCTGGGTTTATCGGGCCTTGGCGATACTATCGTCTGTGTTGGGTGGTACCACCGTCTGCAGCACTAACACTGGGCGGTACCACCGCCTGATGGTCTGTCAGAGATTATATCTGGGTGGTACCACCACTCAGTCTGACGGTACCACTACCTGACATAGTCTTGAAGATGTTAGGATCGGAGCAGCACTTAGAGGGGGGGGGGTGAATTAGTGCAGCAGATTAAAACTTCGGTTTTTAAAAAATCTTTCGTATGATAAGAGCGGAACTTGACAAGCTTAATCTTGAAAGCGTATTCTTAAATATGCGCAGCAAAAGTAATAAGGAACTAAAGCATATAAGAAGGTTTGCAATAATGTAAATAGCAATAATGAAATGCAAACCAAGGATCACGCCGATTTTAGAGTGGTTTGGTCAAATGACCTACTCCACTTGCGAGGCCCCTCTTCGATGAGGCTCCCACCTTCCACTAGCAAGTCTCTTGAAATGGAAGGGTAAATACCCCTCTTACAACTCTTTACAAGCGGTTCACTCTCTTACAGATTTTCGAGAAGAGATGAGGTGAACACTAGCAAATTGAAAAGAAGACAAGCTAACACTTTTCTAAGACCTTTCTCTCAAACTCTTGCTGCTCAAAAAGTTGTGTTCTCAGCTGAGATTTGAGGGGTATTTATAGGCCTCAAGAGGATTCAAATTTGGGCTCCAAAATTTGGGCTCCAAAATTCAAATTCTCTTTAGGTTCCCGATGCTGGCGGTGCCACCGCCCAGCCAAGCGGTGCCACCGCCCAGCCCAAGAGGTGTCACCGCCCAGCACTCGGGTGCTGGGCGGTGCCACCGCTCAGCCCAGGCGGTGCCACCGCCTACAGTGTTTTCAGCCCGCTACAGTGTTTTCAGCCCACCACCTACAGTGTTTTCAGCCTACAGTGTTATAGGCCCCTACTTGGGTTATAGGATTAATACCTAATCCTAACCCTAATTAACATGCTAACTACGAATTTTAAAGACATTATATAAGCTATTACAAAGTCCATAAGTCAAGACTTCTTCCCATGAGCTTCCCGTGAACTTTCGGCGGTCTTCGATAAACTCTCGAAAACCATTCTCATGGACTCAAGCAAGCTCTTAAACTTCACGATTTGATCTTGGCGAGTTCCAACGAGCTTCTTCGGCAAGCTCTGATCTTTCTCGGCAAACTCTGCGAACTTCCCACGAACCTTCCCAATGAAGCTTCCAAAAAACCCTTCGGCAAGCTCCCTACTCATTCTCGGCTAGTTCCGGCAGCGTTCCCGATGATCCTTCAGACTTCCGTCGAACTCTTGAACTCCAAATAAATCCTTCGTTCTTGACTCCACACTTTGTTTCACTTTATGCCTTCATCGTTATCGTAGTTAATCCTGCACATGCAAACCAAAACTCTACTCCGATCTAGACAGTTATTACAATGCGAATTGACATTCTATTGCCCGGCACGTCATTGGTTGGCGCTTCGTTTGATTGATTTTTTAGCACATCGTCCTCTCTTGCGGCTTGTTGCCCAATCGGCGGTTGACCTCAACCCCCGATATCCTTGGCGCAATTCCGCTCTTCTTGGCTTCGATGCCCGACGTTGAAGCCTTCTGCCCGTCCAATATCGGCGTGATCTCCTCCCGCATAACGTCAATTCCTCTGCGTTAACTTTCTAATTCTGATCGAGTAGACCTGCATCACTCAAAATGCAGTTAAACATCTAAACACAATCAATTAGTTTCATCATCAAAATCTGAGATTCAACAATCTCCCTTTTTTTGATGATGACAACTAATTGATGACTAACGGAGTTAACCTTAACTCCCGGAGTTTAAACAAACTCCCCTATCACTATGCCATTGATAGAACACTTGGATTATCTCAAATCCAAGTAACATTCATCACATGTTATGAAAAACATTTAAACCATCATGCAAATATATAAAATGTTTAATTCAATGCATGAAGTCATCAATATACTTCTCCCCTATGTCATCAACAAAAGGAGAAGTAGCTCTAGCTATTTTAAAAGATATGCAAGTTTTTACAACATGAAGCTAGATTTTCATCACAACATATAGGCACAAAAGCATGGCAATTCAACACTTGAATTTTTGTGCAAGATTACACTTTGCTTTTCTTTACAAGTAACAATATTTATGATGTTTGATATAGCAAATTTTATATCATCTGAGGTAGCAAACTTTTGTGATGTTTCAAGATAGTAAGTTCTTTCTTCTCTTTTTGAGAAGTGCTATTTTCGCTTCCTTTACAAAGTGCAAGCTAGCAAAGTGTTTGAAAAAAGTGAGCAAGTTTTGCAACATAGAAGCTAGCAAAAATTTGAAAGCAAATACAAGATAGCTTTCTTGTTGGAGTGTGTAAGCTATCGATTCTTGCTTCCTATTGTAATGTGTAGGTTGCAAGTCTTGCTTTTGAGATAGGCAAGATAGTGATGTTCAAGAAGACAACTTTTGCTTCTTGAAATAAGCAAGTTAGTAATCTTTGCTACTTAAGATAGGCAAGCTAGCAATAACTTTCTCCCCCTTTGTCAATGTCAAAAGAAGGAGAGGAACCATTGATTTAGACTTTTACATTAACTTTGCATCAATCAATATTTCAATCATCACATGATGCATACAAGACAATAATGTAATGAAATCATTTCACGAAGGATACCAATGTGAAAATTCACTAAGGATCACATGAAACAATCACAAATCATGATATCATTATGCGATATATCATGATATGATAATAGTCTAAAAAAAAATTAATTTGTGATACATGTGATACATTGTGATACACTAAAAAATTCATTGCGATGCTTTTAAGGATATCAACATATTTTTTATACAAAGCATGGCAAGAGCAATTTTGTTGCAAGTTTTCTAAGTTTTACAATTTTTACTTCTTTCGAGATAGCAATTCTTTGCTTCTCTACGAGCTAGCAACTTTTACGATATGCAAGTTTTACTACATATAAGCTAGCAAATTTAAAGATTTGCAAGTTAGCATATTTGCTTTTCTTTGCGATGTGCATGATAGCATTTCTTTGTAATGTTTAAGATAACAAATTGTACATTATGCTAGCTAGCAAATTAAAGATGTTCAAGAAAGCAAGCACTTTCTTCTCTTTTGAGAAGTGTCAATTTTTGCTTCCTTAGCAAAATGTCAACCTAACAAGAGACAATGTTTTACATGAGGCAAAGCAAACAATTTGGCAAGTGTTACATTTGCATCTTCTCTTTAGATGTGCAAGAAAGTAAGGAAGTTTTTTGCATTTTCTTGACTTGTGCAAGGTAGCTAATTTCTGTTTGAGATGACCCTTTACATTAATTCAAGATAGCACATTAGTAACTCTTTTCTCTCCTGTTGTCATTGGCAAAAAAGAAAGAAAAATTCAAGTCATGAATATCAAAATAATAATTTTGTCATAAGTATTTCATCATCATTAGTATATCATTATTACATGCATAATACCAAATCATCATATATTCAAAACATATTAACTCATCATTATATGCATGATTCCAAATCATCATTCATATCATTTCAATCATTGTTTCAATCATCACTATAACTCATCATGCACATGATGTAAAATCATCTAACATGATACAAATATTTATTTTCAAAATGTTTATCACTATTTTCATGTATGATAATAAAGTATTCATGATGCATATATCATCACAATACAAAGCAATTGCATGCATAATTTCAAAGTATAAATATTTCAAATCATGAAGATATTAACTTGTCAAATTTCATCCAATCATTCATGATTATAACTTTTCATTTGTATACATCAAAATAATATCAAGAGTATTTCATGCATAATTTTAATCACCACATAAGGAATATCAAGAAGAAAGTAATTGGGTGATGCGATAAACATTTCATGAATACAAGGAATTATATAAAAATCATATCATGAAAAGATAATAATAGAAGACACATTTTGTTTTGAAAAATCTCCTTTTAAATAATCAAGGAAAAATCTTAGGAGATCGATTAATGAAAAAATCTTGATTCATAATAAATCTTAATTTGTAAATATCACGGAATCAAGATCATGATTTTGAATAAAACTCATTCAAATTCAAATCATCCAAATCATCAAAATCTTAACATTTCTTTCAAGAGATTCAAAATGGCATAGATAGTTTTATTGGTCTCTTAGGAAGAAATCAATAAGATAAAGGATTACATTTCATTTTTATAAATTTCTATTCATGTGATTTGCTTCTTATGAGCATGCCTTAGTCTTTATATGCCAAATCAATATAAGCATTAAAGTTCAAGATGTAAAGGCAAAATCTTATAAGACAACTCATTTATAAAATATTCATCATGTTTATTTTCATGAGATTCATAAGATTGGTAAAATAAATTCATTAATCTCAATAGAATAGAAAATTCATTTCCATTTCATACAATTGATTTCATGTGAGAGTGTTCAAGTCTTTTTGTGAAAACATTGTATCATCATTTAAAGTCAAAAACATAAGTTTCGTCATAAAGCCGTCAAGCCCAAACACATAAAAAATAAAACATCATGATATCACATCTATCATCAAAAGACTATCAAGAAATTCATACATAGATATACATGCACTATGTCATCTTAATATGTCATGAGAATGTCATATTAATTCGTCATAAAAATGATTAAACCAAAAACATGTTAATCCAAAATGAGAGTATCAAATCAACATTTACTTCAAAAACTCATGTATGTCATAAAATCATCAAGATACACATATATGGATTAATCCTAAGCATTATCACATATCATATAATTATCATCCCTAATGTTGTATACATCATTTAACATTTCAAAAACATAACATGCATGAAACGTTAGCAATATACATTTCATGATCAAAGTTTTTAATTTTTCAAAAGATGCTAAAAAGAAAAACATGATATAATTTTTGAAAAATAATTTTTATTTCCTATTCCTACTATCTAAATTAAGCACTCATGAAAAACTTCAAGTAATTTCAAAATAATTCAAGAGAGTTGAGTTAGTTACCTTGTAGTCGAAGCCCATCAAAGCCCAATTCGCCATTTCATCTTTGGAAGTTCTTGATGCATCCTTGGGTGCCTTCCTTTTCTTTGGCCTCTTCCTCCGTTCAAGTTCATTGTTCATTTTAGATTTTTGTTTAATGAACTTATTAAGAATTAGTGTTCGAAGTTCAAGTTCATCATTGTCCTCATCACTTGAGTCATCGCTCAAGTGGTTTTTATTTGTCCGGAGTTCCAAATCCTTCCTATTCTTTGGAAGGTGGTTCAAGTGTTCATTGTGTTCATCATGTGCATTGCGCACCATTTCATATGTCATCAATGAGCCGATAAGTTCTTCAAGTGGAAAAATATTTAAATCTTTTGTTTCTTGTATTGCCGTAACTTTTGATTCCCAAACTTTAGAAAGTGATCGTAAAACTTTACTAACAAGTTCAAAATTCGAGAAACATTTGCCAAGAGTTTGTAAACCATTGACGACATCCATAAAACGGGTGTACATGTCAACAATGGTTTCGCTCGGCTTCATTTGAAAAAGCTCGAAATCATGCATTAAAATGTTAACTTTCGAGTCTTTGACTCTACTAGTTCCCTCGTGTGTGATTTCAAGTGTTCGCCAAATATCAAAAGCCGTTTCGCACGTAGAAATCCGATTGAACTCATTTTTGTCTAAAGCGCAAAATAAGGCATTCATAGCCTTTGCGTTTAAAGAAAAATACTTCTTCTCCAAATCCGACCATTCGTTCATCGGTTTAGAGGGAAGTTGAAAACCATTTTCAACAATATTCCATATATCCAAATTCATAGAAATCAAGAAAACTCTCATTCGAGTTTTCCAATAAGTGTAGTCCAATCCGTTAAACAACGGTGGACGAAAAACCGATAAGCCCTCTTGAAAGCCATGAAGAGCCATTTCTCTCGGGTGTAAATCCGAAATGAGAAATACCGGGCTCTGATACCAATTGTTAGGATCGAGCAGCACTAAAGGGGGGGGGTGAATTAGTGCAGCGGATTAAAACTTCGGTTTTTTTAAAAAATCTTTCATTATGATAAGAGAGGAACTTGACAAGCTTAATCTTGAAAGCGTATTCTTAAATATGTGACAAAAGTAATAAGGAACTAAAGCATATAAGAAGGTTTGCAATAATGTAAATAGCAATAATGAAATGCAAACCAAGGATCACGCCGATTTTAGAGTGGTTGGGTCAAATGACCTACTCCACTTAGGAGGCCCCTCTTCGATGAGGCTCCCACCTTCCACTAGCAAGTCTCTTGAAATGGAAGGGTAAATACCCTCTTACAACTCTTTACAAGCGGTTCACTCTCTTACAGATTTTTAGAAGAGATGAGGTGAACACTAGCAAATTGAAAAGAAGACAAGCTAACACTTTTCTAAGACCTTTCTCTCAAACTCTTGCTGCTGCAAAAAAAAAAGTTGTGTTCTTAGCTGAGATTTGAGGGGTATATATAGGCCTCAAGAGGATTCAAATTTGGGCTCCAAAATTCAAATTCTCTTTGGGTTCCCGATCTTTGGCGGTGCCACCGCCAGCTAAGCGGTGCCACCGCCCAGACCAAGAGGTGTCACCGCCCAAGACTCAGGTGCTGGGCGGTGCCACTGTTCAGCCCAGGCGGTGCCACCGCCTGATGTTTTTTCAGCTCTTCGGTGTTTTTCAGCCCACCTTTATAGTGTTTTTTAAACCTCTGATGTTATAGGCCCCTATTTGGGTTATAGGATTAATACCTAATCCTAACCCTAATTAACATGCTAACTACGAATTTTAAAGACATTATATAAGCTATTACAAAGTCCATAAGTCAAGACTTCTTTCGGCGAAGCTTAGGCGAACTTTTGGCGGTCTTCAGATAAACTCTGGAAACCATTCTCATGGGACTCGGCAAGCTCTTAAACTTCATGATTTGATCTTGGCGAAGTTCCAACGAGCTTCTTCAGCAAGCTCTGATCTTTCTCGGCAAACTCTGCGCGAACTTCCCCACGAACCTTCCCATGAGCTTCCAAAACCCTTCTGCAAGCTCCCTACTCATTTCTCGGCTAGTTCCGGTGGCGTTCCGATGATCCTTCGGACTTCCGTCGAACTCTTGAACTCCCAACGAATCCTTCGTTCTTGACTCCACACTTTGTTTCACTTTATGCCTTGGCGTTATCGTAGTTAATCCTGCACATGCAAACCAAAACTCTACTCCGATCTAGACGGTTATTACAACGCTGAATTGACATTTACGTTGCTAAGACGTCATTGGTTGGCGCTTCATTCGATTCTTTAGCACATCGTCCTCTCTTGCGGCTTGTTGCCCAATCGGCGGTTGACCTCCGCGAACCCCGATATGCTTGGCGCAATTCTGCTTTTCTTGGCCCGATGCCCGGCGTTCAAGCTTTTCTGGCGTCCAATATCTCGACGTGATCTCCTCCCAAGCGCGTCAATTCCTCCCCGCTAACTGTCTAATTCTGATCGAGTAGACCTGCATCACTCAAAATGCAGTTAAACATCTAAACACAATCAATTAGTTTCATCATCAAAATCCGAGATTCAACAGAAGACTGTGTTACGACGGTGCCACCTGTTAGGTCATTGTTTGAGCCTTTCACTTGGCTCAACACAGTCCATACATGGGCCCAACTGGTCCCTAATTGAGTTGGCCCAATTCCAATCATAATTTTGTGCTAGTGAGTTAGGCTTCACAATGATCTTCTTGGCGAGTTCCGACTAGCTTCTTCGGCAACCTCCTGGACTTCTCGATCAATTCCGATAGAACATCTTATAAACGTCCGGACTCTGACTGTTAGGAAAAGAGTCGGCACTAAGAGAAGGGAAGAGGGGTGAATTAGTGTAGCGGTAAAAATTACGTCGGTTAAATCCATTTCCGACGAAAAACTGTTTTGTAAAGGTATTAACTTTGAAAGCGTATAGAAGAGCGTAGTGGATGTAAAGCAAGTAAAGTGGTTTGTAGTAAAGTAAATTACATAAGAGAAATACAAACTAGATTTTTATAGTGGTTCGATCGTCGTGACTTACATCTAGTTCATCGATTCCTCTTCTGTCGAGGCCACCGGCATCCATTATCAGTCTTCTTTCAATGGGCGAAGACTAACTACCCTTTTACACCCCTCTTCTCCTTTTCACAAGTTTAGGAGATAACCTTTTACAACCCTCTTTTACAAGGTATCCCTCTCACACTTCCCTTAGAACTCTCTCTAAGCTTTGGAAGGAGAGAACTCAACTTTCTAAGGTTTCCAACTTTAGAATCATAGGGTTTTGCTCGATATTTATTTTTTATCCATGCAAGAATAGCTAAGGTATTTATAGGCCCCAAATGGATTCAAATTTGGATCCCAAAATTCAAACCCCCCAAATTTCAGTGTACGGGTGGTACCACCGCCTGCAGCCTGACACTGGGCAGTACCACCACCTGACATAGTCTTGGAGACTGTGCCACGATAATTTCACATGTTTGGTCATTATTTGGGCCTTTCTCTTGGCCCAACATAGCCCAAACTTGGCCCAACTGTCCCCTAATTGGGTTGGCCCAATTCTAATCCATATTATATACTAACTACGAATTTTAAGACATTTACGAAGTTAAACAGAGCCCGTAAGTCTAGGTTTCTTCCAGTGAGCTTCCGACGATCTCTCGACAATGTTCCAATAGACTCTCGACAAGCTCTTGGACTCCATGATGATCTTCTTAGCAAGTTCCAATGAGCTTCTTTGGCAAGCTCTGGGACTTCTCGGTCAATTTTGACAGAACTTTTGACGAACTTCCGGACTTCCGACGAACTCTCGAACTCCCAACGAAATCACATTCTTGACTCTGGGGCTTCATTTTGCTTTATGCCTTGCAATTATAGTTAATCTTGCACATATAAAAACATACTTTGATCTAGACAATTATTACTAAGCATAAATCATGTTGTCCGGTATGTCATTGGTCAATCGACGCTTTGTCCGATTCTTCGGCACATCGTCCTCTCTTGCAGCATATTGCCCAATCGGCCAGTTGACCTCCGCAACTCCGATATCCTTAGCACAATATCCACTTTCTTGGCTCGATGCCCAAAATCATGGTCCGAAGCCTTATGTCGATACGTCGATCGATCCTTCGGCTAGACATCTAATCTTTTAACATGTTTTCCCCCGACCCAACATGATTCTTCCTACTTTAATTGTCTCATCCCGATCGAAGCATCCTACCTCACTCAAAACGCATATCAAATCATAAGCACCATCAATTTGTTTCATCATCAAAATCCTAGATTTAACAATCTCCCCATTTTTTATGATGACAACCAATTGATGACGGAGTTAAGCATAACTCCTAGAGTTTAACAAACTCCCCCTATCAATATGTCATATTGATATAACTCTTGGATTCAAAAATCTAAGTAACATATCATGCATAACATCAACATACTTCTCCCCCTTTGTCATCAACAAAAAGGAGAAGTACCACTATCAAATATTTAAGCATACAAGTTCAAGTCAATGCATAATAAACATAATTTTTAGTTTTATCATTATACAAGCTAACCAAATTTGTATCATTTCATGTTTGTAAATTTTGCTATATGTGCAAGTTTAGCATGTTTTGCTTCTTGAGATGGGTAAGATAGCACTTTTGCTTCTCTTGAGATTGCAAGCTAGCAATTTTTGTTTATGTTCATGATTGCAAGTTCTTTCTTCTCTCTTGAGAAGTGCAAGCTATCAATTTTGTAACATTTTAGAACATACAAGCTAGCGATTCTTGCTTCCTTTTGTAATATTTGAGCTAGTAATATTTCTCTCCCTTTGTCATTGTAAAAAAGAAGGAAAGAATATAATGTTGTAATTCTTTTGCCTTTACAATAATTTTCAAAACATGACAAAGATAAGTATCAATCTTATTTGTGCATCATTATATTTTTAAATTAAAACATGCATAATTTTAAAATCTTATATTTCATTTTTCATACACGATACCAAAAAATAAATTAATCATCATTATGAGCATATCATACATGATACTAAAACATTAAAATTTTTAAATATTTATCAACATTTTGATCATGATGCCAAACATTCATCATTTAAAGCATTCATGATACACATCATATGCATCACATATATCATCATAATAAAAAGCATAAGTATTGCATGCATCATTCCAAATCATAAATATTTCGAATCATGATGGTATCAAAATGTCAAATTACATCATACCATGCATGATCGTAACTTTTCATTTGTATGCATCAAAATAATATCAAGAGTATTTCATGCATAATTCATATCATCACATGAAAATTATCGAGAGAATTTTGGTGATGAGATTCACAAATAATGAAGACAAATTGTGAAAATCAAGAGACATATTATGATTCTTTTTTAATAACTAAATTAGAGAAAAGAAAGAATTATAGTAAACAATCTTGATTTGTAAAAAGAATTCTTAAGTTATAATTCTAAGAAATCAAGAGAAACCATGATTTATTTTAACAAATCTCCTCTTAAATGATGAAAAGAATTCTTAGGAGATCATGAAAAATCTTGATTTATAAAAGATTTTCAAGTTATAATGAATACCGAAAGAACATTCATGATTCATTTGGATAATTTTCCTCTTTAATAAATGACAAAAGGAAGCATAGGAGATCAAAAACCAAGATCTTGATTTATTAAAAAATTTCAAGTTATAAATATCAAAAAATCAAGGTAAACTCATTCAAATTCAAATCGTTAAATCAAAATCATTTTAAAAAGATTCACAAAAGCATAATATATATGGATTCATTAATATTTTATCATAAAATCAATAGAGATGGAAAATGTATTCCCCCTTTTTTTATGTTTCATTTTAAGTGATTGATTCCATATAAATATGCTCAAGTTTTTCTTCTGAAAACCATACATCATAGTTTAAAATCGAAAGAGCAAATATCATCATGGAAATCATCAAGATCAAATCATCATCATGCATAATTAAATATAATATCGTCAAGCATGATACTTTCATTATTTCATATAAGCATGCATTTTTCATTTATATCAAATCAAAACATGCATCATTTTTAAAACCAAAAAATCCACTTTCATTATGGTAAAAATTGATAGTCCATAAATCGCAAGAATCATCATGCATAATTTTAGAAAGATAAACTCATTAAATATGGTTTCATTGAACATAAGACATCAAAATAAAAAAGCAATACGAAAATCAATCAACATGATACACATTATTGCTTCTTAAACATATACATAAGATTAATTTTACTAGGTGAGTAAGCATTTAGATTAACACTTTGTTGTATTTTTCATAAAACATGCAATGGTCATTATTATTTTGAAAATTACTAGCATGATAAGCATGATTCCAATTTTTGCATTTTGCATTTTCATTACATTATTAAACATGTAATTTTCAAGATAAATTTATATAATTATCTTAAACTAAATTAAAAACAACTCATGAAAAATATCATGTAATTTCAAAATAAACTAAGGGAGTTTTGTTTGAGTTGTTTACCTTATTGACGAGAGTCACCAAAGCAAGGTTCGCCACTTCGTCTTCATCGGTTTGCTTCTCTTCTTCGGATGCACTCGTTTCGTTCCAAAGTGCTTCCTTCTTCTTGTGTTCAAAACAAGTAGTTGCGTTTTTTTTATTGTGGTTTTTAACTTTTGTTTCATGAACTTTTTAAATTTCATAAGGAGTTCAAGTTCACCATCACTTGAACTTATGCTCGAGTGGTCTTCAATTGTTCTGAGTCTAAAATCTTTTCTGTTATTTGGAAGGTTGTTCTTGAGCTCTTTACGTGCATTGCATATCATTTCATAGGTCATCAAAGACCTAATTAGTTCTTCAATCGAAAAGTAGTTCAAATCTTTTCATTCTTGTATTGCCGTTACTTTCAAATCTTAATTTTTAGAAAGTGATCGTAAAATCTTGTTAGTAAGTTCAAAATTTGAAAACCTTTTACCAAGTCCTTTTAGACTATTGATGACATCTGTAAAACGGGTGTACATGTCTCCAATAGTCTCTTTTGGTTCCATACGAAACAACTCAAAATTATGCATCAAAAAGTTGATTTTCGAATCTTTAACTTTGCTAGTGCCTTGATGTGTGATTTCAAGAGTATGCCAAATGTCAAAGACCATTTCGCAAGTAGAAACCCAATTAAACTCAGTTTTGCCTAAGGCGCAAAATAGAGCATTCATAGCTCTAGCATTTAAAGAAAACATCTTCTTCTCCAAATGATTCCAATGGTTTATTGAAAGAGAAGATATCTGAAAACCATTTTCTATAATACTCTATAAATTTAAATTAAAAAATAGCAAGAAAACTCTCATTCGAGTTTTCCAATATATGTAGTCCGTCCCATTGAACAAGGGAGGACGAATGAGAGAAAGTCCCTCTTGAAAGCCAAAAAAAGTCATCTCTCTTGGGTGTTAAACTAAATGAGAAATAATGAGGCTCTGATACCAATTGTTAGGAAAAGAGTCGACACTAAGAGAGGGGGGGGGGTGTGAATTAGTGCAACGGTAAAAATTACGTCGGTTCAAAACTTTATTACGATTAAATCTGTTTCCAACGAAATACTGTTTCATAATGGTATTAACTTTGAAAGCATACAGAAGAACATAGTGAATGTAAAGCAAGTAAAGTGGTTTATAGTAAAGTAAATTGCACAAGAGAAATACAAACCAGATTTTTATAGTGGTTCGGTCGTCGTGACCTACATCCACTTCGCCGATTCCTCTTCTGTCGAGGCCACCGGTATCCACTATTAGTCTTCTTTTAATAGGCAAAGACTAACTACCCTTTTACACCCCTCTTCTCCTTTTCATAGGTTTAGGAGACAACTTTTTATAACCCTCTTTTACAAGGTATCCCTCTCACATTTTCCTTAGAACTCTCTCTAAGCTTTGGGAGGAGGGAACTCAACTTTCTAAGGTTTACAACTTTAGAATTATAGGGTTTTGCTCAATATTTTTTTTTAATCCATATAGGAATACTTGAGGTATTTATAAGCCTCAAATAGATTCAAATTTGAAGCCCAAAATTCAAACCCTCGAAATTTCAGAGTACGGGCGGTACCACCGCCTCCAGCTTGACAATGGGCGGTACCACCACCCAGACAGTCTCAAAGACTGAGTCTGGGTGGTACTACTACCCAGACTGGTGGTACCACCGCCTGACACAGTCTTAGAGACTGTACCACGATGATTTCACTTGTTTGGTCACTATTTAAACTTTTCTCTTGGCCCAACATAGCCCAAACTTAGCCCAACTGCCCCCTAATTGGGTTGGCTCAATTCTAATCCATATTATGTGCTAACTATGAATTTTAAGATATTTACTAAGCTAAACAAAGTCCTTAGGTCTAGGTTTCTTTCGACGATCTTCCGGCGAACTTCCGACGATCTCTCGGTAATGTTCCAGCAGACTCCCGACAAGCTCCTAGACTTCATGATGATCTTCTTGGCGAGTTCCGATGAGCTTTTTTAGCAAGCTCTGGGACTTCTCGATCAATTCTGACAGAACTTCCGGACTTCCGACGAACTCTCAAACTCCCAACGAAATCACATTCTTGACTCTAGGACTTCATTTCGCTTTATGTCTTGCTATCGTAGTTAATCCTGCACATGTAAAAACACACTTCGATCTAGACAATTATTACTAATCATAAATCATGTTGTCCGGCATGTCATTGGTCCATCGACGCTTCATCCGATTCTTCGACGCATCATCCTCTCTTGCGGCTTATTGCTCAATCGGCCAGTTGACCTCCGCAACTCCGATATCCTTGGCGCAATATATGCTTTCTTGGCTCGATGCCTAAAACCATGGCCTAAAGCCTTATGTCGATACGTCGATCAATCCTCCGGCTAGATGTCCAATCTTCTGACATATTTTCCCCCGACCCAACATAATTCTTCATGCTTTAATTGTCTAATCCTGATCGAAGCATCCTACGTCACTCAAAACGCATATCAAATCATAAATACTATCAATTGGTTTCATCATCAAAATCCTAGATTCAACACTGACAAACTCTCGAACTCCCAACGAAATCTCATTCTTGACTACGAGACTTCATGTTGCTTTATGCCTTGATCACTATCATAGTTAATCCTACACAAATAAAATATACTTCGATCTAGACAATTATTATAAAGTTTGAATCATGTTGTTTGGCATGTTAGTAGTTCATCGATACTTTGTCCGATTCTTTGTCACATCGTCCTTTCTTATGGCCTATTACCTAATCGGCCAGTTGACCTCCGCAACTCCGATTTTCTTGGTGTAATTTTTGCTCTTTTTGGCCTGATGCTCGAACTCATGGCCCGAAGTCTTCTGTCCATACGTCGACCGATCCTTCGGCTCGACGTCCAATCTTCTGATATGTTTTTCTCCGACCCAACACGATTCTTCCTGCTTTAATTATCTCACCCTGATCGAAGCTTCCTGTGTCACTCAAAACACATTTTAAATCATAAACACTATCAATTGGTTTCATCATCAAAATATGAGATTCAACAATAATAACCTATACAATCATTATTTTATAATAAATTAAATTTATAATTATCTAATTTAAATAAAAAATAAAGATAATAATGAAAGACCATATTCTTTAATGATCAAATATACTAAGGAGTGACACATCTATTAAATTGGGAGAATAAGGTCATCAGATGCCTTAGTTAAGAATCCCACCACTTGAATTATTAATTTATAATAATTAATAAGAAAATTGATAAAATCTCTAATAAAAGAGACTATATTCAACCTAAAAAATTATCTAAATTTTATAATTATTTTTTTAATAATTCACTCTATAATTAAATGAACTAGTCAATATCACTCAAATCAACGTATAATTCTACGAATAAATTTTGTTTCACTATTTTAGTTGACTAAACAATCTGGAATTATCATGATATTTTATAAGAAATTATGAGACATAAAAAATTAAATATATATTAATTTGTAACTTAAAATATAATGTTGAAACTAGGTTGAGACTATCTAATCTTATAAACCTTATATCTTAGTTCACAAAGGTGATATTTACTCAATTCTAAATCTAATAAAATTTTAAAGAAATATTTTAAAATATATCAAAAGAATAAAGCCTAATGATATCCGTAAGAGGGTTAATTTAGCTTAAATAGAACTTATTCTTAAAAAATATGGGATTCTAAGTATCTTCGATTGGGATATTCATAACTCTATACATCGATCTCAAGTTAAGGTCATACCAAAGGTCTTAGAACCATAAAAGATTAATACAAAATATATTTAAAAATTAAATATTAATTTAAAATCTAAGTTACTCAAAAGTAGTTAAATATATCAATTTATAATTTGTAAAATTGAAATCCTAAATGTCTCGAGAGAAGAATTAAGTTTTTCTTACCTTAACCTTCATTAAAGCTAAGGTTTTCTAACCTCTTTAGGAAAAGTTAAGAAAATAATCGAAAAAGATAGAAAGAGTTGTGGGTTATTAGATTGGTTAAGAGGACAAGAACAAAGGTCTAAGGTTCAACCCTATTGGATTTTATTTTAATTTTTTATTAATATAATTATAAGATTTCAGTAACTTTAATTAAGTCTAATTTGATTTGATAAAGATAATATTTTTATCTAAACTCATCCCTTAATTTTACTTATGTATCTCAACATTTTTATTATAACACTCCTCTTTAATTTACATTTTCATATGTCTAAATAGTTTTTTATCCTCCATATACATAATGTTTAAAACTTAAACTTTCTTACCTTAATCATGTTTAAATTTATTCAAACATTGAAATTCACTTAAGATATATTATAATTCATTAATCACTTCTAGTTATTTTATATATGCTTATTATTATAACTTAGCTTCATCCTCAAATCTATTAGCACACTTAAACTTATTGTATTGAAAGACCATACCTTTTTCACTGTAAAATATATTTAAAGAAAATATTAATTCTTATGCCTGCTCAACTAATATTTTATTGAACACTAAGAATTATATTTTTAGAAAACATGTATTTCAACTTTAAAAAGCTAAAAATATTATAATATTTAGAAGCTTAAATGTTCATAAATATTATATGGATCGATCAATATTTTGGTGAAACTAAAAATATGAACGCAAAGGAAAATTATAGATTATTTCTGAATAAATCATAAAAATATAAAAACAATCTCTAAATTAGAAAAAATATGATAGATATCCATCTGGGTCTAATGCAATACTTTTAGGAGAGCATTTGGAATAGTTTGATCAACTAATGGTTTGACTAAAAAATAGTATATTGGATATCATTACTTAATTTTTTTTGATAAAATTTTTATCATAGGTTGTCAATCTATTTAGAAGTACAAATATCAAACATATTAGATGGATCCATCATGTTTTGGTGAAAATTAAAAAAAAAATATAGAGAAAATAAAAAATCATAGACTATTCAGATTTTGAATAAATAAAAGTAAAAAATTTATAAAATAGGAAAAAAAGTAATATATATATCTATCTAGGTTCAATTCAAAACTTAATAAAATTTTTTAAGGTGTTTGGAGCAGTCCTTATATGTAATACACTGTTTTTTATTTGACAACAAAAACAATGTGTCAAATATCAAGACTTAATATTTTTTGTCCAAATTTTTGCTATAAGTTGTCGTTCTATTTAAAAGCTCAAATATTAAAAAATATTGTATGGATCCAACATATTTTGAATATGTGATATCATAAACTTAGAGGAAATAGAAATATCATAAACTATATATATTCTGAATAAATTAAAAAAATCTGGACCAGTCATATTATATGTGATGTGTTTTTCGTTTGATCCCAAAAAATAGTGTAATGGATATTAAAGCTTAATTTTTTTGGAACAAATTTTTATCATAGGTTGTCCATCTATTTAGAAGCTCAAATGCTAAAAAATATTATATGGATCAATCATGTTTTGATGAAACTAGAAAAATATGAAGAAAATAAGAAAATTAAAAATAATCAGATTTGAATAAATAACGAATCTAAAATAGAAAAAGAGTGATATATATATATCCAGACCAGATGAGTCCAATTCAAAGCTTTACCTTATAGTTATTTTTTAATTCATTAATTATATTTTTAATGTTATTATTTTTTAAAATATATTATGATTTTTATATTTATTATTATTATTATTATAAATTAATATATTATTAAATTAATTAATAAAATTTATTTTTAATTAAGAAAATACATTTTTTTATATTTTTATATAAATTAATTTTTAAGGGTCCAAATTAGTAAATAAACTATTTTTAGAAACTTAAAAGTAGAAAATATTGGTCATATTGGCCTTTCAAATTTATTTTTATGTATCTAAAATATTTTTTAAAATTTTTATATTTTATTTTTTTAAAAAAAATACATAAATACTGTTATTATATTACTCTTGATTTTATAGTTAGGTAAATTAGTTTTAAATTTATTATTATTGTTATTGATTTAATAATTTAATATATTTTTTTAAAATAATATATATATATATATATAATTAAATTAATTTATTTTTATTATAGATATATTTTGTTAATATATTTTTATTACATGATAGGAGAAGAAAAAATAAAATCGGTTACACAGACTTGTAATTTTTATTATAGAAGTCCAATATTTCTTCCAATTGTGTCTCGATCTTTTTAGCGACCTTTAAGCGAGACTAAATTTGGATGAGTCTAAAAGATTTATGGTCGTAACACTATAAATAACTTGTAATTCATAATAAAAGATAGATTCTTGACTTGTATAACCAACAAAAATAACCATTATTATATTTCTTTTGTAATCATGAATAATGTAGCCAAGTTAGTGAATGCGTTGTCTATCGAGGCATTTGTATTAATAACGTTTCATCTATATTTCATTTAGATTCATTGGTACCATATATATATGTAGCATTATCCCTAAGGATGCTAATGATGGGACAAAATTTATGTTGAACATCAACTATGATATATGATATGATTATAATGGTCAGTTTGCTGATATTATGAAGCAAATAATGATTTCTTTTGTCCCATACGTAGTGAATAGTTATTGTCAAGGAGTGTTTCTTGAAGAGACCTATAAAGGAATCGGCTGAAAGTGTGATTCCAACAAGTCCTAGATTTTGCAACCAATCTAAAAAAAAAAGAGGAGTGAGATAAAAAGGTATTTATGTTTTCCTCATGAGATTAGTAAAAGAATATTTATTTTGGTTAACAATTACCAAAAGAAGCGATCGATCAAGTATAGATAATCTATTAAGGAAAGTAAGCCAAGCAAAAAAATAAAAAAAATTGAGAATAGATCCCTTGAATTATACTAAACTCTTAAGGGGATGATAGCTAATGAATCAAGTTATATGTTGATTAGAGCATGAATCCAAAAGTTGATGGAGTCCATATGATATGATCACCTTAATAATTTGAGAAATACTTTTTATATTTTTCAATTCATCTCAAATCGAGTAGAAGATAGGATAATGAACATCCCAAGTCATTATTAGATATTAGAAATATAAGATAAAAAGGGTTTGATCGATTCTCAAAAGAAATACTAACATCAAGCATGGTGAAGTACTACTACTCTTATGTGTTAGAGGTTTAACCATTATAAGGAATAAGATACTAACATCATCGATGAGACATAATAGAAGGGATCTAGCTAACATTTTTTTTATATATAAAGACTCCCAAGTAGTCGTTCGAAAAGCAAAATGACTAACCAAGAAAATTTCTGAAACCCCTTTCGATCATCTATTATCCAAAGAAACTAAGCTATAAGTTGAGTAAAAAGAAATACTAATTTTCCCCAAGAAGATGGTCTTTATAAGTTTAAGTCAACAAAGAGATTGCTCTTCTAAATCTAAAATTAACAAAAGGAAGATTGCTCCTTTAGTAATAATAGGTGAAACTCTTAAGAAATCTCAAAGCAGAGATCTAATAGATATGTGAAAATTATTAGATATAAGACGTTGGAGTTCATTAGAGAAACCTACGAAGAAAATATTAGATTTAATTAGACTTGCAAAGAGCCCAAAATGTTTTGCAAACTTAGTAAGAATATTATGGATAGTAATTGTTGAGGACATATTGTCATTATAGAAAACAAATCAATCATCCATAAAAGCCAAGTGTGTGACCAACGGATTAGAGTAAAACTTACGAGAGATCATATCTTATTGTTAAACCATACTATTCAACATATTAGAAAGATGTTGTTATATTCAACATATTGACAGGAAAGGTGAGGTATGAAAAATATACTTTTATCCATTCAATGAATTGAGGGAGAAAACTATGTTCATGTTGAATACGGAGAAACAAATCTTGTTTGATTAAATTATATGCCTTAAGCAAATTAAAAAGCATAAATATGCATAATCTTATAGCAAAGAGTAATATTCTCATGAATAATTTTGTTCTTCATAAGTGCATAATAATTACCATTAATGATATATGATAGATTATGAAAGAACCATCTTACCTCGACATACATTAGGTCACCCTGCATAAGCTAGTTTTTCACATTAAGGATACATACAATATTATTTTTATTACATCAAATGTTTAATGACCTACAAAAATATGAATTATTAAAATCACTTACAATTGTTGAATCTCGGATTTTGACGATGAAATCAATTGGTGAATTAATGATCTAATCCATTAAGATAAATGATGCAGGATTAACCATGATCGTGAGAAAGGAGAAACATTTAAAGTAGATTCGAAGTTGGGTCGGAGTCAATTATCGAGCATCGAGCCTAATGAATCGGAGGATACACCAAAGGATCGTCGATGCAGTGAAAACTCGCCAAAAGTTCGTTGGGAGTTCGATGAAAGCTCGCCAGAGGTTCACCGGGAGTTCGTCGAAAGCTCACCGGAAGATTGTCGGGAGTTCACCGAGAGTTCGGTTAAATCATTGACGTACAGGACAACTTAGATTACAAGTAGAGTAATTATTTTAACTTTAACCATCGTAGTTAGGACTTTAATTGAGTTAGTTTTGAGAGAAATTCTACTAACTTAATTAGGGGCCAACTAGGTATGCGAATGATGGAGTGTTCATGGCCATCCCAAGGCGACCGAAACTCGGCACCTTGGAGCATTGAAACTTTCTCTTTAGTATAAGAAGGATACGTCCGTGGGAGGCTAAAGTGCTAGTCATAGGTGCCCAGCAAGCCAATCACGTGAGTGATACACGTGTGACTTGATACAGAATCTTTTTGCTTATTATATTTTGGCGTATATCACTTTATAACTATTGCATAAATGCATATATATATTGTGATGTCCTTGGATTTGTGCAATGGGAATCGGATCGTGATGAGATCACGATAATGAGATCAATTCACCTTTAAACACATATCCTAAATAATCCCGGTCATAGGTTTTTCGAGAGGGACATCGTGATAACCGGATAGACTGGTGTGTCTGTATACCCGTCCATATGATGGATGCAGTTGGTCTCATAGCTGCTCGTGTAGGGACACTAGGATACTGAGACACAGTGCTCATTGGAGAATGAGTTCACTAATTGATCCGCTTTACGGAATCTTTGGATGGTTGATGATGCCTTATTGTCGACAAATGATTCCGTAGTCCTAGTAGTGTATCGGTCCTTAGACTTGAGACACCAAGGATGTCCCTGTATGAGTGCTCCACTCTTTGATACTAGACTTATAGGTTTGGTTGTCCCGCATCTAGTACAGTTTGGTCATTGGGAGTGGTAGTCGACCTTACGAGGGCTATTGAGTGTCGATAGAGGATCATCCACTCTCGTCATGAGAGGAATATCCCATATGTTCTTGCTCGAGACAAATCCCTCGGCCGGGGTCATTCGGGTTGAGAGAGAAAGAGTTCTAAAGGAGAATCCGATTAGAGCGAGACTTCAGTAGAAACCGTATGGGTCCGACAACACCATGCTCGATATATAGTCTCGGGATATTAGATGGATGAGGGACTATAGGTACATGGTAACTAAGGACAGACGAGGTCCAATGGATTGGATTCCCCTATATCGATCTGGGGACTACTACGGAGTGGCCTCAAGCACGTCCAGTGAGTCGATGAGTCGAAAGTGAATTATTACGAGATAATAATTCATTGAGTTAGAAGGAGTTCGACGGTATGACTCACGACCAGCTCAATATTGGGCCTAGAGGGTCACACACATATGGTAGGCATTGCGATGAGTAGAGGTTGGGATATGAGATATCCGACGGAGCCCTTTGTCTTATTGGATGCAGATCCAATACCCACTAGGGAAGGACCCATTAGGGTTGGACACGGGATCTCTATAAATAGGGAGGGACTCATAGCCTCATAGGCTAGAGTCTTTGCTTGCCTTTCCTATTCTCCTCTCCCCTCTCCACCTCGGAGGCTGGAGTTTTGAGGAGGGTCGCCTTAACCCCTGCTGTGTGGATCACCGCTAGAGAGGAGGACGCTTGACCTCCTTCACCCTCTCCTAAGGATCTGCAAGGAAACAGGGATATCGATCTCCCTAGGTAACACAATCTCTATCGCAGTTTTGTGTGTTTTATGGATTTTTGGCGCGCACCAATCTTCGCATGACAACCTAACATCTTTTTAGGAATCGTGGATTTTTGTTTTCTTGTTCTTTTTGCGCGATATGATGTCGCCCCTTTATTTCCCAACGGTGGTATCGAGCTAGGTTGTTCGATGCGAATGATTGGTTTTGAACTCGTGTGTTGTGTTTAGGAAGAATATTGACGTCAAAATCGTTGATGCAAAAGCGAGGAAGGGCAGCAACAGTTGCTGCCCTCGATCTGCATGCCTGCAGACCACCGCGGCGGCGGCCGCCAAAACCGCAACACCACAGTCTTGCGGCGCATCGCTTATAGCGTTAATGCCTGCAGCAGCCCGGCCGGCGATGCCGTCGACGCACAAGCTTGTGGCCGGCGGGGCGGGACGCATGGGGTAGAAGGCGCCTCGGCGCCTCACACCGACACGGGCGGGCAAGAGGCGTCGAGGGCAGCACGGGCGAGGCACATTTCGAGGCGGTGGTGGCCCGTGGTCGGCGCTCCCATTGGCAAAAACCCAGGGCGGCCGCTAGCAGGCTGGCTGGCGCCGGGGCGCCCCTGGCACGGCGGCGCTTGGGCGCAGCGTTTACAAAGCGAGGGGCACTCGCCCTCGCGCCCTCGCCAAGAAGCCGCCCAGCCAGAGTGGCGGCGGCGGCAAACAATAGAGGGAATTAGGGTTTTGGGCAAAAGGATAGTTTTGTCATTTGTGAATTTGAGAAATTCCGGTTTCGTCTTTTGTCCAAATTACTTAAAAAATACTCTTAGGAATTGAGAAATTTCCTACATGTCCACGATTTCAAAAAAATATTAATTAATTAAAAGATTTAGTTGATTATTATTTTTTTTATTATTATCTAGTAGTCCTACATGATGATGATTATTTATACATATGATGTATGATATGTGGACGGATGATCATGGACCGTGTGATGTGTGTACTTGTGATGATTATTATTATTAAGGTCTCCGAACCTCCATTATATTTCTCGTTTATTGCCGGGCCTGCGTGCCTATGATTAAGTTGTAATCACATGAGGAGGCGCAAAGCGGGAGCGTGGATGCGAGAAGGGACCCACGAGAGACGGACGATCGTGATGCATGGAGATGCATCAAGATGTCGACGAAGGCAAACGAGGGCGAGATGGGCGATCACAAGGGCATGGAGATGCACCGTTGCACACATAGATCTTGATGTGGGTGATTAGGCCCTCTTGGCTCGGGCCTAATCATATTAGGTTGTGGTCCATGATCATCCGATGTTATTGCTTATACACATACTAGATATTTGTATATATATTTGCATGCGATGTAGATATATATTAAATATGTATATGTGTGACATGTCATATTAGGAGACCAAATTATAGAAACATCTCTCGATAATATTAAATCCCCGGTAAACGTGAGGCAATTAGATTGACCCACGTGGCCTTCCATCGTTATGAGTAGGAACCGATTCGGTGTAGGTTGAGTTGGTCGAGTCCCTCGAGACTCACCTATATCGCGATTCGCTATCTTGCTTCGCCGGTGACACGAGGACATGGTATGCTTGGTCGAAGTCTCTCGAGAGTATATCATCAAATCGGACTCATCTTGTAACGAAGGTGTTGACTTAACCGAAAGCATCATGGTTTGTCGAGTCCCTCGAGGCCATGGTGATTGGGAGGAGGCGAAACAGGGACGGGAATCACAAGGAGTTGTGATCGGCAAGAGTTGCCTACCTTTTAGGCTTAGTGTGATTAGTCGAGTCCCTCGAGGTTACACTAAGACGCTGATTGATCGATCCCCACTAGAAGTCTCTTGGAGACTTCCGTTTCATCATCTTTGAGGGTGTCGCGTGACTCGTTAAAAAAATAGTGGGAGCATATTATGATAGAAGTCCATATCTTGATAGTTTATTTCTTGCAAAATCTGCATGTTATTCATTTTCGCTACATCTTTATTTTTGAGAAAATGTCGTTTTCAAATCCCTTACGTGGCATACTTGATGTCAACCGCCTTCATTGGTCCAAATTATACTGGATTGGCTCCGTAACTTGAGAATTGTTCTCACTGGCGGAGAAAATCATGTACGTCCTTGATCTGTTGATGCCTAAAAGAAGAAGGGCAAGCGAGGATAAGATCGCTTCGCTCGTGAAGTACATTGATGACTCCACTCTTGCTTGCCGAGTGCTATATGTTGGGCTCTATGACTCGAGTTATAGAGACAATATGAAAAAAGATGGATGCAGATCCATTCTCCTACATGTCCATAAATTGTTTGAGGAACGTGAAGAAGGACTCAACGATATGAGATATCCAAGAGTCTTTTCCGCGCTAGGATGACTAAAGGGACAGGTTTGAGAACCATGTCCTAAAGATGATTGAGTGGATAAAGAAACTCACAGGTCTAGGAATGGTCCTAGAGGATAACTTTGTGTGGCCATTGTGCTTGGGTCCCTACCGGATTCCTTTTCACGGTTCATAATGAATTTTAATATGAACAAACTTGAGGTGACTCTCCCCAGAGCTCCTCAATATGTTGAGGGAGGCAGAGAGTACTATTAAGAAAGAGAAGCCAATTCTCTACTTTGGTGAGACCAAAAGAAAAAGGAAAGCAGAAAAGTCCCTTAAGAAGGGAAAGGGCAAGGGCAAACAAGGTAAAGCAAAGGTTGCTAAGAAAGACCCAAGCAAAGGACAAAGGCCAGTGCTTCCTTTGTGGTAAAGATGGGTATTGGAAGAGAAACGTAAAGAGTACCTTGCAGAAAGGGCTGAAACAAAAAAGCTTGATGAAGCTTCAGGTACATTCATGATCGGTCTCCATTTTGTGGGACTCTTATGATAACACATGGGTATTGGATACGGTAGTGCTTATCATATACGCAGTCGTTCTATGGGTTCGACAAGGCCTAGGAGACTACAGAGAGGCGAGATGGACCTCAAGATGGGTAATGGAGCAAAAGTTCTTTGTATTAGCTGTTATTAGGTCAGCCCTACACATCTGCATAGTGGAGCTTTTATTGCATTAGATGCATGTTATTTTGTTCCTTTTATTATCAAAAACATTATCTCCATTTCATGTTTAACAATTAGTGGATATAAATTTGTTTTTGAGAACAATGGTTGTTCGATATTATTAGATGATAAGATCATCACGAAAGGAACATTGCATAATGGTTTATTTATGTTAGACACCACTCCACATATCATGAATGTAAATATGTCCAAAAGGAAACGAGATGAGTTGAATAGTGCATACCTGTGGCATTGTAGGCTAGGTCACATCTATGAAAGAAGGATTCAAAAGTTGCTAAATGATGGATATCTAGATCTATTCGACTATGTGTCATATACAACTTGTGAGCCTTGCATTCGTGGAAAACTGACCAAATCTCCATTTAGTAGAACTGGAGAGAGAGCCAATGAGTTGTTGGAACTCATACATAGTGATGTATGTGGACCCATGTCAACTCATGCCATTGGAGGTTACTCCTACTTCATTACATTTACTGATGATTTCTCAAGGTATGGATATGTGTACTTAATGAAGTACAAGTCGGAGGCCTTTGAGAAATTCAGAGAGTATAAGAATGAGGTGGAGAACCAGACTGGAAAGAGTATCAAAATTCTTCGATCAGATCGAGGAGGTGAATACTTAAGTACAGAGTTTACTCAATTCCTCAAGGACCATGAGATATTATCCCAATGGACACCTTCTTATACACCTCAGCTCAATGGTGTCTCTGAAAGGAGAAATCGTACATTATTAGATATGGTACGGTCCATGATGAGTTTCGCTGACCTACCCATCTCATTCTGGGGATATGCCCTAGAAACCGTAGCTTACCTTCTGAACAGAGTTCCAACTAAGTCGGTGATGTCTACACCATATGAGATATGGAAAGGGAAGAAGCCTGATCTTAAGGTTGTTAAGATCTGGGGCTGCCCTGTCCATGTTAGAAGACATAACCTTGATAAGTTAGAATCAAGGACAGAGCGATGCAAATTTGTGGGATACCCCAAGGAAACTTGTGGGTATTATTTCTATCATCTCGAGGACCAAAAGGTCTTTGTAGCTAAGAGAGCAGTGTTCCTTGAGAAGGAACACATTCTTGACGGAGACAGTGGGAGAATGATAGAATTGAGCGAGGTTGGAGAACTAAGCTCAAGCACCACTCTACAGCCCGAGTCTGTTCAGGTACCTAATACACAAGTATCAACTTTACATAGGTCTGATAGAGTATCCCATCCTCCTGAGAGATATGTGGGACATATTAGAACAGAGGATGTAGAGGATATTGATCCTCAGACCTACGAGGAGGCTATTATGAGTATAGACTCCGGGAAGTGGAAAGAAGCCATGAATTCTGAGATGGATTCTATGTACTCCAATAAGGTTTGGAACCTAGTTGATGCGCCCGAAGGTATTGTACCCATCGGTTGCAAGTGGATCTTTAAGAAAAAGATCGGAGTAGATGGAAAGGTAGAGACCTATAAAGCAAGGCTAGTGGCTAAGGGGTATCGTCAAAAGCAAGGTGTTGACTACGACGAAACTTTCTTACCCGTAGCAATGCCAAAATCCATCAGAATTCTATTGGCTATTGTAGCACACTATGATTATGAGATCTGTTAGATGGGTGTGAAAACCGCATTCCTCAACGGGAACCTCGAGGAGGAGGTGTATATGATGCAACCTGAGGGATTCGTGTCCAAGAACTGCCCAGATAAGGTGTGTAGGTTGCTTAGATCCATTTATGGACTAAAGCAAGCTTCCCGAAGTTGGAACATATGATTTGATGAGGCAATCATATCTTATGACTTCGTTAAGAACGAAGATGAGCCTTGTGTATACAGAAAGGTAAGTGGGAGCGCTATCACCTTTTTGGTGTTATATGTGGATGACATCCTCATCATTGGGAATGACAAAGGAATGCTATCCACAGTAAAGGCTTGGTTATCTAGACACTTCTCCATGAAGGACTTAGGGGAAGCATCTTATATCTTGGGGATTAGAATCTATAGAGATAGATCCAAGAGGATGCTTGGCTTGTCCCGATCAGTACATAGAAACTATTGTCAAAAGGTTTGGCATGGAAAATTCCAAGAGAGGTCTCATACCGATGAGACATGGGATATCGCTTTCTACAGTATGTCCCCAAAGACTCCGGAAGAAAGGGCTAACATGGATATGATACCTTATGCCTCAGCAATAGGGTCTATCATGTATGCCATGCTATGTCTTGGGCCCGATATAGCGCATGCTCCGAGTGTCCTGGCGGTATCAGGCGGATCCAGGCTTGGAGCACTAGAAAGCAGTAAAGTGTATCCTTAAGTACTTAAGAAGGACTAAGGATCTTTTACTAGTATATGGAGGTAATAGCCTTATGGTTGAAGGCTCTGACGACTCAAGTTTTCGGTCGATGTCGATGATAGCAAGTCGAATTCGGGGTATGTGTACACCTTGAATGGAGGAGCAGTGTGCTAGAAGAGTTCCAAGCAAGATACCACCGCTGATTTCGACCCACAGAGGCGAGTACATTGCTGCATTAGATGCAGCAAAACAGGGAGTCCGGGTGAAGAAGTTCATAACAGATTTGGGAGTCGATCTGAGATAGCGACAAGTCGACTTCCTTATATTGCGACAACTATGGGGTGATTACTCAAATAAGGGAACCCGGGTCTCATTAGAAGTGTTCCGAGGAGGTTCCGACTTATAAGAGAGATCGTAACCCGAGGAGATGTAGCGATGGAAAGAGTTCCATCCGAAGATAACATTGCAGATCCACCGACAAAGCCGTTGTCTCATTTTGTCTTAGAGCGTCATAGGGGGTCGATGGGGATCGAACACATAGGTGATTGGCTTTAGGTCAAGTGGGAGATTGCTAGTCATAGGTGCTTGACAAGCCAATCACGTGAGTGATGATGGCGTGTGACTTTGATACTGAGAATCTTTTTGCTTATTATATTTTGGCGTATATCACTTTATAACTATTGCATAAATGCATATATATATTGTGATGTCCTTGGATTTATGCAATGGGAATCGATCGATGATGAGATCACGATAATGAGATCGATTCACCTTTAAACACATATCCTAAATAATCCCGGTCATAGGTTTTTCGAGAGGTACATCGTGATAACCGGATAGACCGGTGTGTTGTATACCCGTCCATATGATGGATGCAGCTGGTCTCATAGCTGCTCGTGTAGGGACACTAGGGATACAAGATACAAGTGCTCATTGGAGAATGAGTTTCTTGATTGATCCGCTTACGGAATCTTTGGATGGTTGATGATGTCTTATTGTCGAGACGGTGATTCCGTAGTCCCTAGTGGTGTATCCGGTCCTTAGACTTGAGAAACCAAGGATGTCCCTGTATGAGTGCTCCACTCTTTGATACCAGACTTATAGGTTTGGCTGTCCCAGATCTAGTACAGTTGGTCATTGGGAGTGGTAGTCGACCTTACGAGGGCTATTGAGTGTCGACAGAGGATCATCCACTCTCGGCGTCATGAGAGGAATATCCCATGTGTTCTTGCTCAGACAAATCCCTGGCCAGGGTCATTCGGGTTGAGAGAGAAAGAGTTATCCGGGAGAATCCGATTAGAGCGAGACTCGAGTAGAAACCGTATGGGTCTAATTCGAGTCATAGGTGCCCAGCAAGCCAATCACGTGAGTGATGGCACCTGTGACTTGATACAGAATCTTTTTGCTTATTATATTTTAGCGTATATCACTTTATAACTATTGCATAAATACATATATATAATGTGATGTCCTTGGATTTGTGCAATGGGAATCGGATCGTGATGAGATCACGATAATGAGATCGATTCACCTTTAAACACATATCCTAAATAATCCCGGTCATAGGTTTTCGAGAGGGACATCGTGATAACTTAGGATAGACCGGTGTGCTATATACCCCGTCCATATGATGGATGCATTTGGTCTCATAGTTGCTCGTGTAGGGACACTAGGGATACTGATCAGGTGCTCATTGGAGAATGAGTTCATCGATTGATCCGCTTTACGGAATCTTTGGATGGTTGATGATGCCTTATTGTCGGACAATGATTCAGTAGTCCTAGTGGTGTATCTGGTCCTTAGACTTGAGACACCAAGGATGTCTGTATGAGTGCTCCACTCTTTGATACCGGACTTATAGGTTTGTTTGTCCCGGATCTAGTACTGACTAGTCATTGGGAGTGGTAGTCGACCTTTACGAGGGCTATTGAGTGTCGATAGAGGATCATCCACTCTCGGCGTCATGAGAGGAATATCACATGTGTTCTTGCTCGGACAAATCCCGGGGCCAGGTCATTCGGGTTGAGAGAGAAAGAGTTCTCCGGGAGAATCCGATTAGAGCGAGACTTCAGTAGAAACCCTATGGGTCCGACAACACCATGCTCGATATATGGTCTTTGGGATATTAGATGGATGAGGGACTATAGGTACATGGTAAGCGAGGGATTGACAGTCCAATGGATTGGATTCCCCTATATATCGTGCGGGGACTACAGTAGTGGCCTAGCACGTCCAGTAGTCGATGAGTCGAAAGTGAATTATTACAGAGATAATAATTCTTTGAATTAGAAAGGTTCGACGAGGTATGACTCACGGCCAGCTCGATATTGGGCCTAGAGGGTCACACACATATGGTAGGCATTGCGATGAGTAGAGGTTGGGATATGAGATATCCGGACGGAGCCCTTGTCTTATTGGATGCAGATCCAATACCCACTAGGGAAGGACCCATTAGGGTTTGACACGAGATCTCTATAAATAGGAGGGATTCACTGACCTCATAGGCTAGAGTCTTTGCTTGCCTTTCCTATTCTCCTCTCCCTCTCCACCTCAGAGGCTGGAGTTTTGAGGAGGGTCGCCGCAACCCTTTGTGTGGATCACCGCCAGAGAGGAGGACGCTTGACCTCCTTCACCCTCTCCTAAGGATCTGCAGGAAAAACAGGGGATATCGATCTCCCTAGGTAACACAATCTCTATCACGTTTTTTTTGTGTTTTATGGATTTTGGCGCGACCAATCTTCGCATCGACGAACAACATCTTTTTTGGGAATTGGGGATTTTTGTTTTCTTGTTCTTCCATTGCGCGATATGATGTCAGCCCCTTGATTTCCTAACGGTGGTATCGAGCCAGGTTGTTCGTGCAAATGATTGGTTTTGAACTGCGTGTGTTGTGTTTAGGAAGAATATTGACGTCAAAATCGTTTCATAAAAGCGAGGAAGGGCAGCAACCGGTTGCTGCCCTCGATCTGCATGCCCGCAGACCACCTAAACCACCAGCCGTACCGGGCACAGCGGCGTCACAAGAAGCGCAAGGGCCAGGTGCCTGCAAAGAACCGGCCGCGGCTGTCGCTTGCAGCAGGCTTTGCGACCGGCGGGGCTGGCAGCCCGTGGGTAGGGCGCCCGCGCCGCTGACCCCGCGGGTAGAGTCGCCCATGGGGCAGCCAGCGGCCGAGAACGGCAGGGGGGGCGACGCCTGCGGGTCAGCGCTCCCACTAGCAAAAAACCACGCAGGGCGGCCGTGCCAGGCCGGCAGCACCGCGCCATGCTGGGCGCCGCCCTATGGGCAGAACCGCCCATGGGGCGGCTTGCGCGGGGGGCCCACGGCAGCAGCAGCGGCCTTAATCCAAGGCTTGTAAAGAAGAAGGCAAGGGCATAGCCCTCGCCCGCCCAACCTGCCCGCCACCAACCGGTGGCGGCGGTGGCAGCAGCAAAGCGAATTAGGGTTTTGGACAAAAGGACAGTTTTGCCCCTTTGAATTTGAGAAATTCCAGTTTCTATCTTTTGTCCAAATTACGAAAATACCCTTAGGAATTGAGAAATTCCCTACATGTCCCTGATTTCAGAAAAATATTAATTAATTAAAAGGTTTAGTTGATTATTATTTTTTATTATTATCTAGTAGTCCTACATGATGATTATTATTTATACATGTGATGTATGATGTGTGGACGGATGATCATGGACCTTGTGAAGTGTGTACTTGTGATTATTATTATTGAGGTCTGCGAACCTCCATTATATTTCTCGTTTATTGTAGGGCCTGCGTGCCTATGATTAAGTTGTAATCACATGAGGAGGCACAGCGGGAGCGTGGATGCGATAGCGGGACCCACGAGACGGACGATCGTGATGCATGGAGATGCCTCAAGATGTCGACGAAACCGACGAGGACGAGATGGACGATTACAAGGGCATGGAGATGCACCGTTGCACACATAGATCTTGATGTGAGTGATTAGGCCTACTGGGGGCCTAATCATATTAGGTTGTGGTCCATGATCATCTGATGTGATTGCTTATACACATACTAGATATGTATATATATTTGCATGCGATGTAGATATATATTAAATATGTATATGTGTGACATGTCATATTAGGAGACCAAATTATAGAAACATCTCTCGATAATATTAAATTCGGTAGGCGTGAGGCAATTAGATTGACCCACGTGGCCTTCCATCGTTATGGTAGGAACCGATTTCGGTGTAGGTTGAGTTGGTCGAGTCCCTCGAGACTCACCTATATCGCGATTCGCTATCTTGCTTTACGACATAGAGATGTCACCGGTGACCGAGAGGACATGGTATGCTTGGTCGAGTCCCTCGAGGGTATATTATCAAATCGACTCATCTTGTAACGAAGGTGTTGACTTAACCGAAAGCATCATGGTTGGTCGAGTCCCTCGAGGCCATGGTGATTGAGGAGGCGAACAGGGCGGGAATCACAAGGAGTTGTGATCGGCAAGAGTTGCCTACCTTTTTAGGCTTAGTGTGATTGGTCGAGTCCCTCGAGGTTACACTAAGACGCCGATTGAATCCCGATCCCCACTAGAAGTCTCTTTGGAGACTTCCGTTTTGGCGTCTTTGAGGGTGTCGCGTGACTCGTTAGCAAAATAGTGGGAGCATATTAAGATAGACGTCCATATCTTGATAGTTTATTTCTTGCAAAATCTGCATGTTATTCATTTACGCTACATCTTTATTTTCAGAAAATGTCGCTTTTCAAATCCCTTACGTGGCATACTTGATGTCAACCGCTTTCTTGGTCCAAATTATACGGATTGGCTCAAGTAACTTGAGAATTGTTCTCACAATGAGGAGAAAAAATCGTGTACGTCCTGATCTGATGATGCCTACGCCTCGAAGAAGGGGCAAGCGAGGATGAGATCGCTTCCACGTGAAGTACATTGATGACTCCACTCTTGCTCGGGTGCTATATGTTGGGCTCTATGACTCGAGTTACTGAGAGACAACATGAAAAGATGGATGCCGATCCATTCTCCTACATGTCCGAAAATTGTTTGAGGAATGGGGAAGGACTCAACGATATGAGATATCTAAGAGCCTTTTCCGCTTAGGATGATTGAGGGGATACGGTTCAGAACCATGTCCTAAAGATGATTGAGTGGATAGAGAAACTCACAGGTCTAGGAATGGTCCTAGAGGATAACTGTGTGGACATGCTGCCGGTCCCTACCAGATTCCTTTTCACAGTTCATAATGAATTTTAATATGAACAAGCTTGAGGTGACTCTCCCGAGCTCCTCAATATGTTGAGGGAGGCAAAGAGTACTATTAAGAAAGAGAAGCCAGGTTCTCTACACTGGTGCGACCAGAAAAGAAAAGGAAAGCGAAAAGGTCCCTTAAGAAGGGAAAGGGTAAGGGCAAACAAGGTAAAGCAAAGGTTGCTAAGAAAGACCCAAAAAAGGACAAAGGCCGGTGCTTCCACTGCGTGGTAAAGATGGGCATTGGAAGAGAAACTGCAAAGAGTACCTTGCAGAAAGGGCTAAAACAAAAGCTTGATGAAGCTTCGGTACATTCATGATCGGTCTCCATTTGTCGGACTCTTATGATAACACATGGGTATTGGATACCGGTAGTGCTTATCATATATGCAATTCGTTGCAGGTTCTGACAAGGCCTAGGAGACTATAGAGAGGCGAGATGGACCTCAAGATGGGTAATGGAGCAAAAGTTGCTGTATTAGCTGTTGGCGAGGTCGCCCTACATCTGCTTAGTGGAGCTTTTATTGCATTAGATGCATGTTATTTTGTTCCTTCTATTATCAAAAACATTATCTCCATTTCATGTTTAACAGTTAGTGGATATAAATTTGTTTTTGAGAACAATGGTTGTTTGATATTATTAGATGATAAGATCATCACGAAAGGAACATTGCATAATGGTTTATTTATGTTAGACACCACTCCACATATCATGAATGTAAATATGTCCAAAAGGAAACAAGATGAGTTGAATAGTGCATACCTGTGGCATTGTAGGCTAGGTCACATCCATGAAAGAAGGATTCAAAAGTTGCTAAATGATGGATATCTAGATCCATTCGATTATGTGTCATATACAACTTGTGAGCCTTGCATTCGTGGAAAACTGACCAAATCTCCATTTAGTAGAACTGGAGAGAGAGCCAATGAGTTGTTGAAACTCATACATAGTGATGTATGTGGACCCATGTCAACTCATGCCATTGGAGGTTACTCCTACTTCATTACATTTACTGATGATTTCTCATGGTATGGATATGTGTACTTAATGAAGTACAAATCGGAGGCCTTTGAGAAATTCAGAGAGTATAAGAATGAGGTGGAGAACCAGACTGGAAAGTGTATCAAAACTCTTCGATCAGATCGAGGAGGTGAATACTTAAGTATAGAGTTTTCTCAGTTCCTCAAGGACCATGGTATATTATCCCAATGGACACCTCCTTATACATCTCAGCTCGATGGTGTCTCTGAAAGGAGAAATCGTATATTATTAGATATGGTACGGTCCATGATGAGTTTCGCTGACCTACCCATCTCATTCTGGGGATATGCCCTAGAAACCGTAGCTTACCTTCTGAACAGAGTTCCAACTAAGTCGGTAGTGTCTACACTATATGAGATATGGAAAAGGAAGAAGCCTGATCTTAAGGTTGTTAAGATCTGGGGCTGCCCTGCCCATGTTAGAAGACACAACCCGATAAGTTAGAATCAAGGATAGAAGCGATGCAAATTTGTGGGATACCCCAAAGGAAACTTGTGGGTATTATTTCTATCATCTCGAGGACCAAAAGGTCTTTGTAGCTAAGAGAGCAGTGTTCCTTGAGAAGGAACACATTCTTGACGGAAACAGTGGGAGAATGATAGAATTGGCGAGGTTGGAGAACCAAGCTCAAGCACCACTCTGACCGAAGTCCATTCGGGTACCTAATACACAAGTATCAACTTTACTTGAGGTCCGATAGAGTATCCCATCCTCCTGAGAGATATGTGGGACATATTAGAGCAGAGGATGTAGAGGATATTGATCCTCGGACCTACGAGGAGGCTATTATGAGTATAGACTCAGGAAGTGGAAAGAAGCCATGAATTTCGAGATGGATTCTATGTACTCCAATAAGGTTTGGAACCTAGTTGATGCTACCGGAAGGTATTGTACCCATCGGTTTGCAAGTGGATCTTTAAGAAAAAGATCGGAGTAGATGGAAAGGTAGAGACCTATAAAGCAAGGCTAGTGGCTAAGGGTTATCGTCAAAGGCAATGTGTTGACTACGTCGAAACTTTCTCACCCGTAGCAATACTAAAATCCATCAGAATTCTATTGGCTATTGCAGCACACTATGATTATGAGATCTAGCAGATGGATGTGAAAACCGCATTCCTCAACGGGAACCTCGAGGAGGAGGTGTATATGATGCAACCTGATGGATTCGTGTCCAAGAACTGCCAAGATAAGATGTGTAGGTTGCTTAGATCCATTTATGGACTAAAGCAAGCTTCCCCGAAGTTGGAACATAAGATTTGATGAGGCAATGGATCTTATGACTTCGATTAAGAACGAAGATGAGCCTTGTGTATACAGAAAGGTAAGTGGGGCGCTATCACCTTTTTTTGGTGTTATATGTGGATGACATCCTCATCATTGGGAATGACATAGGAATGCTATCCACAAGAAAGGCTTGGTTATCTAGACACTTCTCCATGAAGGACTTAGGGGAAGCATCTTATATCTTGGGGATTAGAATCTATAGAGATAGATCCAAGAGGATGCTTGGCTTGTCCCAATCCAGTACATAGAAACTATTGTCAAAAAAGGTTTGGCATGGAAAATTCCAAGAGAGGTCTCATACCGATGAGATATGGGATATCGCTTTCTACCAGTATGTCCCCAAAGACTCAGAAGAAAGAGCTTAACATGGATATGATACCTTATGCCTCAAGCAATAGGGTCTATCATGTATGCCATACTATGTACTAGGCCTGATATAGCGCATGCTCTAAGTGTCATGAGCGGTATCAAAGGATCCGTGCTTCGAGCATGGAAAGCAAGAAAGTGTACCCTTAAGTACTTGAGAAGGACTAAGGATCTTTTACTAGTATATGGAGGTAATAGCCTTAAGGTTGAAGGCTACACTAACTCAAGTTTTGGTCGATGTCGATGATAGCAAGTCAATTCAGGGTATGTGTACACCTTGAATGGAGGAGCAAAGTGTCTGGAAGAGTTCCAAGCAAGATACCACTTGTTGATTTCGACCCACGAGGCGGAGTACATTGCTGCATCAGATGTAGCAAAAGAGGGAGTCGGGTGAAGAAGTTCATCACAGATTTGGGAGTCGATACAAATAACGACAAGTCGACTTCCTTATATTGCGACAACTATGGGGTGATTACTCAAATAAGGGAACGGGTCTCATCAAGAAGTGTTCGGAGGAGGTTCCAACTTATAAGAGAGATCAGAATCCGAGGAGATGTAGCAGTGGAAAGAGTTCCATCCGAAGATAACATTGCAGATCCACTAACAAAGCCGTTGTCTCATTTTGTCTTTGCGTCACGAGGGGTCCGATGGGGATCGGACACATAGGTGATTGACTTTTAGGTCAAGTGGGGAGATTGCTAGTCATAGGTGCCAAACAAGCCAATCACGTGAGTGATGTCACGTGTGACTTGATACAGAATCTTTTGCTTATTATATTTTGGCGTATATCACTTTATAACTATTGCATAAATGCATATATATATTGTGATGTCCTTGGATTTGTGCAATGGGAATCGGATCGTGATGAGATCACGATAATGAGATCGATTCACCTTTAAACACATATCCTAAATAATCCCGGTCATAGGTTTTCGAGAGGGACATCGTGATAATGGATAGGCGGTGTCTTTGTATACCGTCCATATGATGGATGCATTTGGTCTCATAGCTGCTTTCGTGTAGGGACACTAGGGATCTGATCTGTGTGCTCATTGGAGAATGAGTTCATTGATTGATCCGCTTACGGAATCTTTGGATGGTTGATGATGCATTATTGTCGACAATGATTCCGTAGTCCTAGTGGTGTATCCGGTCCTTAGACTTGAGACACCAAGGATGACCTATATGAGTGCTCCACTCTTTGATACCAGACTTATAGGTTTGGTTGTCCCGCATCTAGTACTGGCTGGTCATTGGGAGTGGTAGTCGACGACCTACGAGGGCTATTGAGTGTCGATAGAGGATCATCCACTCTCGGCGTCATAAGAGGAATATCCCATGTGTTCTTGCTCGGACAAATCCTGGCCGGGGTCATTGAGTTGAGAGAGAAAGAGTTCTCGGGAGAACCGATTAGAGCGAGACTCAAGTAGAAACCGTATGGGTCCGACAACACCATGCTCGATATCACGGTCTACGGGATATTAGATGGATGAGGGACTATAGGTACATGGTAACTAAGGACGAGACAGGTCCAATGGATTGGATTCCCCCAGATAGTCCGGGGACTACTGGCGTAGTGGCCTAATACGTCCAGTAGTCGATGAGTCGAAAGTGAATTATTACAGAGATAATAATTCTTTGAATTAGAAGGAGTTTCGATAGGTATGACTCACGGCCAGCTCGATATTGGGCCTAGAGGGGTCACACACATATGGTAGGCATTGCGATGAGTAGAGGTTCGGATATGAGATATCCAAGTGAAGCCCTTGTCTTATTGGATGCAGATCCAATACCCACTAGGGGAAGGACCTATTAGGGTTTGACACGGGATCTCTATAAATAGGAGGGATTTCTGACCTCATAGGCTAGAGTCTTTGCTTGCCTTTCCTATTCTCTCTCCCTCTCCACCGAGGAGGCCTGGAGTTTTGAGGAGGGTCGCCAACCAACCCTGGCTGTGTGGATCACCGCTTGAGAGGAGGACGCTTGACCTCCTTCACCCTCTCCTAAGGATCTGCAAGGAAACAGGGATATCTGATCTCCCTAGGTAACACAATCTCTATATGCCAGTTTTGTGTTTTCTTGGATTTTTTGCGCACCAATCTTCATCTATGACAATGAACATTTTTTGGGAATCGGGATTTTTGTTTTCTTGTTCTTCATTGCAGCATATGATGTCGCCCCTTGATTTTCTAACATCGACAACACCATGCTCGATATACGGTCTCCGGGGTATTAGATGGATGAGGGACTATAGGTACATGGTAACTATGAGACAGGTCCAATGGATTGGATTCCCCAGATCGATCGGGGACTGGCGTAGTGGCCTAATACGTCCGTGAGCGATGAGTCGAAAGTGAATTATTACAGAGAGATAATAATTCACTGAGTTAGAAGGAGTTCTGACAAGTATGACCACGGCCAGCCTCGATATTGGGCCTAGAGGGTCACACACATATGGTAGGCATTGCGATGAGTAGAGGTTCGGATATGAGATATCCGACGGAGCCCTTGTCTTATTGGATGCAGATCCAATACCCACTAGGGAAGGACCCATTAGGGTTTGACATGGGATCTCTATAAATAGGAGGGATTCACAGCCTCATAGGCTAGAGTCTTTGCTTGCCTTTCCTATTCTCCTCTCCCTGTCCACCTCAAAGGCCTGGAGTTTTTAGGAGGGTCTTCGCAACCCTACTATGTGGATCACCGCTAGAGAGGAGGACGCTTGACCTCCTTCACCCTCTCCTAAGGATCTGCAAGGAAACAGGGATATACGATCTCCCTAGGTAACACAATCTCTATACGCAGTTTTGTGTTTTGCGGATTTTTGCGCACCAATCTTCGCACGACGACGAACATCTTTTTGGGAATCGGGGATTTTTGGTTTCTTGTTCTTCCGCTGCGCATATGATGTCGCCCCCTTGATTTCCCAACATAAAGTATACAGCGAGTTCAATATGTTGCTAGGCCTTGAGGGATACAACGGGGACTACATCGACGTGGAGTCTCAATCTAGTAAATGCGTTTGCGGGAGGCAGAACAATGCATAATTTGTTCAGTAAGGCGGAGTAGTCCAAGGGGATGGTGGTCTCCGAAACTTTCAGAGAGAAGGAAGCGAAGAGAGAAGTTGCTCTAACGGTATAAATATCCAAGAGAGATAAGTCTTAACTCTCTAGAGGAAGAACCATGTGCAACAGACCACACATGTTAAGAAGGAGTACATCAAAACAACTTCACGAAACTCAACAGATCGATCAAGTAGCGAGGAGTCGTCGCACGACCTCGCTCGAGATAATGCATTGGGGGGATGTATTGTGAGATCAAGTGGGGGAGCGACCCAAGGCAACACAAATGAAGACACACTTAGAGTCGATATGAAGATCATACTTAATTTAGAGCTGACCCATGAAATGGTGGGCGTGATGACCTTCATCAAATCAATGCAAATCGAGGAGCCGAGTAACTTGGGAGTAACTTGGCAAAGTACCCAAGTCGCATGAAGGGAGCCGACATAGAAGATAGAATATGGAGTGGAGGTCTAGGTCTTTCCTTGGATAGAGGTCAAGGATATGAACTCTTACAAAGGCAAGAGCAGGATCATGTCATTCTATGGGTCCTTCATTCTGATAGAGCAGACTCATCTTGCATGGTGCCAAAGATGAAGAGAGCTTTTAGGCATATACACCTTATCTCAGAGAAGTATTTGATGGAGGAACTAAGGTGACTTAACTTGCAGAGGCGAAGCTGGGTTCAGAAGGCCTTGGCACGGGGCAAGAGGACGCGAAGGTGGGTACTCTTAAAGAATATGCTATAGTGCTGCCATTCAAGTTGCCATGAAGGAAGCGGTGTATAGTGGAGATTGTGTTGGTAGGGGCAAAGGCCCAAGATCTAGACAATGGTGCACTAATTTCAGTGAAGTCGGTGGACTTTGGGAGCTACTAGGCCAAGGACTGTCCTAGAGCAGTACTTCGTCTAGGTGTGACCCGAGAGCGGATGGATGAAGGTCGAATGCCAAATGAGCAAACACAACAAAAGGTGAAAGAGGCCCTGTGATGTTTTGGCAAAGGCCACACATGGAGGGATCATAATCCAAGTTCATCCTATTAGGAGGTGACATGGTGCAGCGGTTCATGGTGGAACAGTTTGTCGCAATGTGATACACATAAATCTAGTCCCATGAGGGACTATATCATATAGAGGCATTATCGGGAGCCACTGGGAGCTCCACTTCGGTGAACAACATAATGATAAGAAGAGCTATGGATTCAGGAAGTGAAAGCCATAGTACTGCAGAGGCGAGTCTTCTGTGTGTGCATCAAATTTTACATTGGATGAAAGCTTTGACAATCAACATATAGGGGTTGTGTACCACCAAAGGAAAATTTCGAATGCAAGTACCAATGAGTCCCATAGGAGGGGACTTAATCATGCAGAGATATGATTAGAGTGGCTAGAGAGTTGGATTACTCTAAAGCTCATATTTGCTTTATGGAGCCCGGTAAGTCAGAGGACAAGGCCGAATAAGCAAACATTGCTACCAATAAAGCTAAAGAGGATAAAATCGATGCAAACCATACAACATGATAGCAGAGGCCATGCATGAGAGTTGTAGTTTGTCTTTCCATCGACCAAGGGGAACTACTTAGAGAACACATAGGTGTTAAAGTAGAGGGTCAAAAGGGGTGAGAAAGTGACGACAAATCTAAAGGGACTTAGCTACCTAAAAACTAGTGATTCCTATGAGGGGGACTTGATCATGCAAAAGTATGATCAAAGCGGCTAGACAGTTAGACTACTCTAGTACTCATATTCGCTAAATGGCACTCGACAAGTTATAGGACAAGGTTGAGTAAGCGAACGTTACTACCAAGGATGCTAAGGAGAACAAAATTGGTACAAACCCTGCAACATGATGGTGGAGGTCATGCATGGGTGTTATAGTCTATCTTCTATCGACTAAGGGGAACTGCTTAGAGAACACAAAGGTGTTGAAGTAGGGGGTTAAAAGGGACGAGGAAGCGAGGACGAGTCCAAAGAGACTTAGCTACCTAAAACTAAGCATTAGTTAGAATGGAGGTAGATCAGAGGAGAGCCACAAAGGCAGATCTATCGATCATGAAGAAAGATACAGACGCGAGGCGACAGATAGTAGAGCTATGAGCATGGTAGCACCATGGTACCACAGAGGCAGGACTTCTGTGAAGTCATAAATCCCTTGCTATCATAGAGAGAGAGTGTGCTTGGTTGTGAAAGGGGCCGAGAAGGTAGAGAATACGAAGGCAAACTCCAAGTATCGAAACAAGGCTAAAGGGCAGAGGCCAAGGAACTTCGTAAGATTAGTGTCAACGAGCTTCTCATCAAGATAGTTGAAAGTGGAGGACTTTAGATTGACGCAAGAGTGCTTAACCAAGGAACGAAGTAGGCAATACGCAGTGTTGTACCTTTGTGACTCAGAGGAGTAGGCGGCAAAGATGATGGAGAAGGCGGTACAATCCCAAAGGTGACCAGAACTACTAGAGACTTGCTCCAAGTTAGGTTGAAAACTTCTTGTATTCTAGAAGTTTGATTGCATTGAGAAGGTGAATCATAGTAGCTAACTCAATGCAAGGAGTGCAAACACTTCGAGTGCTTTAGAAGTGTGAGCAAAGAGTAGGCAAAGGCCAGCAACCAGCTCGATGTATGGAGTACAACCCTCGAGAAGACGGGTGAAGTTAAGTAACATTTGCCTTCTCAACTCTTAAGAGAATGTGCGAAACCGAATACCCCAATTATTTTATCTATCCAACAAAGGGGCTCTGCACATGTTTAAAGACCCTTCGAAGAAACCAAATTAAAGATAATAGTTGTCAAATCCTCACCATATTAAGGATGATCTTTTCCTTCATTTGAAGGATCCGTAGGAACCATCAGTGATCAACATAACTTAGCCAACCCTATATTAAAGTCAGAGTTATTGGCAAGTTGAAGTAGCATGACAAATTAAAAGTTCAACTACTCAACAACAATAGCGGAGAGCAGTTGGGGGCCAAGAGGCACATTGCAGCTAAAGCAGAAGATTAAAAACTCAGCAAAAGTGAGGAGTTATAGTGTTAGCAAGGGCTTCGACGAGGACGTCAAATTAATAAGTGGAGGAGAATATCATAGACAAATTATAAATGGAATGTTCGATATAATGCATGTATGTCCATATCTTTCGATTTTGTTTATGCTTTACACAACATATAAAGGGATGGCAGTAGGCTTAGTAGCCCCATTTTCTTTGGTTTTGGTGGCCGTTCTAGGTTTGCAAACAAAGGTTATGTTATGTGGGCACTTATAGGGATTTAAGTCTATAGTGGAATATTTTGGATCTTTTATTGTGTGACTGTTCAAAGCTTATAAAGTCTGTTTGTAATTTATATTGGCTATGAAGTGTTTACCAAAATGATTGCTTGTAGATCCCGAGTGAGACGCTTTCTCTAACTTATTTTCTCTTTTGTAGGTCCTAAGGGACTATAGGAGGTTTCTAAGAGGCTGACCTTTACGGATGGACATGCAAGGGTGCTGCAAGACTTAGGCAAAACTAGCTAAGTCTGTGATAAACTAGAAAAAAAAGTTATAAGGAGAGACTCATAACAGCGAAAACCAGCTTGGATATTCTTGAAGCGAGCTTGGAGGAACTTTATAAGGCCAACGAAGACTTCTTGGGGTAGAGAGCTTGCAAGAAGAAGTTGAATCTTGAATCGACAAGGTTGAGGCTCTAGTCGATCGACTGATGGATGACATTAAAGACTCTATACAACATATGCATGAAGTCATGGCAGAACTCTCTTCTAGAGTGATAATGCTCACAAGGGCACTAAGTGCAGGAGGGAGCAACACCCGCATTGCACCACCACAAAACTTGAGGATACTTGAGCCTTATTGCTATGGAGGTGCTAGGGATGCAAAGGAGCTCAAGAATTTCTTGTTTGATATATAATAATATTTTCGAGCTACAATGCCTGATTTTGACGATACCAAAGTTTCAATAGCAACCATATATCTAAATGGGGATGCAAAACTTTGGTGGTGAACCCATTGGGAGGAGATCCAACAAGGTCAGTGTCAAGTGAACACATGGGAGGACTTGAAATGGGAGTTGAGAACTTAGTTCTTACCCGAGAATACAGAGTTCATCGTAAGGAGGAAGCCGAGACAACTTTGCTAAAGTACTTCCATACAGGACTATGTGAAGCAATTTTTTGCATTGATGATAGATATACAGAACATGTCCAAAAAGGATAAGTTGTTTATCTTCCTCAATGACCTAAAGCTGTGGGCATAATAGGAACTACATCGAAGGAATGTTATGAATGTGATCGGGGCAATTGTGGCCACGGAAAGGCTCATTGACTTTGTTTCCTTGGAGGACTCAGGAAAAAGGAAGTAATCGATAGGAAATTGCTCTCCAAAATATTCTCAAGGGAAGGAGCCTAGGGGCAAGCAAAGGAAGAAGAGTTCTTACAAAGGGCTAAGCTCAAAATGTAAGGCCCCAAAACTTAGCGGATGCTTCTTATGTGGAGGGCTACACATGGTCAGGAAGTGCTAATAGAAAGAAGCAATCAATGCCTTAATAGCTTCAATCTATCCCCCAAATCGGATAAGGGTAAGGTTGTTGCCCTTAGTTCAAGTAGTTAAGAATCCAGCAGTGATGATGAGTCGTAAGGTCCCTAGATGAGAGCAATGCATTTGTTGAATGCATTACGGGGTCAAGTGGGGGAGAACACGAAGGCAAAGCCATAGAAAGTAGAGAGTAGTGAGCTGATGTACGTGGATATTAAGCTCAATGGCCAAACAACTCATGCAATGGTGGACAAGAGTACTACCCACAACTTTATTATCAACCAAGAAGCAAAGCGACTTGAGCTGATCTTGGAGAAGAACCCAAGTCGGATGAAGGCAGTGAACTCGGAGGCCAAGCAGATCTTCATATTAACAAAGGGAGTCCCTATCAAGATCGAAATATGGAGCAAGGGTATAAGCATGATGGCGGTGCCACTAGACGACTTTCAAGTGATTCTCGGAAGAGAGTTCATGCATGCAGTGAAATTGGTACTAATGTTGTTTCTAAACTCCCTATATATGATGGGAGGTGATGACCTCTGTGTGGTTCTCATCTCTCGGAGAGGAACCAAGGACTCCCAACAAATATTGACATTACAACTAAAGAAAGGAGTATGAAGAGGTGAATTAACATTTGTGATTACTATGAAGCTAGAGCCACTCGATGGGGAGGTTATTCATGAATCTGCTGTGGTGACGAACGTTTTGAAGGAGTTCACAGACATTATGCCACCTGACTTGTCAAAAACTCTACCACCATACAAAGGCATGGACCATCATATTGAGCTGGAGCTAGGAGTGAAGCCTCCAGCGAGACCACCACACCATATGTCCCTAATGGGGATATAAATAGTAATAACCTTTATATATGAACAAATACTAGAAGACCATAATATGCAGTAGAATTAAATGGAACCATAATCAAATAGAATACCAAGATATACGTGGAAAACCCCTTTAATGTGAAGGGTAAAAATCACGGGGCAAACTAGAGATAATCCACTACGAGAATAATGAATATACAAATCTCAATCTTTTGCCCTAAACCCTAGCAACAATCACAAGAGAATAACTGGGATATAAGGATCACGTCACTGCCTACAATATCTAAAACCTTCCCAAGTAATCACAGCGAGAGTCTACTATAGATTTGATCTAACCTGAGATGAGAACACTACTAAATGATTGAGAACAGCCTCTCTACGTTGTCCTTGTCTTCTTCCCTTTCTTTCTCTTCCTTTTCTGCCTTGTTTTCCTCCTTTTCTTTGGAATCCTATGGCTGTTTTTTTCTCCCACGTTGCTGCCCTATTTATGCCTTTTCCTGCCTCCAAAACACAGCCACCACACCCCCCTAATGTTAATTAGGGTTAGGTTAAGAGGGGGTGAGCTGTGGGCTGCCCAAGCCCACTATGGGCTGAATTTGTGGGCTGTCAGCCCAACAACCTCCCCCTTCAGCCCATAAGGGAGGTTGTCCCATGACTCCTCAATGTGAAGTCATGCCGACCCACTTTCTTTTGGTAAAGTTTTTGTCAATATGTCTGCTCCGTTGTCATATGTGTGAATTTTCTAAAGCTTCAACTACTCTTCAAATACATTTCGAATCTAGTGGTATCTGACATCTATATGCTTTGACTTGGAATGAAACATTGGGTTCTTACACAAATGGATGGCACTCTGGTTGTCACAATGCATCATATAATTTTTCTATTTCGGCCCTAATTCTTATAAGAATTCTTTCATCCATAACATTTCTTTGCATACCTCTATAGCAGCAATATATTCTGCTTCTGTGGTGGAGAGAGCAATATACCTTTGCAACCTAGATTGCCATGACACAGCTTCCCCTGCAAAAGTAAGTACATAACCTGAAGTATACTTTCTCGTATCTATATCTCTTGCCATATCTGCATCTGTATAACCTGTCAACACATGTGATCCACCTTCAAAGCTTAAACAAACCTTAAAGCTCCCTCTGAGATATCTAAAAATCAACTTCACTGCTACCCAGTGCTCTTTGCCTAGATTTGCAAGAAATCTGCTAGTAACACTAACTGCATATGCGATGTCTGGCCTCGTACATACCATTGCATGCATTAAATTTCCAACTGCTGAAGCATAAGAAATCTTTTGCATTTTCTCCTTCTCCTCATCACTTGAAGTGACCTGCAAGAGGAGAACCAACTAGCTTTGCATTGCTCATACTGAATATTTCTAATATCTTCTCGGTGTATTTCTCCTATGACAACCAAATCTTCTTATTTTTCCTATCACGAGAAATCTGCATACCTAGTATTTGCTTTGCTGGCCCCATATCCTTCATTGCAAAAGACTCACTCAGTTCCTTCTTCAATCTGTCAATTTTAGATATATCTTTTCCAAGAATAAGCATATCATCAACATAAAGTAAGAGAATAATAAAATCCTCACCAAACCATTTGATGTACACACAATAATCTGAAGCCATTCTTTTGTATCCATTTTCTATCATAAATGAATCAAACTTTCTGTACCACTCTCTTGGAGCTTACTTTAGCCCATACAAGCTCTTCTTCAATTTGCAGATAAAGTTCTCTTTACCTTTAACTTTGAAGCATTCTGATTGCTCCATATAAATTTTCTCCTCCAAATCCCCGTGAAGGAAAGTTGTCTTCACATCTAACTGCTCAACCTCTAAGTCCTGGCTAGCAGCAATACCAAGAGCAACACGAATAGAAGACATTTTAACAACAGGAGAAACAATCTCTTCAAAGTCAATACCTTTCTTTTGACCAAAGCCTTTCACAACTAATCTAGCTTTGTACTTTGGTTGAGAACAATATTCTTGAGTCTTCAACCTGAAAACCCACTTGTTCTTCAAGGCCTTCATTCCATTTGGTAGTAGCACCAAATCATAAGTGTGGTTCTTCTGAAGAGCATCCATCTCTTCCTGCATAGCAACTAACCACTTCTCTTTCTGGTTTACCTACATCAGTAAGCATCACATACTCATATGTAGAGTATCTTCTAGAAGGTTGACATTATCTAGAAGATCTTCTCAACTGAGATTCTGTTGGAACTTGCTCTCCTACTTCTTCTTGCTCAACATGTCCTGCAGGTAGATCAACGTTAGGCTCTACACCATCTTCCTGCACATCTCCCCCATCACCATGATATACTGGAGGAATAACTGGGTCACAATCTGCTAATCCTTTTATAGAAGTATTGGCTGGTGCATTCTTCTTCAAATCTTCAAAAGTTTGATCCTCAAAGAAGACTATATCTATGCTTCTAAACACCTTCTGCTTTTCTGGATCCCAAAGCCTGTAACCAAAATGATCATGTGAGTAACCAAGAAAAATACATTCTTTAATCTTACCATCCAGCTTGGATCTCTCATTATCTGGAACATGTGCAAATACATGACAACCAAACACTTTCAAATGCTTGTAGGAAACATCTTTCCCTGACCATACATGCTCTGCAACATCACCATTTAAGGTTATACATGGTGATAAGTTGATCACATCAATTGCAGTCCTCAAAGCCTCATCCCAAAACCTTTTGGGTAGCTTGGCCTGTGAAAGCATACATCTGATCTTTTCTATGATGGTGCGGTTCATCCTCTCTGCAATTGCATTATGCTGAGGTGTACTAGGAACTGTCATCTCATGTTGAATCCCATGTGACCTGCAATAGTCATTAAACAATCCTGTATACTCACCACCATTATCTAATCTTATGCATTTCAATTGCCTTTCTGTCTCCCTTTCAACCCTGACATAGAACTTTTTGAAGACATTAATCACCTGATCTTTAGTTTTCAAAGCATAGGCCCAAACTTTCCTGGGAAAATCATCTGTAAAAGTGATAAAATAAAGTGCACTACTTATACTAAGAACATCAATAGATCCACCATGAGTTTTTGTCCTCAAAGGACCACATACATCTGTATAAACACGGTCTAAAACATGTATTTTTCTAGACAAAGTAGGACTAGCAAATGAAACTCTATGTTGTTTACCTACTAAACAATCAATACAAGGGTTCAGATATATACCTCTGAGGTCTGGTAATACATCTCTTTCGGAAAAAGCTTACAGCCCCTTCTCGCTCATGTGTCCCAGTCGCCTATGCCACAACTCTATCTGAAGCCTTTTTCTGTAGCATTTAACTGCTCACCATAAGCTTTTGCCTGCAACTTGTACAAAGTATAACATTTCTTTCCATTAGCTATAACAAGAGAACCCTTACTGAGCTTCCATTGCCCTTTGTGAAATATGCTATCATAGTCTTCATCATCTAGCCTTCCAACTGAAATTAGATTCAGCCTCAAGTCAACCACATGCCTCACATCCTTAAACACTAACTTGCAACTAAGGTTGGTCTTTAAATGGATATCACCCATGCCTATGATGTCTGCTGTGCTATAGTTGCCCATCTTGATAATACCAAAATTTTCAGACCTGTATATAGCAAAAAACTCCCTCCGTGGTGTAGCATGATAAGAAGCACCTATGTCAATCACCCACTCAAGATCCTGACACACATAAGAAAAAATATTATCAAAAGGAGACAAAATCAAATAATCACCACCCTACATTATAGTTGTGATATTATCTTTTGACTCTATAGACTCCACTTCTTTTCCCTTTTTCTTGCTCTTCTTAGGTTGCTTACATTGGTTCTTGTAATGTCCTTTCTCACCACAATTATAGCAAACAATATCTTTTCTTGATCTTGACTTGCTTCTACCCATGCATGAACTGCTTCTAGACTTTGACCTTCCTCTGTTATCTGAGATAAATGCTTATGAATCATTCTGAGATGTTACCAAACTCTTTCTTTTCAACTCCTCATTCAACAAACTGTATGTTACTTGACTCATAGTGACAACACCATCTGGCGCAGAATTACTAAGGGAAACCACTAGTATCTCCCAACTTTCTAGTAATGAAATGAGAAGTAACAATGCCTGCAACTCATCATCAAGAGACATTTTCATAAAGGATAACTAGTTAGTAATACTTTACATTTCATTCAAATGTTCAACAATAGAAGCACCCTCTCTATATTTTAGGTTCACAAGTTTTCTGATCAAAAAAGCTTTGTTGCCCGCTGTTTTTCTTTTATAGAGACTTTCCAACTTTTTCCAAAGAGAATATACAGAAATTTCAGTAGAAACATGGTGAAAGACACTATCATCAAGCCACTATCGAATAAATCCAATTGTTTTCGATCTAACCTCTTCCACTCATCATCTGTTATGGGTTTTGCACTATCCCCTCGCAAAGGTCCATACAAATCTTTGCAATACAAGAGATCTTCCATTCTTGGTTTCTATATCATCAAATTGTTTCCATTTAAATTAATTATGTGAGAAACATTATTAGCCTCAATGTTCAAATACAAAATTTAAATCACCAAAACCCCTTGCTCTGATACTAGTTGATGGGGATACAAACAGTAATAACCTTTGTATATGAACAAATACTAGAAGACCATAATATGCAGCGGAATTAAATGGAACCACAATCAAATAGAACACTAAGATATACGTGGAAAACCCCTTCAATGTGAAGGGTAAAAACCACGAGGCAAACTAGAGATAATCTACTACAAGAATAATGAATATACAAATCTCAATCTCTTGCCCTAAACCCTAGCAATAATCACAAGAGAATAACTGGGATACAAGGATCACATCACTGTATATAATATCTAAAACCTCCCCAAGTAATCACAGTGAGAGTCTACTGTAGATTTGATCTAACCTGAGATGAGAACACTGCTAAATGATTGAGAATAGCATCTCTGCATTGTCCTTGTCTTCTTCCCTTTCTTTCTCTTCCTTTTCTGCCTTGTTTTCCTCCTTTTCTTTGGAATCCCGTGGCTGTTTTCTTCTCCCACGTTGCTGCCCTATTTATGTCTTTTTTTGCCTCCAAAACGCAGCCACCACACTCCCCTAATGTTAATTAGTGTTAGATTAAGAGAGGGTGAGCTGTGTGCTGCCCAAGCCCACTATGGGCTAAATTTATAGGCTGCCAGCCCAACAGTCCCCTCCAGAGTTGGCAGAGCTCAGAAAGCAATTAGATGAACTGCTAAGCGTGATTTCATCTGTAGTTCCAAAGTATCATTTAGAGCTCTAGTTCTCTTCCAAAAGAAATAAGATAGGAGCCTCCGACTATGTGTCGACTATCGAGCTCTCAATAAGGTCATGGTGAAGAACAAGTATCACATCCCACTCATCACAGACTTGTTGACCAACTGGACAAAAGTATTTTTCCAAACTTGACCTCCGGTCAGCATATTGACAGGTGCGCATTGTTGAAGGCAACGAAGCGAAGATTACATGTATGATCAGGTATGGAACATTTGAATTCTTGATGATGCCTTTTGACTTACCAATGCTCCGACCATATTCTATACTTTTATGAACTAACTATTCAAAGAGTATCTGGATAAGTTTGTGGTCGTCTACTTGGATGATATTGTCTTTTACATCCAAATGCTCGAGGAGCCTGTCAAACATCTTCAAATAATTTTCAAGGTTCTTAGGAAGAACACATTGTTTGTGAAACAGGAGAAGTGCTACTTTGCTCAAACATAGATCTTATTCTTAGGGCATCGAATCAGTGATGGTTCAATTCAGATGGATAAATTAAAGGTGCAAACTATTACAAAATGGTGAACTCCAAAGAAGGTGCTAGAGCTGAGATCCTTTCTTCGTTTCGTCAACTACTATCAGCGCATCATAGCTGAGTATTTGAAGTGCGTAGCTCCACTAATGGAGTTGCTAAAGAAGGAGCAGCTCTGGAGATAGTCTAACAAATATGAAGTTGCATTCCAAGATCTAAAGGTGACTATATTAGAAGAACAAGTGCTCAAATTGCCGAATTATGGGAAGCCTTTCAAAGTCCATACAAATGCTTCAAATTTTGCTATTGGGGGAGTACTCATGTAGGAGGGTTACTCAGTGGCCTATAAGAATCATAAGCTCAATGAGATAGAGCGATAATATCTGATGCACGAGAAGGAGATAATAACAATAGTCCATTGTCTATGAGTTTGGCAATACTACCTTCTCAGATCACAATTTGTGCTGAGGATAGACAATATCACTTTGAGTTACTTCTAAACTCAAAAGAAACTCTCCACAAACCAAGCATGATGGTAGGACTTCCTAGCTGAGTTTGATATGGCAATGAAGTATAAGCCTGAAAAAGTAAATATTATGGCCGATGCATTGAGCCGGAAAGTGGAGCGGGGGAATGCCATGCAGTTGGAGGGCGGAGGCTAAGCAAGTCAGCTACACTCCAACTTCCTTTTCAGGATCAAGAGTGGACTGTATAGTGATCCCCAAGCAGTAACCCTGATGTAACTAATTAAAGAAGGCAAGACACGATGATTTTGAGTCCAGGAGGGACTCGTCTACATAAAAGGGAATATGATTTATATTTCTCGAGTGGATAATTTAAGGTATGAAATCTTGAGAGAGTGTTATAATTCCCTTTGGGTAGAACAACCGAGCATTTACCGAACATTGGACCTCATCGAGAGGACCTTCTATTGGCCGAAGATGGGGACTAATATAGAGGAATATATTCGAATGTGCCTTACTTGCCAACAAGATAAGGTGGAGCAGCAAAAACTAGTGGGACTTTTGGAGCCGTTGCTCGTGCCAAAAAGGTCATGAGAGAGCATTTTCTTAGACTTCATATCAAGTTTGCTGGTAGTAGGGGGACTCAGATCGATAGCCATGATGATCGATCGATTTTCAAAGCATGCAACTTTTATTGCTACACCCCTATACTATTCAATAGAGGAGGCAGCCAAGCTGATAATGAAGAATATGGTGAAGTATTAGGGAGTCTTGTATAATATCATCAGTGATCAAGACGCTAGGTTCTTAGGATGATTCTTGATCGAGCTATTCAAATTATTGGGGTTTAAGTTATACTTCTCCACAAACCTCCACCCCTAGATAAATGGCCTGACCGAAAGGATAAACTCGCTCCTTAAGAAATATCTTCAGTACTACGTGAGTGCCAACCAATGAGATTGGGTGAAGCTATTAAACATAGCCCAATTCTCCTACAACTTGCAGCGGAGCTTTGCATCCAACAAGAGCCCCTTTGAGATCATTACAGAATAACAACCATCGACTCCTCACACCTTGGCTATCGGGTATACTAGAAGTAGTCTGTTAGCCTATTACTTTGTAAAACAATGGCATCGAAATATAGATATTACGCGGGCTTATTTGGAGAACGCGGCCAAAAAGATGAAGAAGTGAGCAAGCTCTAACCAACATCACTCCAATTCTTTAAGCACAAAATACACAAAGAATTGGTATGTAAGTATGAAGGGCCCTTCCCAATTATCAGTAGGGTGGGCAACGTCTCCTACAGGTTGCATTTGCCGGCGTGGCTCAAAATTCATAATATTTTTCATACCAAAAACTTGAAAGTCTACCATTCAGATCTACAAGATGCTTCTCGAAGTGTTTCAACTCGGCTACCCCCACTAGAGCCTCCTACAAGAAGCGAGTTAAAATCATTTTAGCGGATCGTAAGATAAAGCTATCCAATGAAGCTGAGCAGACCGAGTACTTGGTGAAGTGGTGAAAGTTTTCCCAAATCGAAACTAGTTGGGAGCCCGAAGATACCCTATGACACAAAGAAGTAATCACCAAAAACTGCCAACAAGCGTAGATGAGGGCGTCGATAGTTTAATTATGGGAGAATGTCATGAATGGTTATCGCGGACCTGCAACAACTTCGTTCAATGAATCGTTCATCACTTTGGCATACATGTATAGATGCTTGATAGTATGTTTTTCCTTGGTTTTATGTGTTTTTACTTATAAAAATACATGTTCGAATAGGTTGTAGTGCTATAGTACGCTCGTTCACTGCGTTAGGCAAAACTATCCAAAAATGGTTCTATTTTCTATGAAATATCAGTCATCTCAGCAACCTAGAACCCCCCAGGTGGGACCAAGAGGGATGGGGCTTCAGGGTAGTGTCGAGTGTTGAACACTTTTCACAAGTTTGTTTGTTAACTTGATGGGAACTTGCCTTTGCGCTTGACACTTAGGGAGTAGGTGTTTGTGGACTTTTAATTGCTCATTCAACCTTCTAAAGTCCTTGTTTTCCTGCTTCCTCTTTTTTCTCTCGTGCATATTAGGTTCTCGCTAAATTGCTTCTAAAGCTTTCCTTTTCACAAGATGTCATGACTTATTCATCGCTCATTTTCGAACTAATCAACTTTCTCTTTTATAGTCCTATAGGACCTAAGCGAGGTTATAAATTGATTGACTCTTTGCAAATGTATATGGCAAGGGTGCGTCATGACTTAAGCAATCCTAGCTAAGTCCGAGAAGTTGGCGCAAGGGTACCTCATGATTTAGGCAACTCCAGCTAAGTTCATGGCTTTGCCGCAAGGGTGTCTCTTGGCTTAAACAATTCTAACTAAGTCTATGATAAAGTGGTTTGCAAGAAGAGCATATCAAACTTCTTCAACTATTTAAAAAAAATTAGCATAATTTGTTTAGTAATTAATGAATTTAAAGCTTATGTTACCTTTAGTGGTAAAAACAATTAGATATATTTGGTGGTAAAAACATTGCTTCAAAGTTTACAAATAAGAAAATCAATCTAGTTGATTAGCACTCTATCTAATTTACTTGAAAGCATATTTTGCATTGGCATCACTATGCTTTTCATATTTACACATCCAATTATCATCAGCAGCACCTTAGGATAGGTCAATTCTTAAGATGGAATCCCATAAGGAAGGTCTAAAAACATCCAAAAGAACGGAAAAGATTAATCACATATAACATCACTAACCAATTCAAGATGTTGCATAGCACCAATACTTAAAACAAAGAGAGTTTAGGTTGAAACAAAATATCAAAAGGCTACTTTTTTGAGGAAAAAAGAAGTAGAGGAGACATTTGCAATATATTTAAAGAATCCATTTCTCAACTTACTTGAAGCAAGAAGAAAAATTCTCCAATCCAACAAAAATTGCCCAAGCTTAGTATGTCCCAAGGACTAATAATGTCATATTTAGCTCTCATCACTTTAACCCATAAAGTGTCAACCCAATCAGATATTAAGAGATTCTAATAGCTTGGAATGTAAATCTTTTAACATGAATATCTCAAATGCATAAATCATTAAGTTTGGGAAAAGTGACAATGTGCTAAGAGAGAACGTAGAGACCTCTCCTAAGATCATTATTTTGCCAAGAAAATCTTTAATAATACTTGATATATTATTTGTCAATTGAAATCTCTAATAATTCTATGAATCTCCCTCTTACTCCAATAATAGCACTCTGTCTTAAGCTTATGTAAAAAAAAATTCTAAGGAGGAGGAACACTAGAAGAATTAACTTATTGATTATTTTGTTGAATACTAGTTGGAATTGGCTGAATACTAGATATTCTCTCTATAGATACAAACTTCTTTATATTCTATTTTGGTGAAATTTGGGCTATGATATATTTTGAACAAACTTCTTATCATGGGTATATACTTTTCAACTAGAGAAAATTGATTCTTTTCCTTTTTAATTTAGATAAGATTTTTTAACCTTCCTTTGTACATGTTAACTCCTAAATTTCTTAGCTTCATTACTAGTGGCATTAGTATATTTTTGTTTAAGGATCAGCTATCTAGAAAAATAGAACATATTGGTTATGCAAAAGTGTGCATTAAAGCTTCAAAACTTACTGATATTCTTTATGTTTCTCTTAATAATGCTAAGAATATACTATTAGGTTAGAGTATGATTGGAAGCCAATTTAAAGTTCACATTGTAATATTCTAAGACATGTTATTAGGAATTACATGAAACATGTATATTCTACTAAATAGATCCCTAAGAAGCTAGTGACTTTTATACCACCTGATCATGACATTGGTTCCTTTGTGTGTAGGGAGGTCTACTCTAATATTCTTAGGAAACAGAGGGATATACAACTAAATTCATAAGTCACCAATGTATTTATAAAATACTAAACTCTTATCACTAAAAAATGGATTTACCTCACGGACTGACCAAACAACCACCTATAATGACAGATACTCTCAAAGTAGTGATAACTTCTAATAGATTTGAAACTCTTACTAGCATTGATGTGGTTAATGATCCTAACGAGGAGACGGATGATAGCCAGAATTCGATATTTGCCAACCTTTAACTCAGTGTAGAAAAGCAATGAGCCTCTAAGAGACTTATGAATCTTCCGGTGGTGGGCTCCTCAAAATTGATTATGATTAATTTTGAGATGTCCAATATAATAGATCGTAATGCCCCTTTTAAGCAAGTTGTTTTGAGATCTTTCTTATATAAACATCATTTAAATTATTTATTTATTTTAGAACCATAAACTCAAGATGCAAATGTCTATTCTATTACTTTTCGAATCCACATAGATTGAATATTTTTACTAACTCTAGTACTGTTAAGAACGAGTCGGCATTAAGAGGGGGTGAATTAGTGTAGTGGTAAAATATGTCTTCAAAACGGTTTTGAAAAATCTCTCGTACGATAATCATACTGATTTAAAAAATGCTTAACTTTGAAAGCAAAATAAAAGCGTATTGAATATAAAGCAAGTAAGAAGGTAAAGTGGTTTGGAGTAAAGATAAACTGCTTAAAATAAAATGCAAATCATATTTTAGAGTGGTTCGGTCATCGTGACCTACATCCACTATCGATCTTTCTTTAATAGGCGAAGATCAACCTCCTTCTTACACCTCTCTTCTCCTTTTACCGGATTTAGGAGATAACCCTTACAAGCACACACACTCCTCTCTAAACATAATTATAAAGTTGGATCTAAAGGAGGGATTTCTCAATTGATTTATATAGTATTTTCTCACTATAAAACTCTCTGTGCTTGTGTATCTTAACCAGTGATGAGAGGGGTATTTATAGGCCTCAAGTTGATTCAAACTTGGAACCTAACATCTCATCCCGGGTTTCCTAGGTCCGGGCGGTACCACCGCCAGTGTCAATCTGACACTGACACTACACTGGGCGGTACCACTGCCCAAACCATCGGTACCACCGCCTGACATAGTTTCAGAGACTGTGTCATGACGGTGTCACCTCTTGGGACACTGTTTAGGCCTTTTCATTGGGTCCAACACAGTTCTTACATTGGCCCAACTGGCCCATAATTAGGTTGGCCTAATTCCAAACCCAATTACAAGCTAACTACGAAATCTAAGATATACCTAAAGCTAAACAAGTCTGTACATCTTGGTTTCTTCCAATGAGCTTCTAGCGATCTTCCAACGAACTTCCGATGATCTCTCGGCAATTTTCTAGTGGACTCCCATCATGCTCCTAGACTTCATGATGATCTTCTTGGCGAGTTCCGACGAGCTTCTTTGACAAGCTCCGAGACTTATAGGCTGGTTCCGACAGAACTTCCGACGAACTCTCGTGTTGAATCTCGTATTTTGATGATAAAACCAATTGATAATTGTGTTTATGTTTTAATATGTGTTTTGAGTGACGCAAGATTCTTCGATCAGGATGAGACAATTAAAGTAGGAAAAATCATGTTGTGCCGGAGAAACCTGTCAAAAGATTGGACGTCGAGCCGATGGATCGGTCGACGTATCGCCAGAAGGCTTCGGGTCGTGGACTTGGGCATCGGGCCAAGAAGAGCGGGTATTGCGCCAAGGATATCAGAGTTGCAAAGTCAACTAGCCGATTGGACAATAGGCTGTAGGAAAGGACGATGCGCCGAAGAATCGAACGAAGCATCGATCGAAGTTTTATTTTATTTGTGCAGGATTAACTATGATAACGATGAAGACATAAAGTGAAACAAAGTGTCAGAGTCAAGCATGAAGGATTCGTTGCAAGTTCGACGGAAGTCCGAAGGTTCGTCGGGAATGCTACCAGAACTAGTCGAGAATGAGTTGGGAGCTTGCCGAAGGGTTTTTCGGAAGCTCGCCGGAAGGTTCGTTGGAAGTTCGCGGAGCTCGCCGAGAAAGATCGGAGCTTGCCGAAGAAGCTCATTGGAACTCGCCAAGATCAAATCGTGAAGTCTAGGAGCTTGCCGGGAGTCTGCAGAATGATTTCCGAGAGTTCATCAGAAGACCGCCGGAAGTTTGCCAGAAGCTCGCCAGAAGAAGTCTTAACTTGCAGACTTTGTAATAGCTTAGAAAATGTCTTTAAATTCATAGTTAGCACGTTAATTAGGATTAGGATTATGTGTTAATCCTATAACCCAAGTAGGGGCCAATTGGGCCCAAGTTCGGACTGGTTTGGGCCAAGTTTGGAGCCCAACCAGTGAGCTGAAATAGTGTAGGCGGTGGCACCGCCCAGGAGAGGGTCTCCCAGGAAAGCTAGGTGGTGCAACCGCCCCAGGTAGGTGGTGGCACCACCAGGGCTCAATCTCCGAGCGAGACTAGGCGGTGCAATCGCCTCTGACAGAGGTGCAACCGCCTGAGCTCGGTCTCCGAGCTCTGGCAAGTGGTGCAACCGCCCCTGACAAGCGGTGGCACCACCCAGAGGCTCAGTCTCCGAGCTCTGCCAGGCGGTGCAACCGCCAGACCCCGGAATTCCGGGAGATGACAAATTTGAGCTCCAAATTCAAACTGGTTTGGAGCCTATAAATACCCCTCCAATCTCTGGGTAAAAGACACAAGCACAGAGAGATTAAAAGAGAGAAAACACTGCTGCAATCTCTAGAATTTCCCTCCTCTAGCTTAAGTGTTAAAATTCTATTTAAGAGAGGAGAGTGAGTGCTTGTAAGGGTTGTCTCCTAAACCCAGTAAAAGGAGAAGAGGGGTGTAAGAAGGAGGTTGATCTTCGCCTAGTAAAGGAAGATCGTTAGTGGATGCCGGTGGCCTCAACGAAAGAGGAATCAGAGGAGTGGATGTAGGTCATGATTGACCGAACCACTGTAAACTCCCGTCTTCTTTGGTTTGCATTTACTTTGAGTTGATTATCCTTACTACAAACCTCCTTCATAGCTTACTGCCTTCTGCGCTTTTACGATTGCATTTCCAAGCTCAGTATTTTTTGAATCGGTGTTTAGACATAAATCGCTTTTCTCGTACGAACATCGTATTTCAATTTGTGCTTATATTCTGATTTCCATCATAACTGCAAACTACCTTTATGGATTTGTTTTAACTGCTTCTTACCTAATCTTAAGTTAAAGTAATTTACGAATCGGCTTTTCTACCAAAATTGCTCTTGTCGTACGAACGCAGTTTTAAACGTTGAAAGTTTTCCGCTGCACTAATTCACCCCCCCCCCCCCTCTTAGTGCTCTTGATCCTAACAATTGGTATCAGAGCCCGGTATTTCTCATTTCAGATTTACACCCGAGAGAAATGGCTCTTCATGGCTTTAAAGATGGTTTTTCGGTTGTTCGTCCACCGTTGTTTAACGGATTGGACTACACTTATTGGAAAACTTGAATGAGAGTTTTCTTGATTTCTATGAATTTGGATTTATGGAATATTGTTGAAAATGATTTTCAACTTCCCTCTAAACCGATGAACGAATGGTCGGATTTGGAGAAGAAGTATTTTTCTTTAAACGCAAAGGCTATGAATGCCTTGTTTTGTGCACTTGACAAAAATGAATTTAATCGTGTTTCGATATGTGATTCAGCTTTTGATATTTGGAGAACTCTTGAGGTCACTCATGAAGGCACTAGCCGAGTGAAAGAGTCCAAAATCAACATTCTCGTGCATTCTTACGAACTTTTTCGAATGAAGCCGAGCGAAACCATTGTTGACATGTACACCCGTTTCACGGATGTCATCAATGGTTTAAGAGCTCTTGGCAAATATTTTTCGGATTTTGAACTCGTAAACAAGATTTTGCGTTCTCTTTCTAAGAAGTGGGATTCAAAAGTAACTGCAATACAAGAAGCTAAAAACCTAAACAACTTACCACTTGAAGAACTAATTGGTTCATTGATGACATATGAAATGATGAACATGATGAATAAAACAACCTTCCAAAGAACAGGAAGGATTTGGAACCCCGGACAAATGAATACCACTTGAGCGATGACTCAAGTGATGAGGACAATGATGAACTTGAACTTCGAACACTAAATCTTAATAAGTTTATTAAACAAAAATCTAAAATAAACAATGAACTTGAACAGAGGAAGAGGCCAAAGAAGAAGAACACAAAGTGGGATGAATTGAGCTCCTCCGAAGACGAGGAGAAAATCAAGAAAGGCGAGGTGGCAAACTATGCCTTAACCGCCTTCAATGAAAAGGTAATCGAAATCCCCCTGATTTATTTTGAAATTACTTAATGCTTTCATGATGTATTTTCTTTTTTAGTTTAGAATTAATTTTCTTGAAAATTACATGTTTAAAAATAAAAATATAAAAATTATGATCATGCTAGTAATTTCGAAAATGATAACATTGCATATTTTATGATAAACAAACAAAATAATTTTGATTGAAAATATGAAATCATGATTAAGAAGTAATAATGTGTATCATGTATGATTAACATTGTTAAATGAAACCATGTTTGATTTGAAGTAATGCATAATGATGTAATGAAAATATTAAATATTTTTGATACAATGATTGACAATTTTATGCATGAGATTTTAAGTTATACATGATGATAAGCATGTGTTATTTTCATAAGTGTATTTGAAAAACATATGGTAAAACCATGTCCGAATGCATGAAACTGTTAAACTTCATTTTCGGATTTTCTTGACCATAACAATTAATTTTTTAGAATATATTGATCTTGATGGTCTTATGACGAAATTTATTTTTCGATCCTAAACGTTGATGCATGTTTTTATTTAACATAAATGAAAAAGCATGCTAACATGAAATCAAATACTTAAAAAAAAAGGGGGGGGGGGGGGGGGGGAATATACTATGAAATCATGAATCTACCTATGTTATGAATTTTGTGAATCATAAAAGTAATTTTTATGATTTAAATTTGAAATGAGTTTTATCAAAATCATGATATTGATTTCTTGGAATAACATGAGATTACCTTTGATGATCATTCTGTTTCATGGAATTTTGGATTCATGACTTAGGTCTTACATTTGTTTATGAGATGGTTGAAATCTTGGTACCTTGAATTCTTCCCTTCTCCTTTCAATTTTTTGAATTTATGCATGTTATATGTTGAAGATTTGTATCATGCATATCTAAGAAATATTGATGTGACAAATTGAATGATTTGAAAATGAATGATTATTTTTCTCTTAAATATAACTTGTGATATTTTTTTATATAAATCATCATTTTGATTTCTCGACATTCGATACATGTGATTTTATTATAAATCAAAATTTCTCATTAATCGATCTTCTATGATTTTACTTGATATTCTCTTGAGAGGAGATTTTCTAAATGAATCATGATTTTTCCTTGTGAGTTCTTGGAGTTATTACTTGATTTTCTTTTAAAACAAGATCTCTTCTTTATACTCCTATGATTTTTCTTGATATTTTATTTAAAGAAGATATTTACTATATGAATCATGTCTTTTGGTATTCAAATGATTTTCTCCTTCATGACATGATTTCTTTGTATTTATGGCTTGCATGGCTTGAAATGTTTTGATATGATACATTCAATGATGAAAATATTCATGAAGTTAAAATGATGTATGCAATACTTATGATAATGATGTACATGATGTATTTATTGCATATGATGTGTATCATGAATGCTTTAAATAATGAATGTTTGGTATCATGATCAACATATTGATAAATGCTTAAAAATTTTAATGTTCGAGTATCATGTATGATATGCCTATTAATGATGATTGATTTATTTTTCGGTATCGTGCATGAAAAAAATAAGGTTTTTGAAATTGTGTATGTTTTAATTTGAATATATAATGATGCACAAATAAGATTGATACTTACCTTTATCAAAATATGAAAATTGATATAAGGGTCTTCCCTTGTTTTTGACAATGACAAAGGAGGAGCAAGAATTTCTAATGTGGACATCATGAAAAGAGGCAAACTAGCTAGCTTGCACAATTCAAGATGAAAGCAAAAATTGCACTTCTCAAAAGAGAAGATGCAAATGTAACATTTGCCAAATTGTTTGCTTGCCTCATGTAAAACATTATCTCTTGCTAGTTTGACATTTTGCTAGCTTGCACTTTGCAAAGAAAGCAAAAATGACACTTCTCAAAAGAGAAGAAAGAGATTGTTATCTTGAACATCACAAGCTTGCCTATCTTAAGAAACAAAAATTGTAAAAGTGCTATCTTGCCTATCTCAAGAAGCAAAACTTGCAACTTGCACATAGCAATGGGAAGCAAGAATCATGAGCTTACACAAGAAAGCTATCTTGCATTTGCTTTCGAAATTTTTGCTAGCTTATATATTGTGAAACTTGTATATCGTAAAAATTGCTAGCTTGTGGTCTAAAGAGAAGCAAAAAGTTGCTATCTCAAAAGAAGCAAATGTGCTATCTTGCCTATCTCAAGAGGCAAAAATGCTAACTTGCACATCTAGCAAAACTTGACAAATTTGCATATCTCAAGAAGCAAGAGTTGCTTTCTTGAACATCTCAAAACTACTAGCTTGCATGTTCTAAAATGTTATAATATTGCTAGCTTGCATGATGTAGAACTTGCTATCTTTAACATTACCTAAAGTGCTATCTTGTATGTTGTAAAAACTTGCATATCTGAAACTTGATAGCTTAAATGTTCTACGCATAATGTAATACTTGCTAAATTTTCTGGCTTCAAAACTACATGATGATAAAAATTGATATTATATTTTTCATGCAATAAGTTGAACTAATATTCCAAACACTTGATTGTGGTACTTCTCTTTTTTGTTGATGACAAAGGGGGAGAAGTATGTTGATGACATAACATGTTATGCATAAGTTTATGCATAAGTTCATGATGATGTGTTGCAAGTATTCATGATGAATATTGCAATGACTTAAATTCAGTTTGAATTCAAGGTTCTATCAATATGGCATATTGATAGGGGGAGTTTGTTTAAATTCCGGGAGTTAAGTTTAACTCCGTCATCAATTGGTTGTCATCATCAAAAAGGGGGAGATTATTGAATCTCGTATTTTAATGATGAAACCAATTGATAATTGTGTTTATGTTTTAATCTGTGTTTTGAGTGACGTAGGATTCTTCGATCAGGATGAGACAATTAAAGCAGGAAAAATCATGTTGTGTCGGAGAAACATGTCAGAAGATTGGACGTCGAGCCGATGGATCGGTCGAAATATCGACAGAAGGCTTCGGGCCGTAGACTTGGGCATTGGGCCAAGAAGAGTGGGTGTTGCGTCAAGGATATCGGAGTTGCGGAGTCAACTAGCTGATTGGGCAATAGGCCGCAGGAGAGTAATTGTCTCGATCAGACGAAGAATCAGACGAAGCGTCGAGGGACCTATGATATGCCGGACAACTTAGTTAATTGCTTAGGATTAATTGTCTCGATCGAAGTTTTATTTTAATTGTGCAGGATTAACTATGATAACGATGAAGACATAAAGCGAAACAAAGTGTCGGAGTCAAGCGCGAAGGATTCGTTGCGAGTTCGAGAGTTCGACGAAAGTCCGAAGGTTCGTCGGGAATGCTATCGGAACTAGCCGAGAATGAGTTGGGAGCTTGCCGAAGGGTTTTTCGGAAGCTCGTCGGAAGGTTCGTTGGAAGTTCGCAGAGCTCGCTGAGAAAGATCAGAGCTTGCCGAAGAAGCTCGTTGGAACTCGGCAAGATCAAATCGTGAAGTCTACGAGCTTGCCGGGAGTCCGCAGAATGGTTTCCGAGAGTTCATCGAAAGACTGCCGGAAGTTTGCCGGAAGCTCGCTAGAAGAACTCTTGACTTACGAACTTTGTAATAGCTTAGAAAATGTCTTTAAATTCATAGTTAGCATGTTAATTAGAGTTAGGATTAGGTATTAATCCTATAACCCAAGTAGGGGCCAATTGGGCCCAAGTTCGGACTGGTTTGGGCCAAGTTTGGAGCCCAACCAGTGAGCTGAAATAGTGTAGGCGGTGGCACCGCCCAGGAGAGGGTCTCCCAGGAAAGCTAGGCGGTGCAACCACCCCAGGCAGGCGGTGGCACCGCCAGGGCTCAATCTCCGAGTGAGTCTGGGCGGTGCAACTGCCAGACGCCAGAATTCCGGGAGATGACAGATTTGAGCTCCAAATTCAAACTGGTTTGGAGCCTATAAATACCCCTCCAATCCCTAGGTAAAAGACACAAGCACAGAGAGATTAAAAGAGAGAAAACACTACTGCAATCTCTAGAATTTCTCTCCTCTAGCTTAAGTGTTAAAATTCTGTTTAAGAGAGGAGAGTGAGTGCTTGTAAGGGTTGTCTCCTAAACCCAGTAAAAGGAGAAGAGGGGTGTAAGAAGGAGGTTGATCTTCGCTTAGTAAAGGAAGATCATTAGTGGATGCCGGTGGCCTCGACGGAAGATGAATCGGAGGAGTGGATGTAGGTCACGATTGACCGAACCACTGTAAACTCCCGTCTTCTCTGGTTTGCATTTACTTTGAGCTAATTATCCTTACTGCAAACCTCCTTCATAGCTTACTGCCTTTTGCACTTTTACGATTGCGTTTCCAAGCTTAGTATTTTCCGAATCAGTGTTTAGACGTAAATCGCTTTTCTCGTACGAACATCGTATTTCAGTTTGCGCTTACATTCTAATTTCCATCATAACTGCAAACTGCCTTTATAGATTTGTTTTAACTGCTTCTTACCTGATCTTAAGTTAAAGTAATTTACGAATCAGCTTTTCTACCAAAATTGCTCTTGTCATACGAACGCAGTTTTAAACGTCGAAAGTTTTCCGCTGCACTAATTCACCCCCCCCCCTCCCTCTTAGTGCTCTTGATCCTAACATCTCGAACTCCCAATGAAATCGTGTCCTTGACTCCGGGACTTTAGTTTGCTTCATGTATTGCTATCATAGTTAATCCTGCACATGTAAAACATACTTTGATCTAGACAATTAATACTAATCATTAATCATGTTGTCCGGCATGTCATTAGTCCCTTGATGCTTCGTCCGATTCTTCGGCGCATTGTCCTCTCTTGCGGCCTATTGTCCAATCGGCCATTTGACTTCGCAACTCCAATATCCTCAGTATAATATCCGCTCTTCTTGGTCCGATGCCCGAATCCATGGCCTGAAGCCTTTTGTCGATACGTCAACCGATCCTTCGGCCCGATGTCCAATCTTCTGACATGTTTTCCTCCGGCCCAACATGATTTTTCTTGCTTTAATTGTCTCTCCCTGATCGAAGCATCCTGCGTCACTAAAAATGTAGATTAAATCATAAACCCTTATCAATTGGTTTCATCATCAAAATCCGAGATTCAACAATCTCTCCCTTTTTGATGATGACAACCAAATGATGACAGAGTTAACCTTCACTCTTGGAGTTTAAACAAACTCCCCCTATCAATATTGCATATAACTCTTGGATTCAAAAATCCAAGAAAATATGTCATGATAAAATCATGCATAACATCAACATACTTCTCCCCCTTTGTCATCAATAAATAGGAGAAGTTCAACTATCAAGTGTTTGAGATATAATGTCAAACATTGTATTTATCATCATGCAATTTGTAAGCTTGAAAATTTAGCAAGTTTGTAAATTTTTGCTTCCTTCTCTTTCTTCTCTTTTGAGAAGTGCCATTTTTGCTTCCTTTGTAATTTGCAAGCTAGCAAACTTAGTAAGTTTTATATAATTTTGGAACATGCAAGCTAGCAAATTTTATACGTATGAAAATTGATAAAATTTTTGCATCTTTTGAGATGAGCAAGCCTTTTGCATCTTCTTGAAGTATGCAAACTAGCTAGCAAGCTAGCAAAATTTGCTCCCCCTATATCATTATCAAAAAGAAGGGAATAATACAGTTTTGTAATTCTTTTTTCTTTTACAATAATTTCCAAATCATGACAAAGGTAAAATATTCATTTTTATTTTAAAATATTATAATTGAGATAAACCTTGAATTCAAGTCAAAGCAATTTCAATCATAGTTCACATCATATGCAATACATCACATACATCATCATAATAAAAAGCATAAATATTGCATGCATCATTCCAAATCATAAATATTTCATATCATGATGGTATCAATATGTCAAATTACATCCTACCATGCATGATCATAACTTCTCATTTGTATGCATCAAAATAATATCAAGAGTATATTCATGCATAATTTCATATCATCATGTGAAAAATATCAAGAGAATTTTGGTAATGAGATATACAAATAATGAAGACAAATTATGAATATCAAGAGACCATGATTCATTTTTACAAATCTCCTCTTAAATAAATAATGAAAAGAATTCTTAGGAAATCAAATGATATAATATCTTAATTTATGCATAAGAAATCTCAAGTTATAAATTTCAAAAAAATCAAGATAAAGCTCATTCAAATTTAAATCATCAAATTATTAAAATTACTTTCAAGAGATTCAAAATGACATATACAACTTTATTAATCTCTTAGAGAAAAAAAATCAATAAGATAGAGAAAAAAAAAATTTCAAGAAAAATGCTTTTCTCTTTTTAGTTGTTTTAATTCATGTGATTTGTTTCATATAGGCATGCCCAAGTTTTTCGTATGAAAACAATACATCATGGTTTAAAATCGAAAGAGTAAATCTCATAATACAAATCATCGAAGATCAATAAACCATAAATTACCCAAAAATCATCATTACTTCAAATCATCATGCATAATTTAAATATAATATCATCAAGCATGATACTTATATTATTTCATATAAGCATGCCTTTTTTCATTTATACTAAATTAAAACATGCATCATTTTTAAAATCGAAAAAGCCACTTTTATTATGGTAAAAATCGATAGTCCATAAATCACTAAAATCAGCATTCATAATTTCAAAATATAAATTTATTAAGCATGATCATTATGTATCAGTACTTTGGGCATAACATCAAAACATGGTTTCAAGATTTCAAGGTATGCACAATTTCATATTAAGCATGATATCAAACATCTTAACATTTTCATTAAGACATCAAGCATGAAATCATTAGACATAAATCATTTTTAATCAAAATCAAAAATCAATACAAAAATCAATATGATACACATTATTATTTCTTTAGACAAATGATTGGATTTATCTTTTTATGTGATTGCTTTTATATAAGTATGCTCAAAATTTTCATGCGAAAGCCATCCAACAAAACTTGAAAAGCAATACAAAATCATCACAATACACATAATTGTTTATACTATACAAGAAATTAATCACTAGATTTAATTCTAACATTTTGTTCATTTATCATAAGACATATAATTTTCATGATCATTTTCAAAATTACTAGAATGATAAGCATGATCCTAATTTTTTAAAATTTTCATTATATTATTAAACATGCTATTTTCAAGAAAAATAATTAAACTAAATTAAAAATAACTCATTAAAAGCATCATGTAATTTCGAAATAAATTAGGGGCATTTTGATTACCTCATCGTCAAAAGTCGTTAAGGCGTAGTTTGCCACCTCGCCTTTGTTGATTTTCTTCTCGTCTTCGGAGAAGCTCAATTCATCCAAAGTCACCTTCTTCTTCTTGCGTTCATAGCAAGTAGTTGTGTTCTTTTTGTTCTTTAATTTTTGTTTTGTGAACCTTTTTAATTTTCATTGTGAGGAGTTCAAGTTCACCATCACTTGAGCTTATGCTCAAGTGATCTTCGATTGTTCTTAGTCTGAAATCCTTCCTGTCCTTTGGAAGGTTGTTCTTGAGTTATTCACGTGCATTGCACATCAATTCATACGTCATTAAAGATCCTATTAGTTCTTCAATCGGAAAAGTATTCAAATTTTTTTATTCTTGAATTGATGTTACTTTTGAATCTCAATTCTTATTAAGAGAACGTAAAATTTTATTTACAAGTTCAAAATCCAAAAAACTTCTACTGAGTGCTTTTAAACCATTGACGATATTCGTAAAACGGATGTATATGTCTCCAATAGTTTCGCTTGGTTTTATATGAAACAGTTCAAAATTGTGCATCAAAAAATTAACTTTAAAACCCTTAACACTACTTGTGCCTTCGTGTGTGATTTCAAGAATGTGCCAAATATCGAAAGTTGTTTCGCATAAGGAAACCCGATTAAACTCAGTTTTATCTAAGGCGCAAAATAAAGCATTCATAGCTCTAGCATTTAAAGAAAAAGTCTTCTTCTCCAAATCATTCCAATCTTTCATTGGAAGAGAATACCTTTTAAAATTGGATTTGACAATGTTCCATAAGTTCAAATCCAAAGAAAGCAAGAAAACTCTCATTTGAGTTTTCCAATATATGTAGTCCATCCCTTTGAAAAAGGAAGCACGAATGAGAGAGTGACCCTCTTGAAAGCCGAAAAGAGCCATTTCTCTTTGGGCGTTAATCCAAATGAGAAAATGAGTCTCTGATACCAACTATTAGGAATGAGTCAACACTAAGAGGGGGGGGGGGGGGTGAATTAGTGCAGCGGTAAAATACATCTTCAAAACGGTTCCGGAAAATCTCTTCAAACGATAAACCGATTTCGGAAATGCTTAACTTTGAAAGCAAAGTAAGAGTGTATTTAATGTATAGCAAGTAAGGAGGTAAAGTGGTTTGTAGTAAAGATAAATTGCTCAAAGTAAAATGCAAACTAGATTTTAGAATGGTTCGGTCGTTGTGACCTTCATCCACTTCACCAATTCCTCTTCCGTCGAGGCCACCAGCATCCACTATCGATCTTTCTTTAATAGGCGAAGATCAACCTCCTTCTTACACCCTTCTTCTCCTTTTACCGGGTTTAGGAGACAACCCTTACAAGCACACACACTCCTCTCTAAACAGAATTCTAAAGTTGGATATAGAGGAGGGATTTCTCAAGTGATTTCTATAGCGTTTTCTCACTATAAAACTCTATATACTTGTGTATATTAACCACGGATAAGAGGGGTATTTATAGGCCTCAAGTTGATTCAAATTTGGAGACTAAAAATATCATCCCAAGTTTCCTAGGTCCGAGCGGTACCATTGCCTGTGCTGGGCGGTACCACCATCAGTATCAATCTGACACTGATACTGCACTGGGCGGTACCACCACCTAGTCTGGCAGTACGACCGCCTGACACTGGGCGGTACCACCACCCAGACTGGTGGTACCACTGCCTGTAGCCTCTCGGAGGCTGTGTCTGGGCAGTACCACCGCTTGACACAATCTCAGAGATTGTGCCACGACGATGTCACGTCTTGGGGCGCTGTTTGGGCCTTTTCATTTGGTTTAACATAGTTCTTACATGGGCCCAACTGGCCCATAATTGGGTTAGCCTAATTCTAAACTCAATTACATGCTAATTATAAAATCTAAGACATACTAAAGCTAAACAAGTCCGTAAGTCTTGGTTTCTTTCAGCGATCTTCCGGCGAACTTCCAACGATCTCTCGGCAATGTTCTAGCAGATTCCCGGCAAGCTCCTAGACTTCATGACGATCATCTTGGAGAGTTCCGACGAGCTTCTCTGACAAGCTCCGAGACTTCTCGGCTGGTTCCGATAGAACTTTCAACGAATGTCCAAACTTCCGAGGAACTCTCGAACTCCCAACGAAATCATGTCCTTGACTCCGGGACTTCATTTTCTTCATGCCTTGCTATCATAGTTAATCCTGCACATGTAAAATACACTTCGATCTGTACAATTAATACTAAGCATTAATCATGTTGTCCGGCATGTCATTGGTCCCTCGACGCTTCGTTCGATTCTTTGGCGCATCATCCTCTCTTGCGGCCTATTGCCCAATCGGCTAGTTGACTCCGCAACTCTGATATCCGTGACGCAATATCCGCTCTTTTTGGCCTGATGCCTGAATTCATGGCCCGAAGCCTTCTGTCGATACGTCAACCACTCCTTCGGCCCGACGTCCAATCTTCTGACATGTTTTCCTCCGGCCCAACATGATTTTTTCTGCTTTAATTATCTTTCCCTGATCGAAGCATCCTACGTCACTAAAAATATAGATCAAATCATAAACTCTTATCAATTGGTTTCATTATCAAAATCCGAGATTCAATATGTACTACTTCCTATTCTCACAATTGATGTATGTGAAATCCTTAACTATTGAAATAATAGTTAATTCTTTATCTAATCAAATTGTATTTGGTATGTTGATTTTTTAATTAGTAAATAAATAATATAAATTATTAGCATTAATTATTAAATAAATAAATAATGAGAGACATGTTTATGGATGAATCTTATTGAATTCTTATTATATTCTTTTCTTTTATGATCTATGAATTATTCTTAATAATTTCAATAGCATTTTTTTCCCTCATGAAAAAGTTAGAAGATAGTTTATATGTATGTTCTTCTATTGTGACATGGATTGCTAACTATTTGAATTGAAGGAGAACATTCTTTGTCTAACTCTTCTTATGGGGCCAGTCAAACTATGAGTAAGCTGGATAGAATGCTAATCAACCCGGATTGATCTTATTATTTATGAACTCTGATATAATATTTTTATTATCAGACTGATGGGATATAAATTGAAATATTTTTTTGTATATGAACAAATATTAGCGGACCATAACACGCAAAGAAATTAAATGGAATTACAATCAAATAGAACACCAAGATTTACATGGAAAACCCCTCCAAAGTGAAGGGTAAAAACCACAAGGCAAACTAGAGATAATCCATTATGAGAATAATGAATATACAAATCTCAATCTCTTGCCCTAAACCCTAGCAACAATCACAAGAGAATAACTGGGATATAAGGATCACGTCATTGTGCACAATATCCAAATTCTCTCCCCAAGTAATCACAACAAGACTCTACTATAGATTTGAAGATGAAAATACTATTGGATAATTAAGAACAGCTTCACTACATTGTCTTTATCTTCTTCCCTTTCTATCTCTTATTTTTCTATCTTGTTCTCCTCCTTATCTTTGGAATCACATGGCTACAGTATTCTCCTCATTACTACAGTTATTCCTCCTCTTTTCGCAGCCCCCCACACCCCCCTAATATGATTTAGGGTTAGGTTAAGAGAGGAGGTGGGCTATGGGCTGTACAAGCCCACTATGGGTTGAATCTGGTTGGCTGTCAGCCCAACAACCTCCCCCTTCAGCCCATAAGGGAGGCTGTCCCATGACCCCTCAATGTAAAGTCATGCCGATCAGCTGTCGGTATATCTCTTGTCTTTCTTTTAGTAAAGTCTTTGTCAACATGTCTGTTTCGTTATCATCTGTGTGAATTTTCTGAAGCTGCAACTGCTTCTCTTCAAGTACATTTTAAATCCAGTGGCATCTGACATCTATATGCTTTGACTTGGAATGAAAAGTTGGGTTCTTACACAAATGGATGGCACTCTGGCTATCACAATTCACTACATAGTTTTCATGTTTCAGTCTCAATTCTTATAAGAATTCTTTCATCCATAACATTTCTTTGCATACCTCTGTAGCAGTAATATATTCTGCCTCTGTGGTAGAGAGAGCAATACACCTTTGCAATTTGGATTACCATGACATAGCTCCCCTTGCAAAAGTAAGTACATAACCTAAAGTGGACTTCTTCGTATCTATATCTCTTACCATATATACATCTGTGTAACCTGTCAACACAAGTGGTCTACTTCCAAAGCTTAAACAAACCTTAGAGCTTACTCTAAGATATCTAGAAATCCACTTCACTGCTATCCAGTGCTCTTTGCCTAAATTTACAAGAAATCTGTTAGTAACACCAATTGCATATGCGATGTCCGGCCTCGTACATACCATCGCATACATTAAACTTCCAACTACTGAAGCATAAGGAACTTTTTACATTTTTTCCTTCTCCTCATCACTTGACGGACTCTGTTCTGATCATAACATGAAGTGACCTACAAGAGGATAAGCAACTGGCATTGCATTGCTTATATTGAACTTTTCCAATACCTTCTCGATGTTTGTCTCTTGTGACAACCAAATCTTAGTTTTTCTGTCACGAAAAATTTGTATGCCTAGTATTTGCTTTGCTGGCCCATGTCTTTCATTACAAAAAACTCACTTAATTCCTTCTTCAACCTATCAATTGTAGACATATCTTTTCTAAGAATAAACATGTCATCAACATAAAGTAAGAGAATAATAAAATTCTCACCAAACCATTTGATCTACACACAATGATCTGAAGTCGTTCTTTTGTATCCATTTTATGTCATAAATGAATCAAACTTTCTGTACCACTATCTTGGAGCTTTCTTTAACCCATATAAGTTCTTCTTCAACTTTCAGACAAAGTTCTCTTTACCTTTGACTTTGAAGCCTTTTGATTGCTCCATATAAATTTCCTCCTCTAAATCACTATGAAGGAAAGTTGTCTTCACAACTAACAGCTCAACCTCCAAGTCTTGGCTAGCAGCAATACCAAGAGCAACACGAATAGAAGACATTTTAACAACAGGAGAAAAAATCTCTTCAAAGTCAATACCTTTCGTTTGACCAAAGCCTTTCACAACCAATCTAGCTTTATACTTTGGTTGAAAATAATATTCTTGAGTCTTCAACTTGAAAGCCCACTTATTCTTCAAGGCCTTAATTCCATTTGGTAGTAACACCAAATCATAAATATGGTTATTCTAAAGAGCATTTATCTCTTCCTGCATAGCAACTAATCATTTCTTTTTCTGCTCACTTTCAACTGCTTCTTGTTAACTCTTTGGTTCACTTGCATTAGTAAGTATCACATAATCATTTGTAGAGTATTTTCTGGAAGGTTGACATTATCTAGAAGATCTTCTCAATTGAGGTTCTACGGGAAGTTGCTTTCTAACTTCTTCTTGCTCAACATATCCTGCAGGTAGATCAACATCAGGCTCTACACCATCTTCCTACACATCTCCCTCATCACCTTGATATACTGTAGGAATAATTGGGTTACAATCTGCTAATCCTTCTATAGAAGTCTTGGCTTGTGTCTTCTTCTTCAAATCCTCAAAGGTTTGATCCTCATAAAAGACCACATCTCTGCTTCTGAACACCTTCTGCTTTTCTGGATCCCAAAGTCTATAACCAAACTGATCATGTGAGTAGCCAAGAAAAATATATTCTTTAGTCTTACCATCTAGCTTGGACATCTTATTGTTTAGAACATGTGCAAATGCATAACAACCAAATATTGTCAAATGCTTGTAGGAAATATCTTTCCCTAAACATACATACTCTGCAATATCACCATCTAGGGTTGTACATGGTGACAAGTTGATCACATCAACTTTAGTCCTCAAAGCCTCATCCCAAAACCTTTTGGATAGCTTGGCCTGTGAAAACATACATCTGATCTTTTCCATGATGGTGCGGTTCATCCTCTCTATAATAGTATTATGCTGAGGTGTACTAGGAACTGTCATCTCATGTTGGATGTCATATAACCTGCAATAATCAATAAACAATCCTGTATACTCACCATCATTATATGATCATATGCATTTTAATTATCTTTTTGTCTCCCTTTCAACTCTGGCATGAAATTCTTTGAAGATATTAATAACCTGATCTTTGGTATTCATAGCATAGGCCCAAACTTTCCTGGAAAAGATCATCTATAAAAGTGACAAAATAAAGTGCACCACTGATACCAGAAATATTAACAGATCCACCAGGAGTTTTTATCCTCAAAGGACCACATACATTTATATAAATACGGTTCTAAGGTATGCATTTTTCTAGATAAAGTAGGACTAGCAAATAAAACTTTATATTGTTTATCAGCCAAATAATTCATACAAGGGTTCAAATGTATACCTCTGAGATCTAATAATACCTCTCTCTTAGAAAAAGCTTGCAGTCCCTTCACGCTCATGTGTCCCAATCACCTATACCACAACTCTATGCCAAAGTATTTCTCTGTAGCATTTAACTGCTCACCAAAAGCTTTAGCCTGCAACCTGTACAAAGTTTGTCATTTCTTTCCATTAGCTACAATAAGAGAACTCTTACTGAGCTTCAATTGCCCTCTATAAAATCTGCTACCATAGTCTTCATCATCTAGTTTTCCAATTGAAATTAAATTCAGCCTCAAATCAACCACATGCCTCACATCCTTAAGCACCAACTTACAGCTAAGGTTGGTCTTTAAATGGATATCACCCATACCAATGATGTTTGCCGTCCCATAGTTGCCCATCTTGACAATACCAAAATTTCCAGTCCTGTATGTAGAAAAAAACTCCCTCCGTGGTATAGCATGATAAGAAGCACTTATGTTAATCACCCACTTAAGATCCTGGCACACATAAGAAAAAATATCATCAGAAGGAGACAAAATCAAATAAACACCACCCTGCACTATAGTTGTAGTATTATCCTTTGACTCTGTAGACTCCACTTCTTTTCCCTTTTTCTTATTCTTCTTATGTTACTTATATTAATTCTTGTAATGTCCTTTCTCACCACAGTTATAGCAAATATATATTTTCTTGATCTTGATCTTGACTTGCTTCTACCTATGCATGAATTGCTTCTAAACTTTGACATTTCTCTGTTCTATGAGATAAGTGCATGTGAATCATTCTGAGATGTTGCTGAATTCATTCTTCTCAACTCCTCATTCAACAAACTACTTTTTACTTGACTCATGATGACAACACCATCTAGCATAGAATTACTGAGGGAAACCACCAATGTCTCATAACTTTTTAGTAATGAACTAAGAAGTAACAATGCCTATAACTCATCATCAAAAGACGTTTTAATATAGGATAATTGGTTAGTGATACTCTGCATTTCATTCAAATACTCAATAATAGAAGCACCCTATCTATATTTTAGGTTCATAAGTTTTTTGATAAAAAAAGCTTTGTTTCCAACTATTTTTCTTTCATAGAGACCTTCCAACTTTTTCCAAAGAGAATATGCAGAACTCTTAGTACAAACATGGTGAAAGACACTATCATCAATCCACTGTCGAATAAACCCAATTGTTTTTCGATCTAACCTCTTCCACTCATCATCTATCATAGTTGTGGGTTTTGCATTATCCCCTAGTAAAGGTTCATACAAATATTTGCAATACAAGAGATCTTTCATTCTTAGTTTCTATATCATCTAATTGTTTTCATTCCAACTAATCATGCAAAAAATATTACTAGCCTCCATGTTCAAACACAAAAATTAAATCACCACAACCCTGCTCTGATACTAGTTGATGGTATATAAAGCGAAATAAACTTTTGTATATAAACAAATACTAGCAGGTCATAACACGCAGCGGAATTAAATGGAATCACAATAAAATAGAACACCATGATTTATGTGGAAAATCCGTCCAAAGTGAAGAGTAAAAACCATGGGGCAAACTAGAGATAATCCACTATAAGAATAATGAATATACAAATCTCAATCTCTTGCCCTAAACCCTAGCAACAATCATAAGAGAATAATTGAGATACAAGTATAATGTCACTTTGCACAATATCCAAATTCTCTCCTAAGTAATCACAACAAGAATCTACTATAAATTTAATCTAACCTGAGATGAAAACACTATTGGATGATTGAGATCAGTCTCACTGTGTTGTCTTTATCTTCTTTCCTTTTTTTCTCTTATTTTCCTATCTTGTTCTCCTCCTTATCTTTGAAATCACGTGGCTACAATATTCTCCTTGTTGTTATAGTTTTTCCTCCTTTTTTCGTAGCCCCCCCACACCCCCCTAATATTATTTAGGGTTAGGTTAAGAGAGGAGGTGGGCTGTGGGCTGTACAAGCCCACTATGGGCTGAATCTGGTGGGCCATCAGCCCAACAAACTTCCCCTTCAGCCCATTAAGGAGGTTGTCCCATGACTCCTCAATGTAAAGTCATGCCGACCAGCTATCGGCATATCTCCTGTCTTTTTTTTTGTAAAGTCTTTGTTAACATGTCTGCTCCGTTATCATCCGTGTGAATTTTCTGAAGCTGTAACTGCTTCTTTTCAAGTACATTTCAAATCTAGTGGTATCTGACATCTATATGCTTTAACTTGGAATGAAAAGTTGGGTTATACACAAAGGTATGGCACTCTAGCTGTCACAATTCATTACATAGTTTTCCTATTTCAGTCTCAATTCTTGTAAGAATTCTTTCATCCATAACATTTCTTTATATACCTCTGTAGCAGCAATATATTCTGCCTCTATAGTGGAGAGAGCAATACACCTTCACAATCTGGATTGCCATGACGTAGCTCCCCTACAAAAGTAAGAACATAACCTGAAGTGGACTTTCTCGTATCTATCTCTTACCATATCTGCATTTGTATAACCTGTCAACATAGGTGGTCTACCTCCAAAGCTTAAACAAACCTTAGAGCTTGCTCTGAGAAAACTAAAAATCTACTTCACTACTGCCCAGTGCTCTTTGCTTGGATTTGTAAGAAATCTGCTAGTAACACCAATTGCATATGTGATGTCCGACCTCATACATACCATTGCATACATTAAACTTCCAACTACTGAAGCATAAGGAACCTTTTGCATTTTCTCTTTCTCCTCATCACTTGACGGACTCTGTTCTGAGCACAACTTGATATGACTTACAAGAGGAGAACCAACTGACTTTGCATTGCTCATACTAAACCTTTTTAATATATTCTCGATGTATTTATCCTATGATAACCAAATATTTTTGGTTTTTTTATCACAGAAAATATGTATACCCAGTATTTGCTTTGCTAGTCCAATGCCCTTCATTGTAAAAAATCCAAGATTTACATGAAAAACCCCTCCAAAGTGAAAGGTAAAAGTCATAAGGCAAACTAGAGATAATCCACTATGAGAATAATGAATATACAAATCTTAATCTCTTGTCGTAAACCATAGTAACAATCACAAGAGAATAATTGGGATACAAGGATCACGTTACTGTGCATAATATCCAAATTCTCCCCTAAGTAATCATAGCAAGAATTTACTATAGATTTGATCTAACCTGAGATGAAAATACTACTGGATGATGGTTGAGAATAGTCTCACTATGTTATCCTTATATTTTTCCTATTTTTCTGTCTTGTTCTCCTCGTTGTCTTTGGAATCACGATAGTATTCTCTTTGTTACTATAATTTTTCCTCCTATTTTCACAGCCCCCCACACCCCTCTAATACAATTTAGAAGTTAAATTAAAAGAAGAGATGGACTATGGGATGTACAAGCTCACTGTGAGCTGTGGGGTGTCAGCCCAACACAGACATCTCTAATCGTTTGATGGCTCTTTTATCTGCATATGCAAACCTTCTAAATGCAACATAAGCTTCAAATTCATTAATTACTAAACCAACTATTCTAATTTTTATAAGATAGTTGAAGAAGTTTGAGATACTCTTCTTGTAAACCAACGTGGATGGTTTTGCGCTCCTATATTTATCTTTATACAAAAGCTGAAAGAGATCAAAACCAAATTAAAGATATTGACACACAAGCTTGTCAACCACAATTTTTTCTTTCTTTCACTATCAATCAGCAATATCTCAATGCTAAGCTACAATCGTTATTGGGGGAAGAGGAATTTGCTTTAAGATGAAAATTTAGATATTTGTTACTTATTTTTATATGTCATTGAATACTTGATGCAACAAAAATAATATTGTATCTGCCCTAAATGTGAAAAGCTAGCTTGTTTAGAGTGAGCTAATGCATGATGTGGTAACATTATTCTTTCAGAATCTACTTACCCCTGCTATTGTATGGTTCTATTTTTATCTCTAAAATTATTTCTACAACTTTTTATCAAATTCTCTAAAAGCTTGTTTCCGACTTTAATATTAAAGATGTTGTATTAAACTTAAAGCCAAATAAAATATCGAAGTAAATGGTTTTAATATCTTTTTTTAAAAAATTATTAACATATAATCGAAACGATCTTGTGGTCTCTATTCAGATCTTTTTCTTTGGTGAGGTTAACACCACCTCTTTTTTATATATATTTTACTAGGATTAAGATTTTTTTATTTAAATTCTCTTCTAATATTTTGACATTGTTGTCATCCGCTATCTGTGCAATATTCTTGTGTAAATGATGGAGTTTATATAAATAATAGGAGGCTATGAGGGCTCTCACGATCAAACCACTGTGTCTACTCCCACAAAGTTATAGGTAACCATAGTAATTATCTTTTGCTCTATCAAAAATTAAAACTTCAAAAATAAGATTGGTTATGGTATGTTCAAAACTACTATTGTACTCTAGCCATCTTTCTTTTGACAAAAAGGTGTCATAAAGATGCTTGTTGGCCTCATAAATAATAGCCCTAATACAATTCGTGTGTTGTATGATCTATTCATTCATTTTTTGTGATAAGCTTTATTTGGCAACATTCCTTTACAAAATATTGATTAGAAAATATATAAATAGATTTTCAAGTGAAATTTTTCAGAAGAAAATCATAGTGATATGCAGCTGCATTATTTTTGTTTAGACCAAGTCGACACTAAGAGGAGGGGTCAATTGGTGCTTTCGTAAAATCACGCTTATTCAAAATTTTGTTTGATGAAATTGTATCATAAAGACGTTTAAATTTAAAATGTTTGCAAGAGTAGTATTGAGCAGATAAAGCAATAAGAAAATAAGTAAACAAGTAGAGAAAGGGAGGCACACCAATTTTATAGTGGTTCGATTGTTGTGACCTACATCCACTCATGATTCCTCTTTACTCGATGCCACTGACTTCCACTACCGATCTTCTTTCAACGGGCGAAGATAAACTACTCTTATAACTCTTTCTCATTTTCATAGATTCAAGAAAGAACCTTTACATTTCTCTCTTTTACACTTAGACCTCACTTCTCCCTTTAGAAGAACTTCTAAATACTAGGAAGAGGTGACTCTATACTAAGAGAGATTTATAACTTTTTTTCATAAGGATTCTTTCCCTCGTTTTCAACTCAATTTCATATTACGCCAAGCAGAAATATCTGGGGTATTTACTACTGCTTGCAGCATTGATACTGAATAGGTCAAACAACAAGCCTAATTCAGCCCTGATTCAGGTCCAATAGCTCCCTAATTGAGTTGGCCTAATTCCAACTCAATTACAACTTAAAACTATTTCGATCTAGACAATTATTACAAAGCATTAACCACATGTTATCCGACATGTCATTGGTTCATCGATGCTTCATCCAATCCTTTGATCCATCATCCTCTTATAGGGCTTTTTACCCAATCGGCATGTTGACCTCCATAAATTCGATCTCCTTTATGTAATGTCTGCTCTTCTAGGCCAGATGCTCGAACTCATGGTACGAAGCCTTCTGTCGATACGTCGACTGATCATCCGGCTCAATATCTAATCTTCCGACACATTTAATGGAAGCAAAAAAGAGAAAGACATCCTATCTTGCACATTTAATGGAAGTTTGCTAGCTTGCATACTTCAAGAAGAAGGAAAAAGTTGCTAGTTTACACATCATAAAGAGAAGCAAAAAATTTGTCAATTTTCATATGTGTAAATTTTGCTTGCTTGCATATTCCAAAATTATATAAAACTTACTAAATTTGTTAGCTTACAAATTGCATGGAGAAAGAATTGCTAAAAACACAAAAATGCTAGGTTGCACGTTTCAAGTAGATGCAAAAAAGCTTGCTATCTTGTCTATATCAAAAGGTGTAAAAGATTTTGCAAAGAAAATTACATGATGATAAAACTTGAGATTATGTTGCAATGATTTGAAATTTATCTAAAAAAATTGGCTAGATATACTTCTCCTTTTTGTTGATAACAAAGGGAAGAAGTTATGGTGATTATATGCATATAATGTATTACAAATATTCATGATGAAATTTACTTTGACTTAAATTCAATTTGAATTCAAGGTTCAATCAATATGATATATTAATCGGGGGAGTTAAGGTTAACTTCATCATCAATTGGCTGTCATCATCAAAAAGAGGAAGATTGTTAAATCTCATATTTTGATGATGAAATCAATTGATGAGTTTATCATCTAATGTGCATTTAAGTGACACAGACTAGCTTCGATCAGAAAAGGTAAATCGATTAAAGCAGGAGGAATCAGACGTTGGACCGGAGCAAACATGTCAGAAGATTAGACGTTTGGCCGAATGATCGATCGATGTATCGGCAGAAGGCTTCGGTCCGTGAATTCAAGCACCGGGATAAGATGATCGGATATTGCGCCAAGGAAATCGGATGTTGTAAGAATACAACATGCTAATTGGGTAATACGCCGAAGGAGAGAACGATGCATCGAAAGATTGGACGAAGCGCCGGAAGAACCAATGACATGCAGGACAATGTAGGATTCGCTTGTAATCGATTATGTCTAGATTGAGTTAGTTTAGAGTCTAATTGAGTCGGTTTAGAATGTAATTAGATCAACTCAATTAGTAGCCAACTAGACCCAAATTTGGCCTATGTTGGGCCAAGTGAAAGACCCAAATAGTAACTCAACAGGTGGCACCATCGTGGCATAGTCTTTGAGACTATGTCAAGCGGTGGTACCACCTAGACTCAATCTCTGAGACTGTCAGGTGATGGTACCACCAGTCTAGGTGGTGGTACCACCTAGTGTTGGTGCTGCAGGCGATGGTATCGCCCAGCACAAGTGGTGGTACCGTTAGGACCCGGGAAACTTAGGATGAGACCTATTTTTGCTCCAATTTTGAAGTCATTTGGGGTCTATAAATATCCCAGCTATTCCTACATGGAGTACAAGAATTGAGCATGAAATTGAGTTAAAAAAGAGAAAAAGAATTAGGATTTAGAGTCCCTTCTTCCTAGTATTTAGAAAGTTCTTCTAAAAGAAAAAATGAGATCTAAGAAAGAGAGGTTGTAAGGGTTGTCTCCTAAACCCGTGAAAAGGAAAAAGAGTCTAAAGGGTAGTTAATCTTTACCCATTGAATGAAGATTGTTAGTGGATGCCGGTGGTCTCGACAAAAGAGGAATCGACGGAGTGGATGTAGGTTACAACGACCGATCCATTATAAAAATCTGGTTTACATTTCTATTTGTGCAACTTATCTTACTACAAACTTTCTTACTTACTTTACTTTCTCATTATACTCTTACGAACATTTTCAAGTTTAATATCTTTTCAAAATGAGTTTAATCGAAACGAAGATTTTTGAATCGACGATATTTTTATCCACTACACTAATTCAAACCACCCCCCCCCCCTCTTAGTGTCGCTCTTTATCCTAACATGTTCCACTCCGGACCAACATTGATCCTTCATACTTTAATTATCTCTTCATGATCAAAACTAGTCCTATGTCACTCAAAACGTAGATTAGATCATAAACTCTATTAATTGATTTCATCGTCAAAATTTAAGATTTAATAATCTCCCCCTTTTTAATATAACATGTTGAGGTTCTATCAATGTATCATATTGATAGAACCTCAACATGTCATATTAAAATAATCATGTGCAGCAAGTCATTACATCCATCATTGCATACATCATTCGAAATCATAAGTATTGCATGTATAATACCAATTCATTTCAAAATCAATAGTACATGCATGGTTCCAAATCATCATACATAATTTCAAATCAATATTTTAGGCATAATATGCATGATTATCATCATATCTTCTCCCCTTTTGTCATCAATAGAAAAGAGAAGTGCAACTAGCAAGTTTTTAGATATGCAAGCAAGTAAGATAACAAGTTTTAAATATGCAAGTTAATAAGTTTTTCACATATGAAGGTTAGCAAATTTTTGCATCTTTCGAGACGTGCAAGATAATATGTTTTTGCATCTTCTTAAAATGTGTAAGCCAGCAAACTTTGCTTCTTTTTTTAATGAGTAAGCTAACAATTTTAGCAAATTTTACATCATATAAGCCAGCAAATTTTACATCATTTTACAACATGCAAGATAGCAAATTTCACATAATTTTAGTGTTGAATCTCATATTTTGATGATGAAATCAATTGTTAATTGTTTGAACTAATCTATATGTTGAGAAAAGTGTGTAGGATTAACTACGATAGTAGTAAGACATAAAGCAGGTATTGTGCCAGAGTCAAGATCGAGATCTCGTTGGAAGTTCAAGAGTTCGTCGGAAGTCTGGATGTTCATCGAAAGTTCTACCGGAACCAACCGAGAAGTCTAGAAGCTTGCTTAAGAAGCTCATCAGAACTCACCAAGAAGATCATCGTAACATCCGGGAGCTTGCCAGGAGTCCACAGAACATTGCTTAGAGTTCGTTAGAAGATCATCGGAAGCTTGCCAGAAGAGCAATTGACGTACCGGAACAAGAATGCTTTGTCAATTATCTTAATTATTATAGTTAGTATGTAAATTGAGTTAGGATTAAGAGGTGATCCCAATAACTTAACTAGGGGCCAACTGGGCCCTTAACATGGTTGAATTGGGTCGGATTGAATTGCCCATTCAGCCCCTAAAAACATGGCCGACGGTGGCACCGCTTGGGAGACCCAGTCTCCCAGGTGGTTTGGGCAGTGGTACTACCGTTATCAGGCGGTGGTACCACCAAAGCTTGGTCTCTGAGCTCTATCATGTGGTGGTACTACCCATTAATGACGATGGTATCGCCAACATCCCGAAATCCAAGGATTTGAATTTTTTGGCTCTAAATTTTAAAGCCATTAGGGCCTATAAATACCCCATCCTTTTCTACATGAAAGGGCAACAAAGTGCTATCATATGTGTGAAAAATTCTAAGTGTTTGGGGTGTGAAAAGAATTGTAAAAGTGAGAAGAGTTCTCCTCCTCCATCTCTTAGCCTAATAACCATCCAAGAAAGAGGAGTGAAACTTGTAAGGGTTGTCTCCTAAACCGGACAAAAGGAGAAAGTACTATAAAAGGTGATTGGTCTTCGCCTATCGAAGGAAGGCCTTTAGTAGATGTCGGTGACCTCAACGGAGGAGGAATCCGAAGTGGACGTAGGTCTCATTGACGAACCACTCTAAATTCTAGTTTGCATTTCATTTTGTGTAATTTACTTTACTGTAAATCTCCTTGAGCTTCTCCTTACATTCTTACTAAAGTTTTAAGTTCAATATTTTTTCGAAACGATTTGAATCGAAATGAACTTTCTACGAATTCGAAGATTTTTTTGCTGCACTAATTCACCCCCTCTCTTAGTGCCGCTCTTAATCCTAATATTTAGAACATGCAAGCTAGCAAGTTTTCTTCTCTTTGAAATGTGCAAGCTAACAAATTTTATATTATTTTACAACATGCAAGCTAGCAAATTTCACATTATTTTAGAACATGCAAGCTAGTAAGTTTTTTCTCTTTCAAATGTGCAAGCTAGCAATACTTTCTCCCCCTTTGTTATTGTCAAAAAGAAGGAAAGAATACAATATTATAGTTCATTTTCCTTTACATCAATTATCAAATCATCATATGAAGAATATCAAAAAAATTAATTTAGTGATGAGATATACACTGGAGTATTAAAATAACTTTCAAGTTGTGAATCAAATATCGAAAAAAATCAAGAGGAAAATTATGATTCATTTAGATAAATCAAATAGCGAAAAGAAGAATTATAGTAAACGATCTTGATTCATATAAAGAAAATCTCAAGTTATAATTCCGAGAAAACAAGATTATGATTTGGATTAATAACTCATTCAAATTCAAATCATCAAATCATCAAAATTACTTTCAAGAGATTCAAAATGATATAAATAAATTTATCAATCTCTTGAGATACTAGAGATTTTCTTTCTTCCCTTTGTCATTGTAAACAAGAAAGAAGAAGAGAGGAATCATATAATTGTCTAATTCATTTCCCTTTACATCAATACTCTACTCATAACATAAAGTTGACAACCATAAATATAAAAGAATTATTCATAGTGAGAATCACGAAAGATAATATCAAAGATCATACAAATACTAAAAGACATGATTTATTTTAATAAATATACTCTTAAATAATCAAAAAGAAATATTAGGAGATCAAATAGTAAGAAAAATATTAAGTCATGAATTCTGAAAACGATATTCTCTTTAGTAAATAGTGAATAGAATCATAGGAGATCCAATAAGAGATCTTGATTCACATAAAATAAATCTCAAATCATTAATGTCAAGAATCAAGATTTGTTTAGGTAAGTCTTCTCTCAAAAGATAAAATCATATAAGAATGAAGTATGAAGTGATTCATATAAAATACATCTCATGTTGAATAAATCAAGTATTTGGATAAATGAGAAAACAAATTATCAAATCCAAAATCATCATCAAAATTACTTTTCTTTCATTCGAGAAATTTATTGAAAGTAATGTAGATTGATTCCTATAAGATTAAAAGTAGCTAAAGTTCGTTTAGTTCCAAATTTTATGATTGATTTCATACTCTATTCTTTCATACAAAAATCATGCACCATCATTTAAAATAAAAAAGTAATATGAAAATCATAAAGATATACATTATTGCTTCTTAAAACATATATAGGTTTAATCTTATTAGATGTACAAGGATTTAAATCTAATATTTTATTCTTTTATCATAAAATACAAAATTATCATAATCATTTTTTTTAAATCACTAGAAAGAGAAGATCTCCTCCGGGTTTTTTTTTTGTATTTTATATACTAATTTAAAAATAACTCATGAAATGCATCAAGTAATTTTATAGTAAAGTAAAGGGATTTTGGTTAAGTCACTTACCTCGTTGTCGAAAGCTACCAAGGCGTAGTTGTCAAAAGCCACAAAGGCATCCCAAGTCACCTTGAGTGTCTTCTTCTTCTTAGGCAACTTCTTCTTCAATTATGTACCCTCATCTTTGGAGTGCTCCGGCTTCTTGCATTCATAGTAAGTGGTTGTATCCCTTTTTAGTTCATTTTTATTTTTTTATTCTTGTTTTATGAATATTTTAAATTTTTTTGTCAAAAGTTCTATGTCATCACTTAAGCTTTTGCTCGAGTGATCTTCTTTTGTTCTAAGTGTCAAATCATTCTTCTTCTTTAGAAGGTTGTTCTCATGTTCGTCTTGTGCTATACAACTCATTTCATAGGTCATTAAAGACTTGATAAGTTCTTTAAGTAAAAAATTATTTAAGTTCTTTGCTTCTTGAATGGTAATTACTTTTAAATCCCAGTTTTTAAGAAGAGAACATAAAATTTTATTAACAAGTTCAAGATTTAAAAAATTTTTACTAAGTGTTTTTAAACTATTAATGGCATCTATAAAATGGGTGTACATGTCTCCAATGGTTTCTCTTGGTTTCTTACAAAATAATTCAAAATCATGTATCAAAAGATTAACTTTATAATCTTTAACCCTACTTGTTGTGTCTTTGTGTGTGCCAAATGTCATGTGCAGTTTCACAAGTCGAAATACGATTAAACTTGTTTTTATCCAAAGCATAAAATAAAGAATTCATAGCTTTTACATTTAAAGAAAATATTTTTTCTCAAAGTCAATCCACTCGTTCATAGGTTTAGAGGGGGTTTGAAAATCAAGTTCAACGATATTCCATACATCAAAGTTCAAAGAAAATAAGAAAACTCTCATCCGAGTTTTTCAATAAGTGTAGTATGTCCCATTGAACATAAGAGGATGGGTGATAAAAAGACTCTCTTGAAAGCCAAAATAATCTCTCTTTTGGGTGTTAATTCAATCAAGAAAAACTTGACTCTAATACTAACTGTTATGACCAAGTCGGTACTAAGAGGAGGGATGAATTAGTGCTTTCGTAAAATCACATCGATTCAAAACTCCATTCAATGAAATCATATCAGAAAGATGTTTAAACTTAAAACATTTGCAGGAATAATATTGAGCAGATAAAATAGTTAGAAAATAAGTAAACAAGTAGAGAAAGAAAGATACAAATTTTATAGTGGTTCGATCGTCGTGACCTACATCCACTCGTTTTTAGTATCATATAAGATAATTTATTTATAGTATTTCTTCTCCTACATTTTGATGATTTCACATAAAAACTTTTGAACTTGTTTATGTTAGTCGCATGATTTTATCAACGTCACATTCTGGTTAAATAATAAATCTGAAAATTTTCATATTAAACAAGTGAGTGCGACTCCTCTTGGACAGTCCATGTCGCTCTTCTCCTTTATCGGTCCTTCTCTAACACGCCAAAAGAGTTGGCTCCGGTCAATAACATCATGGGGTGTGTCGCCAGCAAATGTTCTCACACCAATCACCGCAAGAAGACCAACGAACTGAGAGCCAAAGTAGTGGCGCTAGAGGAAGAGATGAAGGAGATGAGACGCGTAAGGGAGCAGGAGGCGCGAGCCTTCACGTCCAAGGAGGCGGAGTGGGAGCAGGAGAGGAGGCAGCACAGGGAGGAGGCGGCCGAGCTGAGGAAGCGGGTGATGGAAGAGGAGGAGACGGCGGCGAGAGGAAGCAGGGGGGCCAAGGAGTGGCTCCGCTTGGGCACGGATTGCCTGGTCGAGCACCTCAAGGAGGAGCGAGCGCGGCGAGAGGAAGCCGAGGAGAAGTGGAAGCAGCTCTACCTGGCCATCAAGACCGAGCTCGACGACCTCATCCGAAGGACTCGACGTGGGTAGTTAGTACACACTATAATTTACGTGCACCGACGACAGCGTAGGCGCACAAACTCTACCCCAGCTGTTGCTTAACACCGACCGCTGTTCCAGGGGAGAGGTTCTACTTGGGAGCTGAAGAAGGCATGATCGAGCCGCTGGAGAGGGAGGCGAAAGCCAAAGAGGAGACAGTGGAAAGACTGCGATCACGCGTAGATAAAATGGAGGAGGAGGCACGCAAGAGAGATCGAGAGATCGACATTCTGAGGCAGAGCCTAAGAATTCTGAGCAACGAAAAGAGGGCGCCACCGCATCGGCAAGAAGAACGAAGCAACTCCGACTCTGGAACACCGACTTTGAGAGGAAAATGCCGTGAACTAAAATAAGTAGTCGATCCAAATCTTGCATCAGAACCACATATAAAATCCGAAAGAATCTACTTCTTATCAAACGTGCTGAGCTGATCCTCTGCACTCTGAGGTTAAACGAGAAGATTAGTGAAAGCCAAATGATGTCGTGTTCGGACATATTGTTCACAACATATCCGACAAAAAGAGAAAAAGAGCCTCTTTACTTGTGGAATCTCATTCCAGATAGGATGTAGAAACTCTGATCATTGCAAGTTATAGTAAAAAAGGATATGTCGATTTATCAGTTGCTCAATCTGATCATTGCCTGTAATAACTATTAATTATTAATCTTTCTATTTTCCATCACAATTTGGAAGCAATCCAATTGTGGAGAAATTTAGGACTCAGAACAAGTTAATGTTGCCTAAAATGCTATCGTACTAATTTAACTATGTTTGGGACCAACTTTAATCCAAACATAATAAGAAGATGTTGATAGGAAAAAGACTGCTACAAACCCTATCTTGAAGGATTACTTTAGTCCAACTCTTGGGGATATTAAAATCAGTCTTCTCTGAAAATTAGGCTAAAATAAGAAATAAGATGTTTGAAGACCTTTTTTTTTTCCCGGAAATAAGATCTTAGGATTTCACATCAAACAAGCAACGAACAATCAAAAGAAAATTTTCAGAGAATTTATTTTGATGAACTCCTTTTGCAACTAAACACACCCGAAACCTCTGACACTTGTAAATGTATCAATTGAATCTTAGGGAATAGATAATAACACCACCAAAAAAGGAGCTATTGCTTGAACAAGTCTAACAATAATTTTAGCTGCCAGCCACCAATTATTCAATTTGACAAAGGAAACAACTAACAAACACGAAAACCCAACAGTAGGTTAGAAACTAACAAAACATTACCAGCTAACTTCGGCGACAGCCACAACATAATCCAAAACACATGGAATTCACAAGAAATGAATCACTGTCATCCAAAATCAGAAGCTCATGGGATGCCCAAAGCACAAAAAACTATATGACAAAGCTATACAATAAAAAGAAGAAAAAAAAGTGAGAAACAGAATCACCGTTCACAAACTTGAGCCGTAATGATCTTTCATACCCAGATGCCGTGAATGGTGCTCATGTTCACTGATGCTTCCTCTCAATCTATAAGATATTTTCTTCTTCGTCCTTAAAGGACCAGACCTGTTGTACCTTGCTTCAGTCCTAGAAGCCAACTGAGATGTTGAATGGGGCCTCTGCAGTTCGTCCATTGGATCTGAACTATAGTCCATGGTTATGAAGGGAGAGCCATGCCTATATGACAATGGGGAAACCCCGTTCCTCCACCAGCTACTCTCAGCTCCAAAATCTCCTCTGTAGTCATCATCCATACCAGTTGATGACTCTTTCTGGCTGTATGAACCTTCACAAGTCTCCTCCATGTCGTTGTATATCAACTTCAGGGCCTGTACAACTTCTCCCATGAATGGCCTTTGAGATGGCTCGGCATGAACACACATTGAAGCTATGGCTGCAACTCTGGCCACATCATCTAGGTCACATTTTCCATGCAATGATGGATCCATCAGTTTCTCCACTCCTTCTCTGCTAGCCAGGAGAGAGCGTGCCCACGTTACAAGGTTCTCTGGCCCCTCAGACTCAGACATGTAGACAGGCTTCCGACCAGACAAAAGCTCCAGCAACACAACCCCATAGCTGTATACATCACTCTTAACAAGTAGATGTCCTGTCATTGCATACTCTGGTGCAACATACCTGCAAATTCATGATTTTCCATCAGGAAAGATAAATAATCCAATGGTCAAAAGAGTCGAGCACAAGGAAACATGCCAGGAAAGCTAAACACATCTGATTGGCACAAGTATGAGGGCAACAATCTGAAAAAAATTACCTGTTTTTAGTGGTTTACTGTTAATGAGCATGATAATAATCACCATCTATGGCATATTTTCCAAAGGTACAGAATACTTACAACAATTACACGCTAGGTAAACCAAATTCAAATATGTTGAAACCTAGAGATAACATAAAATATATAAGCACACATAATCACTAACCAGTATATTATCAAGCTTTAAAAATAAAATCAACTAACAATGTTATCATAAGCTAAGCAAAAGATCCAAATGTGAAGTACTACAAGTAGTATATGTTAGGGAAGACCCAAATAATACCAAATCAAAACAAGTCTAAGCCCATTTTGGAAATCCTAGTAAAGCTAGGATTTGAGTTCAGGGGCTTTGGTTTGGATATGGAATGTTCTTGATCTACGAGCATAAGGCTAGTGGAAGCATTTTACCCTTGTAAGCAGGGAGGCTATTTCCATGATCCAAACCCTTGTCCCCGAGATCAACCTTATCATTATGCCATGACTCACCCTCTTGTTGTACAGGCACAAAGGATTAAATGAGTGGAATCTAGGGTTACGGTTAGCACCCCTCCCTCTAAATTTACATCCACCCCCACCTCCTCCCTGTTGGTGGTAGAGAGCATGGCTATGAAGAGAGAAGAAGACGATGTTAGGTCATCACTTACAAGATAAAGTTAGGGGTTTAAATTCTTATTTTTTTATCTTCCATAGAACAATATAATATTATAATGTAGGGATCCTTCTTGTCTCTTTCACAAAGTTCTGTTGTCCTTTTATTGGTCTCTTTCACTATATGCATCAATTTAGTTTATCATCCATAAACCTGTGAAGATTGAGATTCTAGATAATGTACTTACTTTGAGTTGGGTAATCTTGAATTGCATAGTAGATATACTTAAGAAATCACAAGGGGGGTTGATCTACAAAAGGAAGGGAGAGAGGGATAATAATCATAAATGATAAAAAATAAATAATAATTAAAAGAAGGGGAAAAAGAGAATCAATTCTCCTGGACAAATAAATCATTACTATGCTTAAGGCAACAGGGTTCTATTAGAGCCCAATAAACCTGGATAACATAAATGTATACACTTAGACCTCACAATTAAATTTATATCAAAATGCATCTTGTCCAATTTATGACATTCATAACTAATGGAATTAAAGAGAACATCATAAAACTGATCAAAAGAAAATGCACCATGAGTTGATAAGAAAAGTAGGCTCTTATATATGAGTATAGGTAATTATGTCGATGATCTAATAAATAATTCTTGAGAAATATTATATATATAGTTAGTTAACTCTAATTTACAAAATCTTCCAATATATGAAAATAATGAATGTCTATATTTCATGTGTCATAACATCCAATGTGATTAATTATTAATTTCATATGATGTATAAAAATGGCAGGTTGACTTAGTCTCAAAAGACATAATGTTATTTTGGTATCAAATTTTTACCGAGCATATATTCAGTGATTTGTTTGAATATGATAAATCGTGCACTTAAAATATTAATTGTCTTATTTGATATGCGATGAATGTTTATATTACTTATGTTATGAGATTCAATATGATTAAAAGGTTAATACGTCATGTATCAAAAATCATAAATCAAAATTTGGTGTTGTATAAAGATGCATCATTGTGTGATGTTGATACTTATATATGATTGAGTATTACATACTTATTATATATATTTTTTCAAGTTAGTTTCTTGGTAGTTCTCTTACCATAGATTAAATCTTTGGACTGATGAAATAATGACATTTAAATCTACCAAGGTGGAGGCAACTAGATACTATAAGTTGTACCTGATAGTAGCCCTAGTAAAAAACCTTAAAATAATACTTTTTGTTAAAATAAATTAATTTTTATAAATATTATATCAACAAAGGTGGCATATTATCAACTATCCTTGGGTGGTAAACCAATGATTTGACATGATATCACGGAATTAGTTGGTTTTGCATAAGTCGTACGATACCCTTGTGTGTCCATCCACAAAGATCAACCTCTCCGAAATATCCTATCATCCCTTAGGACCTACAAAAGAGAAAACAGGTTAGAAAAAGTGTTTCACTCGAGATCCACAAGCAACCATTTTAACAAACACTTTATAGCAAATGCAAATTACAAATGTAGACTTCACAAACTCTGAATAGTCGCATAACAAAGGGTCCAAGATAGTCCCTTACAGACCGAAATCCCCATGAGTGCTCAAATGACACAACCTTTGTTTACAAGCATAAAACGATCACTAAAGCCAATCAAAATTGGGCTGCCAAGCCTACGACCAACTCTCTACATGCTATACAAAGCATGAACAAAACCGAAAGGCACGGACGTACATGAGCATTACATTAAATACCCCATTTATAACTTTGTCCGTGGTATTTTCCCATACTTATTCCTTCGATGTCCTTGTCCAGGCCTTTACAGACGTATTTCCTCGCCTTTGATGAGTCTTCAATCTTTTGCTCTAACTGCAACGTGTCTTTTGGCTCCCAACTGCTCTTCGCCGCTATTGTTGCGTAGTGAAACTTTGATTCGCCATGCTACTTCAACTCATCAATGACTCTGACTTTGGTATAAGGTCGACTGAGTTGTGCTGATCCTTATTGATTCCTGTGGATCCTTCAGATGAAGAAAAAGACCTTTCTTGTTATGCGTCAGTCTCTCAAATGTCTCATGCCGCTTGAACTGGGTGGATGCCTGCTGGAGCTTTAACGAGCATCGCCTCACAGACTTTAAAGTTTTTGGGATCCTTCGTAAAATTTGCCCATCGATTCCCCTTCCACTTAGTTATCGCTTCCAAGTATATTTGCATCACTTTTGCTTGCGAATGATATTTTGTTGGGAAATGAAGCAGATAGTCTACTCTTAGTAGCACTGATCACTACTGGTGAGGATTTGACAACTATTATCTTCCACTAGATTTCTTCGAAGGGTCTTTAAACCTATATAAAGCTCCTATGTTGGATAAATAAGAGAATTATGATACTTAATTTCGCCCATTCTCTTAAGCGTTGAGAAGGCAAAAGTTGTTTGACTTGCCCACCTCTTAGAGAGTTGTACTTCATACATCGAGCACTAGCCTTCGCTTGCTCTATGCCCACACTTCTGAAGCACTCAAAGTGTTTGCACTCCTTACGTTGAGTTAGCTACTATAATTCACTTTCTCATTGCTATCGAACTTCTAAAATGCAAGAAGTTTTCACCCCAACTTGAAGCCAGTCTATAATAGTTTTGATCGCCTCTAGGATTGTACCGTCATTTCTATCATCTCAGCTGCCTACTCTTCTGAGTAGCAAAGGTACAACATTGCGTACTACCTACTTCATTCCTTGGTTGAGCACTCTTGCATCGACCCGAAGTCCTCCACTTTCGACTATCTTGATAAGAAGCTCGTTAATTCGAAGTTCCTTGGCCTCTGTGCTTCAACCTTGCCTCGGTACTTAGAGTTTGCCTCTGCATTCTCCACCTCCTCGGTCCTTTCACGACCAAGCGCTCTCCTTCCATGAGAGCAAGGGATCGATGACTCCACGGAAATCTCACCTCTATGGTACCATGGCACTATCATATTCATGACCCTACTATCAGTCGCCTCACATCTACATCTCTTTCTTCGCGATTGGTAAATCTACCTCTGCGACACTATGGCACTCCTCCAAGTCCACCTCCATTCTAATCAATGCTTGGTTTTAGGTAGCTAAGTCCCTCTGGACTCGTCGTCGCTTCCTCGCTCCTTTCGATCACCTACCTTAATATCTCTGTGTTCTCCGAGCAGTTCCCCTTGGTCAATCGAAAAACAGACTGCAACTCTCATGCATAGCCTCCGCCATCATATTATAGGGCTCGCATCGATTCTGTTCTCCTTGGCTTCCTTGGTAGCAACGTTCGCTTACTCGACCTTGTCCTCTAACTTGTCGGGCTCCCTTAAACAAATATGAGCTCTAGAGCAGTCCAACTCTCTAACCACTCTAATCATACCTCTGTATGATCAAGTCCCCCCCATAAGCCTCACTGGTACTTGCACTCGAAATTTCCCCTCGATGGTATACAGCCTCCATATGCTGATGACTAAAGTTTTCATCCGATGCAGAATTCAATGCACACACGTAACCTTTCTTACCATCATGTTGTTCACCGAAGTGGAGTTCCTAGTAGCTCACAATCATATCTCTGCATAACCTAGTCCCTCGCAAGACTGGTCTAGTGTGTTGCATTGCCTCGAACTGTTCTACCACGATCTGCTACACCATACACCTCTTGGTGACATCTCCAATGCATTCTGATCATTATGGGACGAACTCAGATTATGATCTCTCCATGAATGGCCTCTACCAACATATCGCAGGGCCTTTGCCACCTCCGATGATGTTTGCTCCTTTGGCAATCGACCTTTGTCCATCCGTTCTTGGGTCACACCGAATGAAGCACAACTTTAGGATAGTCCATCGCTTGACAACTCCAAAGTCCACTGACTTCGCCGAAACTGGTGCAACATTATCTGGATCCTAGGCCTCTACCCCTACCAACACAATCTCCACTGTAAACCGCTTCCTTCATGGCAACTCGAATGGCAGCACTATAATATATTCTTCAAGAGTACCCGCCTCTGCATCCTCTTGCCCCGTGCTAAGGCTTTCTGATCCCAATTTCGCCTCCGCATGCTAAGTCACCTTAGTTCTTTCGTCAAATGCTTGACCGAGATAAGGTACATGTTCCTCAAAGCTCCCTTCGTCTTTAGCACAATGCAGGATGAGTCTGCTCCATCAGAATAAGAGACCCATAGAACGACATGATCCCACTCTTGTCTGTGCAAGAGTTCATGTCCTTGACCTCTGTCTAAGGAAAGCTTTGTGTCTTCGCTCCATATTCAGCCTTCTATGTCAACTCCCTTCATGTGGCTTAGGCACTTCACCAAGCTACGCCCAAGTTGCTCTGCTCCATGGTTTGTATTGAGTAAATGGTAATCTTCGTGCCCACCGTTCTACAAGTCAACCTTTCGTTGAGTCCAATCTTCATATCAGCCCCAAGTGTGCCTTTATTTAGTGTTACCTTGGGTCACTCCCCCACTTGATTTCGTAATGCGTCCACCAACGCATTAGCTCATGCAAAATCATATGACAAACTCCTTGCCCGCTCGCTTGGTTCGTTGAGCTTTGTGGAGTTGTTGTCTTGAGATACTCCCCCTCAACTTGTGTAGTCCATTGCATATGATTCTCTCTCTGGATAATCGGTACTTATCTCTCCTGGATATTTATCCCGTTAGAGCAACTTATCTCTTCACATCCTTCCCTATGAAAGTTTCGAAGATGGTGAACTTCTCTGTCTTGCTAAAGAAACTATGCATTGTTTTGCCCCTACAAATGCACTTGTTAGATTATGACTCTTCGCCAATATAACCCCCGCTGCACCCCTCAAGACCTAGAAACATGCTGAACTTGCAACACACTTCAACTTCCTATAGATGTATCCTTCTCATGTCGAAGAGAAAGTTTTAATGCTCTATAGCGCTGAGTTTCAATCACCTTGGAATAGCCATGGACAATCCATTATCCGCATACAAGCCTTTGCATGAGTACCGAATTCTTAAAGTTAACAATTCCTCTCACCTCTTTGAGCTTTACATAACTCTTTCGGTCGCTGAGCAACCCATCCCATTTTACATGGTCTCATCCTTTACCAAGCACCCTGCTTACCTTGAGCACCATCAAGCTTGGTTGCCAACATCGAGTCGCAGCTCGAACTCAGCCATCCTAACCTTTGTATGCTACACGTTATTCTTAGCTCGCTTGTCCTCGTTGTGCCACTCGCACGAAATATTGGACATTCCTCTAAATACCAATCTTGGATGTCTGCTCCTTTGAGTGACTCATTTCCCTGCATCTCAATGCTCGTTTCCCTCAAACGGTCGCATGTGCTAACTGCCCTCAACACAGCCTCGCTAGGTCCCTCACATTTACATGCTAAGTGTTTTTATGTGTACTTGTCCCGCTCTGATACCAACAATCACAAACTTAGTTGGTTTTGCCTAAATCGTGTGGTACCCTTGCGTGTCCATCCTGTCACGGACTTAGCTGGTTTTGCCTAAAGTCGTGCGGCACCCTTGCGTGTCCATCCGCAAAGGTCAACCTCCCCAAAGCCTCCCATGGTCCCTTAGAACCTACAAAAAAGAAAACGGGTTAGAGAGAACGCCTCACTCGAGATCCACAAACAAACATTCCAGAAAACACTTCATAGAAAATGCAAATTACAAACAGACTTTACAAGCTCTGAACAATTGCATAATAAAGGGTCAAAATGGTCCACTATAGATTGAAAATCTCTCACAAGTGTCCACATGACAAAACCTTTATTTACAAGCCTAAAGCGGCCACCAACCCAACTAACTTGGGACTATTAAGCCTTCGGTCATCCATCTACAAGCTATGCAAAGCATGAACATACCAAAAGACATGGACATACATAAGCATTATATCAAACATCCTATTTAGAAGTTTGTCCGTGACATTCTCCCCCACTTATTCCTTCGATGTCCTCGTCGAAGCCTTTGTCGACACTACAACTCTTTGCCTTTGCTGAGTCTTCAATCTTTTGTTTCAGCTGCAATGCGCCTCCTGCCTCCTAGTTACTCTCCGCTGCTGTTTTTGAGTAGTCGAACTTTTGATCCGCCATGCTGCTTCAACTCGCCAATGACTCTGACTCTAGTGTGGGGTTGGCTAAGTTGTGTTGATCCCTGTTGGTTCCTACGGATCCTCCAGATGAAGGAAAAGGCCATCCTTACTATGCATCAGTCTCTCAAATGCCTCATGCTGCTTGAACTGGGTGGATGCTTGTTGAAGCTTTAACGAGCATCACCTCGCAAACGTCTGAAGTTTTGGGTCCTTCCTCCACAAAATTTACCCATTGACTATTCTTTCACTTAGTTGTCACTTCCAAATAGATTCGCATCACTTCCGCTTTCGATTGGCATTTCGTTAGGAAATGAAGCGAACAATCTACTCTCAATAGCACTGATCACCGTTGGTGAAGATTTGACAACTATTTGTCTTCTATTATCTTCGAAGGGTCTTTGAATCTGTGCAGAACTCCTCTGCTGGATAGATAAGAGAATTGGGGTACTCGGTTTCGCTCATTCTCTTAAGGGTTGAGAAGGCAATGGTTACTTGACTTCCCCCGCCTCCTTAAGATTGTACTTCATGCATCGAGCTAGTTACTGGCCTTCGCCTACTCTTTGCTCGCACTTCTGAAGCACTTGAAGTGTTTGCACTCCTTGCATTGAGTTAGTTACTATGATTCATCTTCTCAATACCATCGAACTTCTGGAATGCAGGAAGTTTTCACTCCAACTTGGAGTAATTCTCTAATAGATTTGGTTGCCTCTAGGATTGTACCATCTTCTCTATCAACCCTACCGCCTACTCCATTGAGTAGCAAAGGTACAGCACCGCGTGTTGCTTGCTTCGTTCCTTGGACGTGCACTCTTACATGACCCGAAGTCCTTCACTTTCGACTATCTTGATGAGAAGCTCGTTGACATCGGTCTTACGAAGTTCCTTAGGTTCTGCCCTTCAACCTTGTCTCGGTACTTGGAGTTTGCCTCTGCATGCTCCACCTCCTCAGCCCCTTTCACGACCAAGTGCTCTCCCTCCATGAGAGCAAGGGATCAATGACTTTCACGGAAATCCTGCCTCTGCAGTACCCTGGCGCTACCATGTCCATGGCCCTACTATCCGTCGCCTCGCAACTGCATCTCTTTTCTTCACGATCAGTAGGTATGTTTTTGTGGCACTCCTCCGAGTCCACCTCCATTCTAACTGATGCTTGATTTTGGGTAGCTAAGTCCCTTTGGACTCGTCGTTGCTTCCTCGCCCCTTTCGATCCCCTGCTTCAACACCTCTGTGTTCTCCAAGCAACTTCATTTGGTCGATAGAAAGATAGACTGCAACTCCCATGCATGGCCTTTGCCATCACGTTGTAGGATTTGCACCGATTCTGTTCTCCTTAGCTTCCTTGGTAGCAACGTTCGCTTACTCGACCTTGTCCTCTGACTTGCCGGGCTCCCTTAAGCGAATATAGGTTCTAGAGCAATCCAACTCTCCAGCTGCTTCGATCATACCTCTGCATAATCAAGTCCCTCTCATGGAACTCATTGGTACTTGCATTTGAACTTTTCCCTTGGTGGAACACAACCCCCATATGCTGATGACCAAGGTTTTCATACGATGTAAAATTCGATGCACGCACGGAAGACCGACCTCTACGGTTCCATGGCCTTCACTCCTTGAATCCATAGCCCTTCTTGCCGTCGTGTTGTTCACCGAAGTGGAGCTTCCAGTAGCTCCCGATTATAGCTCTGTATGATCTAGTCCCTCACGGGACAATGTCGTGTGTATCGCATTGCCACGAACTGTTCCACCATGATCCGCTGCACCATATCGCCTCCTAGTAACATCTCTATTGCATTCTGATCTTTGTGGGATTAACTCGAATTGTGATCCCTCTATGTGTGGCCTCTGCCAATATATCGCAAGGTCTCTTCCACCTTCGATTTTGTTCGCTCCTTTGGCAATCGACCTTCATCCACCCACTCTTGGGTCACACCTAGATGAAGCACCGCTCTAGAACAGTCTGTCGCCTAGTAGCTCCCGAAGTCCACTGACTTCGCTGAAAATGATGCACCATTGTCTAGATCCTGGGCCTCTGCCCCTATCAGCACAATCTTCGTTACGCACCGCTTCCTATCTAGCAACTTGACTGGCAACACTATGGCATATTCTTCAAGAGTACCCGCCTCCACGTCCTCTTGCCCCGTGCCAAGGCTTTCTGAACCTAACTTCGCCTCCGCAAGTTGAGTCACCTTAGTTCCTCCATCAAATGCTTCTCCGAGATAAGATACATGTGCCTAGAAGCTCCCTTCGTCTTTGGCACCATGCAAGATGAGTTCGCTCCGTCAGAACAAAGAGCCCATGGAACAACATGATCCTGCTCTTGCCTCTACAAGAGTTTATGTCCTTGACCTCTGTCCAACGAAAGCACTGTGCCTCCACTCCATGTTCCATCTTCTATGCTGGCTCCCTTCATGCAACTTGGATACTTCGCCAAGTTACACCCAAGTTGCTCCGCTCCTCGTTTTGCATTGAGTTGATGGTGGCTCTCGCGCCCACCATTCCACAGGTCAGCCCTCCCTTGAGTCCAATCTCTATATCGACTCCAAGTGTGCCTTCATTTGTGTTGCTTTGGGGCACTCCCCTACTTGATCTTGTAATGCATCCACCAATACATTCTCTCAAGCGAGATCATGCAACGACTCCTCGCCGCTTGCTCGGTTTATTAAGCTTCGTGGAGTTATTGTTTGTTGAGGTACTCCTCCTCAACATGTGCGGTTCGTTGCACAAGATTCTCCCTCTAGAAAGCCGGAACTTATCCCTCCTGGATATCTATCCCGTTGGAGCAACATCTCTATTCGCTTTAGAGATCACCATCCCCTTCGGACTATTCCGATTTGCTAAACAAACTGTGCATTGTTTTGCCTCCTGCAAATGCATTTGCTAGATTGCGACTCCACGCCAATACAACCCCCGCTGCACCACTAAAGGCCAACAATGTGTAATTAGAGTAAATCAGTAGACATTATGCTTGAGTTATATGATAGTTTTTGTTTACATCGATATATGATCAACACCCAGTAGATATGATCAACAGTTATGATTCATTTATTACATTAATATATGATTAATGTATAATAGATATGAATCATTTGTTGTGAGTTCTCTTCTATAAGAAAGATATCCTTATTAATTTTTTAACCTTCATCCTTGATATTCTATTCCTACACGACATAAACTCTTGTATTTGTTAATATTGATTCTACATACTGTTAAAATGTTTCCTTTGAACGCTCCTTTTTTTCTATTGGGCATTTGTGCTAAAAAACAAATTGCAGATATTGTTTAAAGTTACAGATTATTCAAAGTGAAGCTAGGTTTGGTAACTAATACAACATGGAAGGACACTGAATGGCTTCTTTCTTCCGTATTCTTTCCACAGTGCAACTACAGATGTAAGCAAGAAATAAATAGCCTCCTTTTGTAAATCTATATCAACAATTATGTATCGTTCATTTACAATTATTTGTGCCTTAATCATCTTGCATCAACTGAAAATAAAATAGTAGATACGTTCTATCCGAGAATTGTCAGAGGCACTAAGGTGCTAGGAGACATGAAGATTCCAAAACGATCGAGGCACTAAATATAATTAAGAATAAAAACAGTAATTAAATAAAAAATACATAAAGGATTATCACTAAAACAATAAATTACATAAGATTAACCATAAATAAAGCATTAAAGAACTCAATCATTAGCCACTATTAACAAGAGTTAACCATTATTAACAACAATTAACATCACGAACTATTATTAACAAGAGTTAACAATGAGATAAAAAATTAAGCGTGAGGCTATACTGACATAGTGTAGAGGCAACTGAGACGAGGTGTAGTGATGGAAAGGAGAGGTGCAATGGATTCTAAGTGAGTCCAAAGGTGACACAATCTAATGTTGTCTCCATGGCATATACATTCTGACACTCTCTATGGTGATGTCCCTCAACTGGTTATCACACACGGAGAAGGGGGAAGGTACAGCATCTAGTGGCTTGGACTAGAGGGAAGGGGGAAGGTACTACATGGGATAACTTGGACACATGAATGAGGGACAATGACAGAAAGAAGGCAACCGCAGGTTGGGGGTGCTTTTAAGTTTGACATGGCAATAGAGAGCTAGGGATTGTGCGACAAGGGAGGGGAAGGTTGCAATGTTGGACTCATAGTTGGATGTCAACATAGTCTGGGATGGTTATTGTTGGCCATAGTTGATTAAGACAGTGATTTAAAAAGTATTAGGCGCCAAGATTCCAAAATACCCGAGGCACTAAATGAGGCACTAGATGCTCGCCCAAGCAATACGAGAGATTCTAAACTATTAAAATATAAAAAATATATAATATAATTGATAAATATTGATTATATAAATAAAAATATGATATTAAATTAAAAATACTTAAAGTACCAATGTCACGAACTTAGTTATTTTGTCTATATCGTGAAGCACCCTTGTGTGTTCTTCCGTAAAGAGTCAACTTCTCCAAAACCTTTTATTGTCTCTTAAGGACACGTAAAACAGAAAATGGATTAGAGGAAGCATTTAACTCGAGATCTACAAGCAGCTATTTCAACAAACATTTGATAGGCAATGCAAATTACAAATATAAACTTAGCAAGCTCTAAACAATCATGCGACAAAGGGTCCAAGATTCGTCATAACCAAAAGTCCCCACAAGTGCCCACATAATATTGATGTTAAATAAGATAACGAACCAACCCTAGGCCCTACCCAAAGGCCCATTGAGCCATGTGCCACCCAAGTAACTCCTGGGTGTTGTACTGGCTGATACAAGTAACTGCACTAGGATCTTTAATATCCTTTAGGTAATTATATTTCCAAGTAGGATCCTTTCTTAAATTTTTTAATGAATACTCTGAATTACTTTTTACACTTGTCATTAATCCTAAAACTCTAATAATAATTCTAAATAAATAGAGATTAGCAGTGTTAAAATCTAAATAGGGACTGTTATATAATAGCAGTAGTTAACAATCTACTATTAACAGTAAATTATATAATGTTAACAATAGTTAAAGAGGGAAAAAAGAGTTATCTACGGTGGCGAAAGCTACAGACAACGATGTCAGGAGGAAGCTTCAAAGGTATCTGTCAATGACAAAGGAAGCTACAATCCTTACTAGTTATAGGTGCCTTACAAGCCAATCACGTGAGTGATGGTACATATGATACGATACATACTCTTTTTGCTTATTATTATTTATTGATATTTTTCTTACTTTATGTTGTTTGTTGCATATATCGTGATATTTATGGGTCTGTGCAATGGGAATCAGATCGTGATGAGATCACGATAATGAGACTGATTCATCTTTAAACACAAACCCTAAATAATCTTAATCATAGGTTACTCGAGAAAGATATCGAAATAACCGAACAGACTGATATATCATATACTCGTCCATATGACGGAAGCGGCTGGTCTTATAGGTGCTCGTGTGAGGACACTAAGGATACAGTGCAAGTACTCATTGAAGAATGAGTTTGTTGATTGATCCACTCACGGGGAATGCTGGATGGTTGATGATACCTCATTGTCAGACAGCGATTCCGTCATCCCAGTTGTGTATCTGGTCCTTAAACATTAGACACCAAGGATATCCTATAATGAGTACTCTACTCCTTGATACTAGACTTATAGGTCAAAAAATTTTAAGTCTAGTACAGTCGATCATCAGAAGTGGCAGCCAACCTTACGAGGGCAATTGAATGTCGATAAAGAATCATCCGGTCTCAATGTAATGAAAAGAATATCTTATGTGTTCTTGCTCAGGTAAATCCCTGGCTAGGGTCATTCAGATTAAGAGAAAAATAGTTTTTTGGAAAAATCTGATTAGAGCGAGACAAATTTCGTATTGGCCCGATATATGATCTCTGGGATATTAAATGAATGAGGGACTATAGATACACAATAACTGAGGACAGATAGGTCCAGTGGATTAGATTCCCCTATATCGTATGGGGACTGCGGCATAATGGCCTAGTACGTTCGAAGTCAATGAGTCGAATGAATTATTATAAAGATAATAATTCACTGAGTCAAGAAGTTTTGATAGGTATAATTCACAGCCAACTCGATATTAGGCCTAGAGGGTCACACATATGATAAGTGTTGCGACAAGTAATGATTCAGATATAAGATATCCGTTAGAGTCCCTATCTTATTGGATATCCAATAAACACTTGAATTATTGGATCTTGTGGATATAATCCAATAAAAGCCAATGAAAGTTAATTGGATATAAATCTACTAATCTAGGAGTCTTTAGTAGTTGGATGGAGATCCAATACCCAATAAGATATGATCCATTATGGTTAAATTGATAAAGATCTTTATAAATAGGAGGGAACCAAAGGGGCCACAAGCTAGACCCTTATTGGCTGCCACCTCCTATTTTCCTCTCTCCCTCTCCTCCTCAGCCAACAGCCCCAGCTTGGGGTATGTGGACAGCAAGAAGAGTCGACCCCTTCTTGATCACGTGGTGAGCATGAAGAGGGGGATTATATAGCAATTTGAAGAGCGTCTTCATCGCATCTATCATATGAATCATCGCTAGAGAGGAGGACAATTGACCTCCTTCATCCTCTCTCATAGATCTGCAGGTTTATAGGAATATACAATCACCCTATATAACATATTTTTTATATACGCACAGTTTTTCGATTTTGTGAGTTTTTACGCATCAATCTTCACACGACAATGAGAAACTATTTTCTACGAGAAATCTGAGATTTTTGTTTTTTGTTCTTCTGCTGTGCATATGATACTACCCCAAGTTTCCCAACAGTCCTCTGCCTCAACAATAGAAGGAGCTGCACACGAAAGCAATAGCGACGAAGAGAACCGCGCACGAATGCTAGGTCGTAGGACCCATCCGTTAGCGATAAAGGAAGCATCGATCCTATACATCAACGGAGGCAACGACAAAGGAAGCAAAGCATCGATAATAAAGGCAACAACTATGGTAGGGTATATTGCTCAAGGTCACATGGAGAGGGCAGGCTAGGTATAGAAATAGTATGTAGCTTAGTTGGTTCAAACAAATTAGCTATTATTCAACCGAACCAAACTTAAAAGTCTGGTTCGATTACTTCATTTGAATCGGGTGCTCACCCGAGCTTAATTGTTTTAATCAAACCAACTAGCTATTATTCAATTGAACCATACTTATGTTTAGTTTGGTTGCGTCGCTTGAACCAAGTGCTCGCCCGAGGTGCCCAATGCCTGGTCGAGGCCTAAGGTGCTCGGGCCTAGCCTCGCCTCACCCAAGCGTCGAGGCGAGCGCCTCTTTAAACCCCTGGATTAAGAGTCATAGTTGGTATAATGACTAGTGAGGACATAATCATTGGTTACAATCCGCTACAAGAACAGAGGATAGTGTTAAACATAATAGAGACGAAGAAAAAGATTATTCTAAAAATATCAATTCAAATGAGAAAAGAGTACGAGACAGAAAATAAAAAGAAGCCATGGTTATTAAGAAGGGTAAAAAGGGATGCATGGACTTATCTATGTACCAAGGATCATAGAAACAACAAGGGCAAGTAGGAAGAAAATTAAGACAAACAAATATAAGTGATGCTCATGATAAGAAATTAAGGAGAAGAACAATTTAACATATTGTTCACTTCTTTTATCAAGCTAACCTTCCCCTTGGTACAACTCGTTTAGATAGTTTTAAAGAGATGATTGAAGTTATTAAAAAATATTATAAGGGATTAAAACTATCAAGTTATTATAGATACGAGTTTCATTACCAAAAATAGAGTTGGATTATATAAATGACTTATTAAAGGGTCAAATAATCATAGGTAAAACATGGTTACTCTATTATGTCGAATGCTTGGACCAACAAGAGATATAAGAGTATAATTAATTTTATAATTAACTGTTCTTTAAAAATCATGTTTGTAAAGTTAATAGATGCATTATCTTTTGTGAAATCTAGAGAAAAGATATATGATTTACTTGATAAGTTTGTGAAAGAAATTGGTGAACAAAATATTGTTCAAGTTGTAGCCAATAATGAAAACAACTATATGTTAGCTCCTAAGATTTATCTTTTAATTTTTTTTAATTTTTTAATTACTTTAACTATAATTTGAATAGAAGAACTATGAGATTCCTAGTTCTTATGAATTTTTTTTATCTTTTATCTTAAGTAAATTATAGAAAGCAAAAAAATAATATTTATATTGAACTCTATGTACGACATATTGCATTGATTTAATGCTGAAGGATATTAAAAAGGTTTCTGAAATCAAGAAAACTTTAGAAAGGGCAATCTTTATTGTTGGATTTCTCTATAATCATACTAGGGCTTTAAATATAACGAGAGAATTCACAAACAACAAAAAATTCGTGAAATATAGTATCACCCGATTTGTTACTTCCTTCTTGACAATACAGAGTGTGCATCATCAAAAGCATAACCTGAGAAACATATTTACCTTTGAGAAATGGGTAATAAGCAAATGAGTAAAAAAAAGCTAAAGGCAAGAGGGCCAACAATATTATCTTATTATCATCCTTTTGGAATCTTATAGTTTATGCATTAAAGATAATGGGCTCTCTTGTTCGAGTCCTTTGGTTAGCGGATAATAAAAATAAGCTTACAATGGGATATATTTATGACGCTATAGATAGAGCAAAAGGGACGATTCAAAAATCTTTTAATGGAAATGAAGAAAAGTATATGAAAATATTTACAATCATTGACAAAAGATGGAATTATCAACTTCATTATCCATTACATACAGCAAAACATTATTTGAACCCAGATTCTTTTTATAAGAATACTTTATGCAAAAGTTATAAATGAGTTATATCAGTACATTGCAAAATTGGCTTCAAACCTTGAGATGCAAGATAAGATCATAAGTGAATTATTTTCATATAAAAATATTGAAGATCTTTTTAAAATTCCAATAGTAGTTCGATTTATGACAACTATATCCCGAGGTATTAATAAATTGATATAATTAATTTCATCTATAGAATGTTACTATGTTATTTTTAATAATAAAATAAATCTTACAATTAAATGATAGAGTCTATTTGAAAATTTCACTCTGAACTTACAGTTATTGACTATCAAAATTCTTAGTTTGACAAATAATGCTACGGGTTGTGAGCAAAACTGAAGTGCCCTTGAGCATGTAAGGATCGCAGAATATTCTTATTTCAATTTTTTTTTATATATTTATTAATATTTTTTTAAATTATATGACATGATAGATTTATACAAACAGAAAAAATCGATTAAAACATCAACGATTATATGATCTTGTTTATATAAAGTATAATCAAGCATTAAAGATAAGTGGTTGGTGAGAGAAATAGGTGCAAACTTACAAGATGCCAAAGATGAGCTTGTATTTGAAGATAACAGCTTGACATGGGGAGATGTAGCAATAGCCTCAAGTGTCGGAGAATTACAGACATATACAAGATAGATAACAAAAGAAAAAATGAATGCAAAAGCCTTAAGCTCATCTCCTGCCATTATTGAAGAGAAGGAAACATATTTTGATAAATGACAAAAGGAAGAAAATGATGATGATATGTTTGATAATAATGAAGTTGATTATGATGATGAATGAATTTGATGCAAAACTTTATTATTTTGAGTCTTTTGACATTTTTGTTATTAGAAGATGAATAATATGACTTGGTACTTTAGATATTTTTAATTTAATATCATATTTTTATTTATATAATCATATTTATCAATTATATTATATATTTTAATATTTCAAAGCGCCTCATTTCACTCGAGCGAGCACCTAAACGAGGGCTTGGCACCTAGGCAATTTTGGGACCTTAGCGTCTAGCACTTTTTAAATCACTAGTTATCATAATCAATTGGCTCTTAGTTGATTGAGCTAATCAATTTGCTTATTTAAGTTCAAATCATAGGATCAGGTTTGGGAACTCATTCAAGTTCAAATCACAGGATTAAGTTATAGACTCTTAGTTGACTAAGCCAAATCATTTGCCTCGGTTAGGTTTAAAATCAAATTGGATTTGGTCCGAGATTAGACTCACACATGTAGGTGTCGCCCGAGGCTAATGGGTTACCTGAGTTAATTTGAGATGCTCAGGCCCCACCTCGTCTCGCATGTCTGTAACATTTAAATAATAAATTTAAAAAATTAAAATGAATACTTCAAAATATGGTCTTGTAAGCTAAGTTGGAATAATCAAGATGCTGGATATGTCACAAGAATAACTCATTAGGGAATTATTTTTGGTTCTTGATGATTTCTACACTTCATAAGACTTTTAATTAAATCCATCCAAATTCAAACATGATATAGTCTAATTGTGCACTAATGTTCGTGAAATTAGTGTGTAATTTGTCCTCTCCATTGTGTACTCCTAATATTATGTTTTAATATGTGTCTTCAATGTAATTACGGACCCAAATGGGAACTGTCAAAACTGTCCAAACAGACAAGCCAAGAGTATTAGGAGCTACAAAACTCAAATTTCAGAATCAATTATTAAATAGAAAACACTTGGTATTAGTTCTATGATATCATAAGCGGACTACCAACCTAGCACTCTAATTGGGTTTCACTTACAAGACAAATGAGAATTAATAAGACTAAAAAATAGCAATAAATCATTGAATGAAACACTACCTAAGTATGCACAAAATTTCAAGGACATCTATTGTTATTTAATAAATTTGGCTGCTAGTTATGGAGTTGAAAGTAAATCTTACCCGAACGTCCCCATGACCTGAGTCAAAATATGTTGGCTTCCTTCAGATGCTTCTCTTGCCAAGCCAAAATCTGTCACCTTTGCTGTGAAATCTTCCTCCAGTAGTATATTACTAGCCTTAAAATCACGATGTATAACATGAGGATTGGAATCTTCATGTAGATATGCTAGGCCTCTAGCAGCACCAAGAGCAATCCTCATCCGTGCATCCCAGTCCAGAGGTCCTTTCTTCTTGTCAGCACCTGTAACAATAGTCAAACAGCCCTAGTCCACTGCTTTGAATTACTAGATAATTAGATAGTTGCAAGATATCAGAAATTGGTCCAGAAAACTAAAGACACTGCATGGAATTTATACAGTGCACTGAATGATATCAAATCTTTCGAAAGCATTAAGCCAATAAATCCTTAGTCATATTCAGCAAAGAACTTAAAATTTTGAGAGTTTAAGTTCTAAAAATATTTTAGAACAATAACAAAGAAATTAATAGAATAACTTCTAAAAATATTTCGACAATAACTTCAGGGCATTTAACTAATACACTGACCATATGAAAAAGATGGTTTCAATTTACAAGACCAAGAGATGAAGCTGCAGGAATTTCAGGTTCAGCCATTAAATATATCTTCAATAGAAATAATAATGATTCAGCAAAGAAGCATATTAGTGGTAGAACAAAGAAGGTACAATTCTTTTTGCAAATATTTCAACAGTTGTTACATATATTTGATATTACTTGGTAGGAGTCATGAAATATGGTAACATATATAGTTATGTATAGCTTTGAGACAGAACACATCAAGGGTATTTTCGAATACTTTGCAAAGTTTTCTTGAATATAGATAATCTTACTTGCAGACAGTGTCTTTTTTGTGCCACCATATGGATATGATTGTAACCATACAAAATAATTATTCAGTTATCAATTGAGTCATGGATGCTCCTTGTTATCGGTTACTATTTATAAGATTATGTATTCTCCATGTTCTATGGAAGTATTATGTCATATTAGACTTCCTTTTCAGAGGAAAATGTCATATCTACATGCTGTTATTTTCAGTATACTTCAGCATCTGTATAATGTAATATCAACAAAGTTGGTACTGAGTCTCACGGAAGGGCGCATGAGTTGTTTGGCATCTAAAAAAGATAAGACCAAAAACAAACACAAGTTTGGATATTCAATTCCACAAGAAATTGTATAGACACATACCATGCAGATGGGACTCAACACTTCCATTCCGAACAAGCTCATAAACCAGACATCTTTTATTTCCTTCAATGCAAATACCAATCAATTTGACAAGATTTCGGTGATGCAGTCGACTAACCATCTCTACTTCTGAAATGAACTCATGCTCTCCATTTTGATTCCCCTTATTCAGCAATTTAACTGCAACTTCGTTTCCATCATTCATTATCCCATGGTAAACTCGCCCAAAACCACCTTCACCCAATACTTTTTCTGAACAGAACTTATCTGTAGCTTTCTCAAGCTCTGCCATTGAAAATGTCCTCAATGATGGTGGACAAGCAGCCATAACCGAAATAAAGGAAGCAGATGGTGAGCTAGCCACGCTATTTGATATAGTGGACTTGATGCCTGCATCAAATCAAGGACCTTGCATAATTGATTTAGTTTTGACTACTTAAATAAAAATGAACATATAACTCCAGATGCAGAAGAGACAAAGAAGTCAGTTAATATCAGCAACAATAGGTGGAAGAAGACATAATGCAGCAAAGACAAGTAAAGCAAAGTTGCCAAAGAGAAAAAAAGTGCAATCCCCATCCAAAAGTTATTGTATAAGTTCTTTTCTTTTAAAATTTTCATATTAATTTTTAGCTGCTTGATGGTTGAGTTTCAAAATTTTCCCACATGACAGAAGTCCAAATTTATCTGACATCATATCTTGCTTGTTTAAATTTTGTATTGCCATTATATTTCTTACACTTTCTAACAACTTAGCATGTTGTGGTTTTATGTGAACTAATTCATTGGCACTAAAGGGCCTGTTCTTCTGTCCAATATGGGAATGATCCCACCAAATCAATTTGTTTAATATATGTTGAGCTAAGTTGAAAACCCATCTCACAGCTCATGATAAGCAGCTAATTGTGGTTTTCATCATAGATCAATGAGATTAACTAAATTGTGATTAAAATCAGGAAACATTCTAGCAATTCTTTTGATATAGGATTTAAGAACTTATATCCCTCAATTGATAATTTGTCTCTAACTTATATCCCTTATTTCATAGGGATTAGGGAATGACAATTTGTCTCTAATTTATCGACCTTTCATCTTCATTTCCCAGCCAATGAACACAAACAACATGCCAACTTCGCCGTACCATTTGTCGGTACATCAATATAGATCGGTACATGCCATACCGATGGCCGATTGGTCCACTGGTACGAACCAATAAGGTGAATCATGGTTAAAACCACAATGACATTCACCAAACAAGTATGAGATTCCTCCAACCTCTTGCATAGCCTTCTATAATCTATCCTCGTATTTATTGTTTCTTCATGTTCTGTTCTAGGAAGAGAAGGACCACCAACAAGATTAAATAAGGAAAGCCAGAAAACTAAATAAGAGGAAAAAAACAAAAGCAATCTCACACATATTTTGGCAATCACATACTTTATATACAATATTTTAAAATCTGAATCCATATCAAGAATCTTGACCAATAAACTAAACAATAATAGTTTGGATTTTGTTGCTGTCTTTCTGCATCACAATTATATTGCTACATGTTTTCTGCATCTCTTCCTTTTCATTTGCTAAGATAGACATTGCTTTTGTATTCTTAATGTACATTCATAGTTCTTTATTATTTTGTTCAATTCTTGAATTTCCCTTCAATATTATTGATATCAAGTTTTCATCCCATTGAAAAGTTTGGTGAGCATTGTAAACAGTAAACAGACATAATTAAAGAATTGGTCAAGGATTAGCCAAAAGACCAACTGGCTTTACCATAGTTAACACGAGTTAAAAGACCACAAGATACTTTGACCTACAACACTGCAATCAAAAAGAAACTGAATGGAACCAGTCAATCTGCCATGCAGCCTTCTAGTTTGAGCACTTCAGGCCACTTCACTCGAGGCCCAAAATATCTGAGATATTGTACTGACGGTCTATTAGGGTCAGGTTGTGATAATGCAAAATCAGGTCATGAGTTCAAAAAAACCTCTTAAATACCTGCTTAAATATTTCACCCAAGGTATAATCACCCATACATGGGTCTCTTGTAGCCCTTTTGCATGTATCTTTGTCTTGCAGTTGGGTCCACATGTCAAGCCCATTAATTCTTCATTTGGCTTGCATGGATTTGTTAAGAGTATTTGGGTCATTTTCTATTAACTTAAGCTTTAGGGAATGGACTCTAGGCTAACTAAATTGTATCATGATATTGTGGCATGATTTTAAGGACCTTTAGAGTCATAGATAGTAGGAATAGTTTCATTTGAGATATGATGCCTTTTTAATGAGCAATGTCATTGGAGTTGGAGAGTGAACAATCAACCATAGGACTTTCTTAATCGAATAATTTGTCTTTCATCTTCTGTATTGTGATTCCTTTTAGATTATTGTTTCTCTTGCCCATTACTTTTGATCTCATATAACTAATATGTGATTAATGATTCAAGAATAGTGACCACATAGTTGTTGATCATGAGAGGAGTCAACTAATATTAGAAAACATGCCTGGTTGAATTTAAATAATCTAATGATAATGGATTATGGGATTTGTTATAAGTGATAGGATGATTTTTTCTTGGATCTGGAGGAGATCAGATACTAAGTCAAAGATTATGTAGCACAAAAGGGGAAAGTGGAAGAGGCAGGACTTGTCTGTTTGCTACCGTCATCAGGTACAACAAGATCAAGATGAGAGGAAGATGCCGATGAATTTAGATAGCAGAGTTGAAGTGAAGGTGCCATGACGGCAATGCCGATGGAGGGAGATATCGGTCATGAATTTGGAGAGTCGACAAGCTACTGTTGCAATGCAAATTTGCCTTGTCATTCTATCTACAAGTGTTGTCATCAATTCAAAGCAGAGTTTGTTGTCCAGTAGCATTGTAGGTATGTGGCAAGTGTTGTAAGGGCAATGGTTGGACATGATGGTTTTGCTTGCCAAAGGTCATGATAAGTGGCAGTAATTCTGGTTTGGCAACAACATTGAGTGTGTCAAGCACTGCTACAGCTGCTACACCATGGATGTGAGCAGACCAAAATAGGAAAGAACAACCATCGGTCCATATAAAGGCACATCAAAATGTGGAGCTGCCATTGAAGCCAATGAACCAACATGCTACTTACCAAAGTGTGATTATGGCCTATGGTTTCAGTCTTGAGACGATGTCAAACCTTTAAAAATAAAAAAGGAACAGGTGATGCCTAAATTGATCCCACACATGTATAGCATTAAATAGTCTCAGTGTCACTATTCACAAAATGGGCTTAAAACATTTTGGGTCGCATGATTCACAGCCCATTTAATCTAAGTTAGTGGGCCAATGGGCTTATCTAGGCAAAATAGTGAAACAAAGCAAGCTTGTATTATCCCCGTTGTTATCACAATTGAACAAATCAATGTTCATAACCATCATAAGACCGACAACAACCATGAATCTCATTTTACCACAACATAGTTTCAAGATAGAAGTACAATTATCACTGTAACAAAATAGAATAAATCATTTTTCAGTTTTCTCAAATAAGAAACAAGTGGAAACCATCTTTCTAAAGGGCAATGGCTATCCTAGTCATATACTTGCATTATATATATGGAAATTGGCAACCAAAGTTCAAGTATATGTGCACTCATCTACTTAACTGACAATGCATACATATAGGCACCATATGTAAATCCATTAAAAGCAATATAAGTATGTCTTGCAAGCTTAATCAGGGGGGGTTTGGATATAAAATCAATTTGTGCAAAGGCAACTAAGTTATGTAATATAGCCGAAAAGCAAGAGATCACACTGTGGTTAGACGTTTGAACATTTTCTTACCAGATCTTCCAGTATCTGATTGGGTAACTGCAGAGCCCTGAGGAGGAGATGGTTGCCTGAGATTTTTCCACTTCAAGATAAAAAGAACAATACCAATACAAGCCAATATAAGGGTGAACGAGGAAACTGAAATTACAGCAATGATTCCAGCATTCAATTTTCTAGCTCGGCCACTTGAAACATCTGCTGTAAAGGGATATTGGTGGTTTCCATTGTTGCTAGGCCTGAACTCTGTGGATCCATCAGATACAGATGGTGGGGAAGAAGGAAGTCCTGTAACAATGTTTCAGATGACTAATTACACGAAACACATAAATAGTATTATCCTAGAGAGAGACAGTGTGTTACCTGGATAATGAACATATATCACTTCATAATCACCAAACAGTGACATCTCAATGAGCACCTTTTTCTGCCAAAGCCTCTCATAAATAAGAAAAGCTGTTGTGGTATCAAACTTCTCACCAAGAGGTACCAAGTAAATAGTAACTCGTGTCTTCCCTTGATTCTGGATAAGACCAAATGCAGCCATGATTTTTACCTGGCTCTGTTTCAAGAATGTGCCTGTTGCAACCTCAACTTCAAATTCTGCAATATGTGTAAATAACAGATATGGAGCCACCCCTAAATCAATAACTACTCGCATCGGTGATACACAACCACATGGTGAACCAATTGGAGTCGAAGTAAGTGGTTCAGAACATATCACTTCATCGCAATCTGCTGAACATACAGGTTGTTCCATAAGTCATAACAAAGAGCATATGTTCAGATAGTGGTGTAAACAGACAAAAGAATGTTTGACTATAGCTGGAGAAAAATTGACCTAACTAAATAAACCATAGGGTTACAATCAGGAATACAGAGGGATGTATAGATAACAAACCTTGGCCTCTTGGTGGAATAGATAATGTTGGTGATGGAGCATGAGGCATTCTGTGGTGATGTTTTGCAAGAGGACCATGACTGTGTACTAAAATAGGAATATTCATTAGATACTAAAAATATCAATGAGGCCAATGAAGTTACAATATATCAAGTACCATGATGCTTTGGAGCAAAAGCTGGGGCAGGTCCTGGTCCCATGATTGCCTTGGGCAAAACTTCAGGTGATCTGGCAGGGCTTAGTGCAGGTCTCAATTTGTTTATTGCTGTAAGGTGTCATGACAAAGAAAAGAAAGATCACGAGTAATGATTACAGCATGATGAACATGTAGTTAACCAATTTGCAATCATAATAAGCAACCCACACTCAGCATGATGAACCTTGGTTTAACAAGAGGTTCAAAAAATGCATTCGTATATAAAATAAATTAATCTATACATATCTACAATAAACCAAGGTTTACAGTTTTGGGTACTTTATCCTTAGTGACTCATTCCAGCATATCACAGTACAAAGAAAGGGGAGGAGAAGAAGTCAAAGATGAAAAGGTGAGAAGGAGGAGGACGAGGAAGAAGAAGAAGAAGAGGAGGAATACCAAAATAGCCCCATCGTTGGAGGGAGGTGGATCGGCAGTCAGTGTGACAGACGATGAGTGTGGGGAGACTATATAAGGAAAGAGAGAGATGTCAGAACGGTTGTGTTATTATGGTTTCAAAAAATAAAACTATTAAGGAAAGAATTGGGCTTCCACCCAGTTCATAATCATGCTGTAAGCCTTGTTAAGGACCTAAGATAGCAAAGCTCCTAGTTCAATGTGGTCCACATGTTGATAACCAGACGAAACGGTACGTATCCAGTGAAACACCTCGGGCAGCAGGTTTGTAAAATTATGCAATAAATTGCTATATATAATAGATGATATGAGCTCGGGTCAGCTCAGCCAAGAATAAACACCTCAATTAAGAATATATATATGTTCAGTATACTTTGAAATGTACATCACTTTAGCACTTTCAGGGCAATGTGTAATAGTCCTTGCATAATTATGAATATAAAAATATATCTTCTGATGCATATCCACTTGGCAGTTTTTGGATGTGGACAATTTCATGTAAAACTTAATTCCCATTTAGAGTTATTTTAATAAGAGAGTAAAACCCATGAGCAGTCTGTGCATATAAAAAATGTATCAACCACTTGTTTTATCTCATTGTTAACAATGAATCAGCACAACAACAATGAGTCAACAATCATAAGAATTAAACAAAAATTAGCAATCAATTTTCCAAATGGTTATCATGTCCAGAATTTGAAAGAATGAGTATTGAAGTGCAATGACTTGGTGCATTAGAGAGAATATCATCCAAGCCTTGAACCTGGATATAGGTCAGATCTCTGAGTCATCAAATTAAGGAATGGTTATTCAAGAAATACTATACAACTAACTGTCATCTTTATGGTTCTAAAATTTATAAAAGAAGTTCCTCTAAAAGAAATATTTAGACAAGGGGCGGGGAGTTTGTAAGAGGAAAAGGAAACCCCTTGATGACGAGTTAACCGATCATTCCCCGTCCAAACATAAGCAAGTAGGGTGCACAATTATAGAACTCCTCCAAAGAACGGAGATGACAGAGAGTGTTTGCAGTCCATAATACAATAGTAAAACAAACATGGAATTTCCATTCATCAGTTATGTACTCAAAAAATAAAAAAAAATGAAGGAGAAAATCAGATTATACACAAAGGTTAATCTTGATCAAGACACCACCCAAACCAAAGGCATGTTTTCTTCTATTTTCCAAAAAGAAAATTATAAATAAAGAAAATACACTAGATCTAGGTCTCAATAATAACAATACAGAGGGAAACCAACTACTTAAATTCTTTTTTTTATTTTTTTATTTCAGCAAACACGACAACCACCACCCAAACCTGGTAGAATTCTCGATTAGATTGCCGCAAATCAACAGCGCTTAAAATTTTTTCTGATGTTTCCGAACGATTTCAATAAAACCTTCTCATAAAAGTATTTTCACAATATTTTCGGTGATATTAGTAGATGCTAATCGAACCGTTCTGACAGGCGAAGGGATAGGATTTCACGTATGATAAGATAGATCATTGGGCAACCAACGTGTACGGCCTCACGGTGCAGAACTATTGAGCACCCCAAGGAAGTAAAGAAAAGAAATTCGCAACAAAAGAAGAAGACGGATCAAACGAAGGGTTCGGGAGAATACCGCAACAAAGAGTACCCAAGTGAAGACAAAGCACAAGCATCGCGAACACGCGCATCATTCCAAGCCGAAGAAACCATCACAAGAAGCAGCGATCGAGCGCCATTATCAGCAGAGAGACCGAAGAAGAGCCACATTCGACTGCATTGCCGACATGCTCTCGCCGCCTGCGGAAGTGGTGCTGGTGGATGCGCCTCGGGCGGCGGAACGCCGATAAGCGAAACCCTAGGCGCAGGCGGGCGTCTGAAGGCGGCGGAAGTGGTTTCCCATCTCCGCTGGCCTTAGGATTTGAGGCCTAGGAAGAGAGAGAGAGAGAGTGAGGTCTGTAAAGCCTCATGGCCTTCTCCTAAATCTCGATTTAGTATTTATCATGCTCGAGTAATGGCAGTGAGATGAGAGAGAGGAGAGAAGCGAGAAGAGAGCGGAGCAGATACGGTGTTGGTTTTTCCGTTCCCTACTTTCAAATGTAGAGAGGGAAAGGGAAAGGGAAAAGGAAAAGGCAGTGATGGGACACCCCCTCCCACGCAAGAAAGCAATTTCTTTTTGTTTTGATTTTTGTGACAAAAAGCATTTTCCAAATTGCCGAGTTGTTTTGTCATGTAAGATGAGTGCAGCTGCTTGAAAGCATACTTATGTTGTTCCTTTCTTTGCTACATATTAATTCCATGTCAGAATGTTGTTGAAAGGTAAAAAACACCTGACAGGAGGAGGAGGAGGTCTTCCTTCCTAATGGGCTGCTGTCACTAAAAGGGAGTGAGTTTACATAAAATTTGGCTAAAAACCTGACAAAGATTGGGTAATTATTAATCTCAAGAAAAACTATATTAAACTCTAACATATAAGTCGAGGAAGCAGAAATAAGAAGATGGGCTTCTCACATATGGTGGGTGGTGGAGCATGGATTTGAAGAGGTAGACAGAAAAAGAAGTTAGCATGCGGAAAGCTGAGGGACCACAAAAGAAAAGGCACACAGCATTACAGCAAGATAGATAATAAAAGATGAAAAGATGGTTGGGATCACATGTGAATTAATTGTGGATGGATCGGATCCCCCCCCCACCTGCCTGCCGACTCTATGTGATGTGCCAAGGTAGGACATCAAATGGAAGAGCAAACCAAATCATGTCGTTCGACTACTTGTAATCCCATAATAATTATTAATTATAGTTCTGGGTGAAAATAGTATTATTATGGGAGATTAATAATTGCGTAATTTTTTGAAAAAAAAAATAACTTCAACTTTTTCCCATAGAGCATTTTTTTAATAAAAAAAAATTACTCAAATAATATTTTTGGTGAGCTTTTTTTATCCATTTACCCTTAAAACACCTAAGTCACTATTTTTTCATCTAAAATAGTGACTTTTGGACTGTCGATTCTTTGCTGATCGATTCGAGTTGAGATAGTTTACTACTGGTTTAACATTCTAACTTGGGTGGTACAATCTACGATAAATAAACTCTTGTCATAGTATGAGTGTGTGTTGTTCTCGATGAAGAAGAAAATACTTCTCTTTGGTTAATTTTTATTTGTCCATCTCCTTCTTCTTTATCTACTTTATTTCTCTTTCATACGTGGGTTGCTACAGTTTTTTTTCTCATCTTATTCTATCTCTTTTCCTTTCATCTTGAATCCAGAAGATACCAAATATCATGCAAGTATATTGATATCTTTGAAAAATTTGTCCCTTTCATATTGTACTTTCTTAGAAGCTAATGTGTTATAATCCATTTTACTATTATATTGATTCGATTCATTGATTCCAAAAAATAATTTTTTTATTTCTAATTATCGGAAGGTCCTAATGAAGTATTTTTAGTTCTTGACGATATTGATATACGGATATTATGCGAGATATCAAGTTTGGGCGAACATCATTTGCCAAATAACTTGAGACTCTTTTCTTAATGATCTTTTTTATTGTAATAAAGATGATGATGATGATGGTGATATATTTATTAGAAAATGAATCAGCTAAAGAAAAAATACAATAAGAGGTTAAAGATGACATAAATCCTAATATTTATGATACAATAAGAGGTCAGAATGTGTATGATAATGTTGAATAAATACTCGTTGAATATGATGTGTTATTAAACACCGGTTCTTCACTAAAGACGAGATGATGATTGTTCATATGATATAATGATATGTTTGTTAGTCACGTATAGTATAAGTATTTGAATGACATTAAAATTATATTATTATTTATATATTATTTTATAATCTAAATAATATCTAGGTGTCATGCAACTACAAGTTATAAAATAAAAAGTGAAATGTACAGTTTTCGATTGGTAATAGATGACAGTATCTTGTGATGGAATTAATAGTTTCTAAATTATCAAGTTTTATAAAAGCATGATTGTAATTTGCCAAGATTAATATGGATTATATGGAATGCAGTAGTAGTTCTTTCATTGATTATATGGATTATTATTGGTGATCAAAATCTAAAAAAAAATTAAATGTGAAAGAGATCTTCCTAGTAAGTAGTACACCAATCTTCATTTCATACATCTATTTAAAAATCTTTCAACTATTTTAGACTATTGTTAGATCCCCAAGTTTAATGAATATATAAAAAAAGTTGAGAAAAAATCATTAAAAAAACTTTTATATGAATATCGCTGTTATATAATGCTGACCACAAATGCATCAGAAAGTAAGTACGTATGAATTCATTGCTAAAGGATGTGTATAACTTACTTATTATCTTTATGATAAAAATGACTAACAGAAAAAGATTACCCAATGATTCTACATCAACTTGTCAAAGGACAAGGGTTTATTATATATACTATGGTGTCTTTCCTCATATTGAAAGTGTCAAGACCTAGTCAAACAATTATAGTAGATTTAGAAGAATATATATATATATATATTCATATCAGTATTTTTTATATTTTGATAATTTTATATTCTCAATTACTATTAGGTAATTCATATTCATTTTGTGAAGATTATTATAGAGCAAACATCTTAAAAAAGACCTACAATGATAAAAATATTTTTTATAAAAAAAATATTAGATATGATGAGAATACGATGGTATTGTATTATTACCTTCAAAAATTATGATGTAGGCAATTAAAAGAAAGACAGGAAGAATTGAATGCAAGAAAAAACAATTTAGATATAATCATCCATCAAGTAACCCGAGGGCAATGACATTTAGATCGAAATTATAGCAGCTTATTAAAATTGAATTATAATTTTGAAGTGGCTTTGTGAAAACTTACTTAGAGTGACATGTACATTTGTAGTTTAAATATGCTTTAATATTTTCTAACTGCTTGATTGTCCAAAGTTAACGCAAGTAATATTGGAATTGTTAGTTTCGGTAGATTCACTTTTTACATTACATGCTCTATTTTATATGCCCAAAATTTAGAAGAATAAATGTCAAAAAATATTGAAAGCTGAATAATGGGAAAAGGGAAAATGTTGGCCAAAAATAGCAAATGACACATAATTCATAAGCTGAATAATTCATAATAATATATATAAAAAATTAAAATGAAAAATGACTTATGACCATTTGGGTCCAATTGAAGTCTTTCCTAAGATTTTTAGATCTATTGGACAAATTCATCGATGCAATGCATTACTTTTTGGATTTTAGGCAAAAGCAATACATCATCATATATTAGGAAATATTTTTCCTATCCCAAATTTTTGTCATGTATTTTGAACTAATTTAGAAGTTCAAATATCAAAAAAATATTCCATAATATTTCTGTGAAAAAAAAAAACACTGGCCAAAAATAAAAATTGGCACACAATTTGCAAGTCAAATAATTCATAAAAATATCAAAAAATAATTTCTAAAATAAAAAAACTAGTGACATATGTCCATTTAACTCCAATTCATATATTTACTAAAAATTTTATATCATTTGGATCAATCCTTCGATGCGATACACTATTTTTGGATTTTGGGTAAAAATAATACATCATATATTATAATATATTTTCTATGCTCTAATTTTTACATGGTATGTTGGATCAATTTAGAAGCTCAAATGTCAAAAACATTACATGGATCCATGATATTTATGTGAAAATATTAAAAAAAATGGTAAAAAATAAAAATGACACATAGTTTTTCCTAAATTTTCAAATAGAAGACAAGTGACATATGTCCATTTAGATTCAATTGAAGCTTTTTCTTAATTCTTTAGGTCTATTGGGTCAGTCCTTCTATGCAATAAATTATTTTCAAGATTTTGGGTGAAAATAGTACATCATATATTAGGAAATATTTTCTTTCACCCAAATTTTTATCAGTTATTTTAGACCAATTTTGAAGCCCAATATCAAAAAACATTGCATGGATCCATATTTTTGTGAAAATGAGAAAAATACGGAAAAAAATAGAAAATGACAAATAATTCATAAAAATATCAAAATAAAATCACTAAAGTAGAAAATTATGGATATATTACCATTTGAGTTACTTTAAATATTTTCTAAAATTTTCAGATCATTTGGAATCATCATTTATATTATATTAAATATCATTTACTTTAAAATTTCAAAAAATATTGTATTAATCAATGATATTTCTAAGAAAATAGAAAAAAGTTAGCCAAAATTTAAAAATAACACAAACTCCAAAATCTGAATAATTCATAAAAATATCAAAAAAATTTGTAAAAGAAAAAAACCATTAACATAGGTCCATCTTAGACTAATTATAACCATTCCTAAAAATTTCACATTATTTAGAATAGTCTTCAAAGTGTGCACTATTTTTGGATTTTAGGGAAAAATAGTATATCACATATTAGGTAATATTTTCTATAGTCTAAATTTTTATCAGGTGTTTTGGACCAATTTAGAAGCATAGTATGGATCCATTATATTTTGATGAAAATGAGAAAAAATGTGTGTGTGTGTGTGTGTATAATAAAGAAATGGCATAACTCTTCTCTAATTGGACCGAGTTTGGATAGAGACCCATCGGTCCGAGTGATTCGAACTCCATTAGCCATATCTATTGCACTAAGGGCTGATATTTTTCCTACAAATCAAGGTTTTAGTGAATTTATAAGAGACAAATCTTTTTCCCCGATACATATGTCGTCAATTTCTTATATATATAAATTAAAAACCAACATTTTTTTTCGATAAGTTTTAGATTGTGAAGCATGAATAAGAAAATGAGATGTGCTTTGTTTTACATTAGAAAATATGGATTCATTGTTTTTGTTTTGACAAAGGACAAATGGTGAAGACAATATTTGATCCCAAGATATTATTAATAGTCGTTAAAGAACATTTACGTTGACTAACATCTTTTGATACGTGTAAAGTTATTTTAACTGTAATATATTCTACTTTGAATAGTGAGAATACAAAGACAATTTCATTAAAAATTGAATAAAGCAACATAATTTTGTATATATATATATAAATAAATCCTCAATCAAATTATTTACCAAAATTTCACTTTATTTTAATAGATGGTTCAAGATATATATACATGGATGAAAGTAGGTTGATATACTTGAAATATTTCTCACAACACTTTGTATATAACAAGTCAATGAAAAAAATAATATAGAAATGACTAACTAGTGGAACCACAATTAAGGTGACTAAGGTAGCACCAATCCATCAAACGCCAATGCTAACAACTCAAAAGATGACCTACCTACTAATCTAAAGGTAAAACACACGCTGGCAATAAACTATATATATATATATATTTATATCTCTCTCTCTCTCTCTTATAGCATCAAAAGCTACAAGAGCTTCTAGTAATTCTTCACCAATGTTTTAGCTTAAGACTCCCAAGTCGAGTCACCGTTCAATCTGTTTCCGACCAACCAATCACCAAGGCATTAATTTGCCTAGTGAATAATCATCCTAAAGGAACTTTATAAATCATATTTCAAGGCTATATGGTACGTGCACGACATAGTTCATACCATACAAAAGAATTATTTAGTACAAAAGAAAAAAAAAAAAAAAAGATTTTCTTCTATAAGAACGCTAGTATAAATCATAGTTCATCATAGGAATAAAAAATCATTCTTTAGCACAAAAGAATTTCTTCTATAACAACGTTAATCTTCTTTCATTTTCTATAAGGTTATGGTTCTTTATCACACTTTCCAGTGGCTTCCTCTATTTATCAAGAATCCTATTAAGCTTACACCCTGAATCATCACCTTAATAAAATCATTATAATAACTTATTAATTATCTTAATATGATATTAATGTGTATCTTGTAGCTTCTGCTAGAATATTCCAGAGTCATATTATGCCTCCGTTACTAGTGGATCTTTGCTCATTGCTCTTGAGATGAGACTCGTCACTTAATTCCATGTCTTCTTTGGCACTTCATCTTCTGCAACCTTGTGGTCTAAGGTTGTGGCTATGGCTACGACCAATGACTATTCCGAGTCTCTCATTCCTTTTGAAGTGACTTTAATACCATTTATTTACAAATTCGCCTTGACTTGCCCATAATTTCTACCCTACAAATAAATGTATACACAAAGTGACCACAATGGTTTCTTTCACTTGGATTCTAACTATACAGCTGATACTATTGGGGACATATGTACGCCTTGCCAATCTAGTCATACCAAATAGAATAGATGGAGGGTATTAACAGTGCTGGAAGGACTTCATAAGGCCAAATCAGGACTTCAACCCCCCTCTTGTCTCCACTTTGGCAGATGTCATGACGACATTCATGTTAGAAAATAAATATATGATTAAAGAAATTAATACCAATGAGTGCAATCTAATTTATTTTAGATATACGAAAAGAGGATATGTATATTTATTTAGTGTGCTTATGTCGAATTATATACATCAACATTATTGCATCTCTGATCCAGCAGCCCTTCTCGTCTCTTTCTTCTTCTTCCGAAGGAGTTATATTCTTAAAACATAATATCTATTTATAGGTGAGTCTAGAAAAGAAATCTTGGATATTCTCTTTCATCAATATTAATATATAAGATTTCGACGTATATAAATATCGATATTTAGATCTTTGATTAGAATCTAATCATTATCTTTAACACATCTTAACAATAACATGATTATGAGTGAGCCACATATATTGTTAATATTCTCTCACTTGACTTAGAAACCAAAAATTTATTTTAAAATAATTTTATTTAATCAAATTCTAAGTTTTAAAAAATAATTTATATATGCACGATTTTAAAAAACATGACGATAGATCCAATAAATATCATAATACTATATTAAATTAAACTATCAATATAATCCATAATAGTTATTGTAATTTTTCTTGTTAGGTCAAACGTATCATCGAGTACATACACAATATGTATATATATATAAATAAAAAATAAGATAGCAAAAATACTAACTATTACTTACATTAGCAATACTATCAATTAAAATAACCATTTACACATACATCACGAGACATTTGAGTTGTTTAAAAGACCTAGAATAAGAATATATTCTTTATGCATTTGAGGCTATAAGGCTCTAGTCAATAGATCGACAATTATTAAAATTATGCTTAGGTTCTCGATATGCATTTGTTTCTAGACTCTTTCTCTAATAATCAAGTATTTTATGAGCTTAGAATGACTTTAGTACTTATCATTCTAAGAAAAAAAAATTTTATAATATTATCATAAAATATCTTTAATGGCCTAGCAATTGAGTAGAATATACCAAATCATTATATAAAATTTAATAGGTTTGAAACTTGATTAGTGGCCTCAAAGTATATCATAAATTCAGCTTCCATTATCGATAATGCAATAATAGATTGCTTAACACTCTTCTAAAAAAATGTCTTGTTGGTTACCAAAAAAATATATCCTTAAGTGGACTTTTTGTTAGTGAGGTTAACTCACAAAATCAGTATTTGTATATCTTATCACTTCTAATTGATCATAACTTCTATAAGTGAACATATGATCCTTCATTCCATATAGATATCACATTTCTTTCTTTGTAGCGTTCTAATGCTCTATTCCTAGGTTACTTCAATATCACTCAATATTCCAACTACAAAATTGATATATTGGTCTAGCACATATAGTAGACTTTCACAACATATCTTTCATCTAATTTCTTTCTAAGTCATTTTTAGGATACTAGTTTTAAATTTTTTACCTTTAGTCATAGGTATATCATTCACCAAACAAAGCTGCATATTGAATCTCTCTGTGACTCGATCAAAATATCTTATTTGAGAGAGCCCTAGTAATCCTCGAATCGAACTTTGATGATCTCTATACCAATAACATAGGTTACTTTATTCATATTAATCATCTAAAAATTCTTAGTGGGAAAGTTCTTGGTTTTGTACAATAAACCAAGATCACTATTAGCAAGTACAATATCATCTACATACAAGATCAAAGTAATAAACTTACTCCTACTAACCATCGGTTATATACACTAGTCAATATATTTTTTTTAAATCTAAAAAAAATAATGGTATCATGAAATTTTATATATCATTATTTGGATTATTGTTTAAGACATTTCTTAAGTCTACAAACTAAATATTCTCTTTCCTTTTGTACGAACCCTTCAAGCTCATAGAAACAAGAGCTACTAAGACTTGTTTAAGCCATTTTCACATCCATCTAATGTAACTTAAGATTATAATGAACTACTAAGGTTATAATGATTCTTAATGAATCATTATTAAAAATAAAAGAAAATATCTTGTTTAATCAATGTATTCTTTTTTAGTAAAATGTTTATTCATAAGTCTAGCTTTATATCATTCAATATTATTATTCGAGTCAAGTTTAGTTTTAAGACCCATTTACAATCAATTTTTTTTAATTATTAGATAATTTAGTGAGCCTCAAATATTATTTTGGTCCACTAATTTAATCTCTTCTTTTATCCTATCGTAGAGTCCTTTTTTATTCCTATATTATAATCTGATTTTTATAAATATATCATATAAAATGACATATCTTCTCAAAGGTGTCGGTTATAGTTGTTAGGATCGGAGCGGCACTAAGAGAGGGGTGAATTAGTACAGTAGATTAAAACTTGTAAGTTCGAAAATGATTCCATAAAATGCAAGGAGATTTCGCTTTGATAGTAACTTAAGTAAAGTAAAAATTGAAAACTTGCTGCTATGTAGATAACGATTGCAGAAAGGTAAGTACTCACACATTCAATGAACACGTCAATTTAAAATGGTTCGGTCAAATGATCTACATCTACTTGCGAAGCCTTTTTCGATGAGGCTCCCAACTTCCACTAGCAAATCTCTTTGAAGGGGAAGGACAAATATCTCTCTTACAACCTTTTACAAGTGGTTCATACTTTTACAAATTTTTGAATAAAAAGAAGGAGGTGAACATAAGCAATTGAAGACAAGACTTGCTAAAGACTTTTCTAAGACCTTTATCTCAATCTATTGCTTTCACAAAAGTTCTAATTGTTAGGATCAAGAGCATTGGGGGGGAGAGATTTGCAGTAAAGATAATATGCTCAAAGTAAATGCAAACCAGAGAAGATGAGAGTTTATAGTGGTACGGTCACTCATGACCTACATCCACTCCCCCGATTCCTCTTCCGTCGAGGCCACCGGCATCCACTAACGATCTTCCTTTACTAGGCGAAGATCAACCTCCTTCTTACACCCCTCCTATCCTTTCACTGGGTTTAGGAGACAACCCTTACAAGCACTCACACTCACTCTCCTCTCTTAAACATAATTCTAATACTTAAGCTTGAGGAGGGAAATTCTAGAGATTGCAATAGTGTTTTCTCTCTTTTAATCTGGATTTTACCCAGGGATTAAAGGGGTATTTATAGGCTCCAAACCAGTTTGAATTTGGAGCTCAAAATTGTCATATCCCGGAATTCCGGGGTCGGGCGTTGCACCGCCTGATTGGGGCGGTTGCACCGCTGTCAGAGCTCGGAGACTGAGCTCCTGGGCGGTGCCACCGCTTGTCAGGGGCGATTCCACCGCCTGTCAGGGGCGGTTGCACCACCCAGTCTCGCTCGGAGACTGAGCCTAGGTGGTGCCACCGCTTGCTTGGGGCGGTTGCACCGCCCAGTCTCGCTGGGAGACCCACTACTGGGCGGTGCCACCACCAACCCTGGCAGTGCCACCTCTGGCCAGGTAATCTGGGTCCGAATGGGCTGATCTATGTTGGGAAATCCTTGAGGGCGACATCATATGCGCAACGGAAGAACAAGAAAAATAAAATCCCCGATTCCCAAAGAGATGTTCGTCGTCGTGCGAAGATTGGTACGCAAAAATCCGCGAAACATGAAACTGCGTATAGAGTAGATTGTGTTACATAGGGAGATCGTATATCCCTGTTTCCTTGCAGATCCTTAGGAGAGGGTGAAGGAGGTCAAGCGTTCTCCTCTCTAGCAGTGATCCACATGCACAGGGTTGCGACGACGCTTCTCAAAAACTCGACCTACTGAGGAGGTGGAGATGGAGAGGAGAATAGGAAAAGGCAAACAAAAAACTCTCTAGCCCATAGGGCTCTCAATCCCTCATATTTATAGAGGTCCCCCTGTCCAAACCCTAATGGGTCCTCCCTAGTGGGTATTGGATGCGCATCCAATAAGACAAAGGGGCTCCGTCGGATATCTCATATCCGAACCTCTATTCATCGCAATGCCTACTATATGTGTGTGACCCTCTAGGCCCAATATCGAGTTGGCCGTGAGTCATACTGTCGAGAACTCCTTCTAACTCGGTGAATTATTATCTCTGTAATAATTCACTTTCGACTCATCGACTACGGACGTATTAGGCCACTCTGCCAGTAGTCCCCAAAATCTGAGGGAATCCAATCCATTGGACCTGCGTCCTCGATTACCGTGTACCTATAATCCCTCATCCATCTAATATACCGAGACCGTATATCAAGCATGGTGTTGTCGGACCTACCCACGGTTTCTTCTCGAAGTCTCGCTCTAATCGGATTTCTCAGGAGAACTCTTTTTCTCTCAACCCGAATGACCCCGGCCGGGGATTTGTCCGAGCAAGAACACATGGGATATTCCTCTCATGACGCCGAGAGTGGATGATCCTCTATCGACACTCAATAGCTAAAAAAGGTCGACGACCACTCCCAATGACCTTTGTACTAGATGCGGGACAGCCAAACCTATAAGTGCGGTATCAAAGAGTGGAGCACTCATACAGGACATCCTTGGTGTCTCAAGTCTAAGGACTAGATACACCACTAGGACTACGGAATCGTTGTTCCGACAATAAGGCATCATTAACCATCAAAGATTCTCATAAGCGGATCAATCGGTGAACTCATTCTCCAATGAGCACTGTATTTATATCCCTAGTGTCCCTACACAAGCGGCTATGAGACCATTTGCATCCATCATATGGACGGGTATACAACACACCGATGCGTCGATTATCACGATATCCCTCGAGTAACCTATGACCGGGATTATTTAGGATATGTGTTTAAAGGTGAATCGATCTCACTATCATGATCTCATCACGATCCGATTCCCATTGCACAAATCCAAGGACACCACAATATATGTATGCATTTATGCAATAATTATAAAGTGATATATGCCAAAATATAATAAGCAAAAAGATTTTATATTAAGTCATACGTGCCATCACTCATGTGATTGGCTTGTTGGGCACCTATGACTAGCAATCTCCCACTTGACCTAAAGCCAATCACCTATGTGTCTGACCCCCAATAGACCCCTGTGACGCTCAAAACAAATCTGAGACAACGGCTTTGTTAGTGGATCTGCAATGTTATCTTCCGATGGAACTCTTTCTACTACTACATCTCCTCGGGTCACGATCTCTCTGATAAGGTGGAACCTCCTCAGAACATGCTTAGATTTCTGATGAGACCTAGGTTCCTTTGCTTGAGCAATCGCCCCGTTGTTGTCGCAATATAGGGAGATCGACTCTTTGCTACCCGGCACGACTCTTAAATCTGTGATGAACTTCTTCACCCAAACTCCCTCCTTTGCTGCATCTGATGCAGCAATGTACTCCGCCTCTGTGGTCGAGTCAGCAGTGGTATCTTGCTTGGAACTCTTCCAGCACACTGCTCCTCCATTCAAGGTATACACATACCCTGAATTCGACTTGCTATCATCGACATCAGACTGAAAACTTGAGTTAGTGTAGCCTTCAACCTTAAGGCTATTACCTCCATATACTAGTAAAAGATCCTTAGTCCTTCTCAAGTACTTAAGGATACACTTTATTGCTTTCCAGTGCTCCAAGCCTGGATCCGCCTGATACCTGCTCGTGACACTCAAAGCATGCGCTATATCAGGCCTAGTACATAGCATGACATACATGATAGACCCTATTGCTGAGGCATAAGGTATCATATCTATGTTCGCCATTTCTTCTGGAGTCTTTGGAAACATACTCGTAGAAAGCGATATCTCATGTCTCATCGGTATGAGACCTCTCTTGGAATTTTCCATGCCAAACCTTTTGACAATGATTTCTATGTACCTGGACTGGGACAAGCCAACCATCCTCTTGGATCTATCTTTATAGATTCTAATCCCCAAAATATAGGATGCTTCCCCTAAGTCCTTCATGGAGAAGTGTCTAGATAACCAAGCCTTTACTGTGGATAGCATTCCTATGTCATTCCCAAAGATTAGGATGTCATCCACATATAACACCAAAAAGGTGATAGCGCTCCCACTTACCTTTCTGTATACACAAGGCTCATCTTTATTCTTAACGAAGTCATAAGATCTGATTGCCTCATCAAATCTTATGTTCCAACTTCGGGAAGCTTGCTTTAATTCATAAATGGATCTAAGCAACCTACACACCTTATCTGGACAGTTCTTGGATACGTATCCCTCAGGTTGCATCATATACACCTCCTCCTCGAGGTTCCCATTGAGGAATGCGGTTTTCACATCCATCTGCCAGATCTCATAATCATAGTGTGCTGCAATAGCCAATAGAATTCTGATGGATTTTAGTATTGCTACGGGTGAGAAGGTTTCGTCATAGTCAACACCTTGCTTTTGACGATACCCCTTAGCCACTAGCCTTGCTTTATAGGTCTCTACCTTTCCATCTACTCCGATCTTTTCTTAAAGATCCACTTGCAACCGATGGGTATAATACCTTCGGGCACATCAACTAGGTTCCAAACCTTATTAGAGTACATAGAATCCATCTTAGAATTCATGGCTTCTTGCCACTTCCCAGAGTCTATACTTATAATAGCCTCCTCGTAGGTTTGAGGATCAATATCCTCTGCATCCTCTCCTCTAATATGTCCCACATATCTCTCAGGAGGATGGGATACTCTATCAGATCTGCGTAAAGTTGAAACTTGTGTATTAGGTACCTGAACAGACTCGGGCTGTAGAGTGGTGCTTGAGCTTGGTTCTCCAACCTCGCTCAATTCTATCATTCTCCCACTATCTCCGCCAAGAATATGTTCCTTCTCAAGGAACACTGCTCTCTTAGCTACAAAGACCTTTTAATCCTCGAGATGATAGAAATAATACCCACAAGTTTCCTTGGGGTATCTCACAAATTTGCATCGCTCTGTCCTTGCTTCTAACTTATCGGGGTTGTGTCTTTTAACATGTGCAGGGCAGCCCCAAATCTTAACAACCTTAAGATCAGGCTTCTTCCCTTTCCATATCTCATATGGTGTAGACACTACCGACTTAGTTGGAACTCTGTTTAGAAGGTAAGCTACGGTTTCTAGGGCATATCCCCAGAATGAGATGGGTAGGTCAGCGAAACTCATCATGGACCGTACCATATCTAATAATGTACGATTTCTCCTTTCAGAGACACCATTGAGTCGAGGTGTATAAGGAGGTGTCCATTGGGATAATATCCCATGGTCCTTGAGGAACTGAGTGAACTCGTATTTTAAGTACTCACCTCCTCGATCGATCGAAGAGTTTTGATACTCTTTCCGGTCTAGTTTTCCACCTCATTCTTATACTCTCTCGAAGTTTCTCAAAGGCCTGGACTTGTACTTCATTAAGTACACATATCCATACCTTGAGAAATCATCAAGTAAATGTAATGAAGTAGGAGTAACATCCAATGGCATGAGTTGACATGGGTCCACATACATCACTATGTATGAGTTCTAATAACTTCAGTGGCTCTCTCCAGTTCCACTAAATGGAGAGTTGGTGGATTTTCCACTTAATGCAAGACTCACAAGTTGCATATGACACATAGTCGAATGGATCTAGATATCCATCATTTAGCAACTTTTGAATCCTTCTTTCATGGATGTGACCTAGCCTACAATGCCACAGGTATGCTTTGTTCAACTCATCTCGTTTCCTTTTGGACACATTTACATTCATGATATGTGGAGTGATGTCTAATATAAATAAACCATTATGTAATGTTCCTTTCATGATGATCTTATCATCTAATAATATCGAACAACCATTGTTCTCAAAAAAAACAAATTTATATCCACTAAACTGTTAAACATGAAATGGAGATAATGTTTTTGATAATAGAAGGAACAAAATAATAGGCATTTAATGCAATAAAAGCTCCACTAGGCGATGTAGGGCGACCTCGCCAACAAACTACTACAAGTAACTTTTGCTCCATTACCCATCTTGAGGTCCATCTCGCCTCTCTCTCTAGTCTCCTAGGCCTTGCAGAACCACGCAACAAATTGCATATATGATAAGCACTACTGGGTATCCAATACCCATATGTTATCATAAGAGTTTGACAAATGAAGACCGATCATGAATGTACACAAGCTTCATCAAGCTTTTTGTTTCACCCTTTCTGCAAGGTACTCTTTTGATTTTTTTTCAAAGGCTTGACTTTACCACAGTAGAAGCACTGGCCTTTGTCCTTTGCTGGGTCTTTCTTAGCAACCTTTGCTTTACCCGGTTTGACCTTGCCCTTTCCCTTCTTAAGGGACCTTTCTGCTTTCTTTTTCCTTTTGGTCTCATCAGTGTAGAGAACTGGCTTCTCTTTCTTAATAGGACTCTCTACCTCCCTCAACATATTGAGAAGCTCTAGGAGAGTTACTTCAAGCTTGTTCATATTAAAATTCATTATGAACTGTGAAAAAGAATCTGGTAGGGACTGAAGCACAATGTCCACACACAAGTTATCCTCTATGACCATTCCTAGACCTGTGAGTTTCTCTATCCACTCAATCATCTTTAGGACATGGTTCTGAACCGGTGTCCCCTCAGTCATCCTAGCGCGGAAGAGGCTCTTAGATATCTCATATCGTTGAGTCCTTCCCTGTTCCTCAAACAATTTGTAGACATATAGGAGAATGGATCGGCATCCATCATTTCATGTTGTCTCTCAGAAACTTTCGAGTCATAGAGCCCAACATATAGCAGCGAGCAAGAGTGGAGTCATCAATGTACTTCACGTGGCGAAGCGATCTCATCCTCGTTTGCCCCTTCTAAAAAAAAGTGCGGGCATCATCTGTATCAGGGCGTACATGATTTTCTCCGTTGTGAGAACAATTCTCAAGTTACGGAGCCAATCCATATAATTTGGACCAGTGAGGCGGTTGACATCAAGTATGCCACGTAAAGGATTTGAAAGCGACATTTTCTGAAAATAAAGATGCAGCAAAAATGAATAACATGCAGATTTTACAAGAAATAAACTATCAAGATATGGACTTCTATCTTAATATGCTTCCACTATTTTACTAACGAGTCATGCGACACCCTCAGCATGTGAAACGGAAGTCTCTGGCAGACTTCTAGTGGGGATCAGGATCCAATTAGCGTCTTAATGTAACCTCGAGGGACTCGATCAATCACACTAAGCCTAAAAGGTAGGCAACTCTTGTCGATCACAACTCCTTGTGATTCCCGTCCTTTTTGGCCTCCGAATCACCATGGCCTCGAGGGACTCGACCAACCATGATGCTCGGTAAAGTCAACACCTTCATTACAAGATGAGTCTGATTTGATGATATACCCTCGAGGGACTCGACCAAGTATACCATGCCCTCAGGTCACCGGTGACATCTCTATGTCGTAAGCAAGATAGCGAATCGCGATATAGGTGAGTCTCGAGGGACTCGACCAACTCAACCTACACCGGGAATCGGTTCCTACTTATAACGATGGAAGGCCACGTGGGTCAATCTAATTGCCTCACGTTTACCGACTTAATATTATCGAGAGGTTTTTATGATTTGGTCTTCTAATATGACATGTCACATATATACATATTTAATTTATATCTACATCGCATGCAAATATATATACATATCTAGTATGTGTATAAGTGATTACACCAGATGATCATGGACCACAACCTAATATGATTAGGCCCGAGCCAGTAGGCCTAATCACTCACATCAAGATCTATGTGTGCAACGGTGCATCTCCATACCCTGTGATCGTTCATTTCGTCCTTGTCGGTTCCGAATGTCGACATCTTGATGCATCTTCATGCATCACGATCATCCGTCTCGTGAGTCCCGCTATCGCATCCACGCTCCCGCTGTGCCTCCTCATGTGATTACAACTTAATCATAGGCACGCAGGCCCGACAATAAATGAGAAATATAATCGAGGTTCGCATACCTCAATAATAATAATCATAGGTACACACATCACACGGTCCATGATCATCCGTCCACACATCATACATCACATGTATAAATAATCATCATCATGTAGGACTACTAGAGAATAATAATAAATAATAATAATCAACTAAACCTTTTAATTAATTAATATTTTCTGAAATCAAGGATATTATAGGGAATTTCTGAATTCATAGGGGTATTTTCATAATTTGGACAAAGGACAGAAACTGGAATTTCTCAAATTCCGTGGGGCAAAACTATCTTTTTCTCATAAAACCCTAATGCCCTTTCCCTTTTTATTTTTTTCCCACAGCCTGCCGACGAAATGACGACAATTGTCGCGGCGAGGGCTTAGGCATGCGCCCTAAACTTAAGCAAGACGTCTTCTTGGCGGCATTGTCAGCCATGGGTGGGCCCCAATCAAAATCTACATGGCTATTCAAACAATATTATCATTCCCCACCACATAATTAATTAAAAAAAATTCTCCTTTACGATTTTCTAAATCCCTTAATTATGAGTGTAAGGTTGAATATTATTTTTTAATATTAATTATAATTATTTTTAAATATAATTTTATAAAAATTATTAATTTAGGTTAATTTGGTGACTATAAGATTAATAAAATATAAAATAAATAATATACCATTTATTATAATTTACATCCTATAAATCTATTATCTTTTACCACTTTAGCGATTATTTGTGAAATAAAACCTAGGAATATAAATTATAAATAATATTCACTTAATTTTTATTTAATGTTATTATTGTGCAAAATATATTCAATAAAATAAACACAATAATTGAACATAAATTTCAACAAGCATGATAAGATAATAGCAACAATCAAGAATAAATATCATGCTTTCATGTGAAATAAATAGTATTTCATGATTTTTCTTTCATTCTTTTCTTTTGTATTTAATAGCCACATAAATATATAAAAATAATAATAATTAAAATTTTTAAATAACATAAGTAATAAAATTTGATAAAAATAAATTATGCCATATGGATAGCAATAAAATATCTATAAATTATTTTTATTTAGTTCTGATAAAATTATTTATTAGATTTTATGACATAATTTTCATTATTATTGAATGATGGCTGTTGAGAGAATGGTGGCAATATGATAAGGTTAAAAATAATCTGTTTAAAAGGATAAAATTGGAATCTCTCTGGATAAGGACATAAGTCGGAAATAGGAAACCGCACAAGCGCAGAACTAGAATTCTATTGATTGAGAACATAAGTCGAAAATAGTTGGGACTGGCAAAAATAATAGAACCAAGGGATAGAAATTGGAATTAATAGTTTTGGACGAAGCAAAATTGAATTTTGATGGGTGAAGCTTTAAACTCGAATGCCCTTTCTTCGCTCGCTCGCTCGCTGTCTCGCCGGCTATGCACGCTCTCCATGGCCGACCGACGACCTCCTCATAGTCGCGCGGCGATCTCCTAAATGTGGTATCTCCATTGTGCGATCGCTACATGCCATAGCCCATCAACCGTCGTTGTCGCACGACCAATTATTGCTGATTCCTTAATGCGACGCCCGCATCGATACCGAAACCCATTGTTGGTTCTTCACCGATCCGGTGATCGATTTCTTGACCCGTATTACAGTCTACTACTGCCTAAACTTCTTACGACCGTCAACACCAATGCACATCAGCGTTTGGGGGGGTCATGCTGTCGCGACGCTCATGAATGCATTAATGAAAAATTAAATATTATGTTTTATTTAGACCTTATATGTCTCCTCTATACCTAAGTAAAATATTTCTTTTCATCTGTGAAATGCTCTATAGGAAGCATTGTTATTAGCATTAATGAAAAATTGAATATTATGTTTTATTTAGACCTTACATGTCTCCTCTATACCTAAGTAAGTAAAATATTTCTTTTCATCTGTGAAATGCTCTCTAGGAAGCATTGTTATTAGCATTAATGAAAAATTGAATATTATGTTTTATTTAGACCTTACATGTCTCCTTATACCTAAGTAAGTAAAATATTTCTTTTCATATGTGAAATGCTCTCTAGGAAGCATTGTTATTAGCATAAATGAAAAATTGAATATTATGTTTTATTTAGACCTTACATGTCTCCTCTATACTAAAATATTTCTTTTCATCTGTGAAATGCTCTCTAGGAAGCATTGTTATTAGCATTAATGAAAAATTGAATATTATGTTTTATTTAGACCTTACATGTCTCCTCTATACCTAAGTAAAATATTTCTTTTCATATGTGAAATGCTCTCTAGGAAGCATTGTTATTATCAAAAATATCGAGTAATAGGATATTCACCTCCTATATCATCTTGTCTTCTTTGGTCGAGATTTATGAAGAAGTAGTAATATAGCTTAAAATAAAACAAAAATAATATAAAAATTAAACAAAATTGTATAAAAAAATTAAGAAAAATATATATAAATAAAAATATATTTAACCATAATAGATATATATATATATAATTACAAATTAGGAGAAATAATATAACATATAATGAAAAAAATAAAAAATAAAATTCAACCATAGTAGATTTACAATATATTAGGTATCCGTACAGAAAAAATAAATTCTAAAAAATAAAATAAAGGAAACTCTCATATAAAACAAAATAAAAATTCAACTGTAAGATATTTTAATTAATTAAAAACGTAAAATAAATCCAATTATAATATGATAGAACATAATATAAAATATCATCAGATTAGATCGAGTACATTATCCGTTATGAAAGAGAAGATCAATATGACTCCTAGGATGTATTATTTTGAAATCTAAAAGATTACTCTTTTGGATTACGTAGAGAAGAAAAGAAAACATCAGTGTGGGAAGAGTTGCTATTAAGAAAGTGGAGAAAAAAAGATACATACGCTATAGTTTCTATTTATTTAATCAGAATCTTCAGGGAATTTTTATATTATATATATATATATATATATATATATATATATATTTTAGACTTCTCACTTTTATTGTTCTATTAATATTAAATGTAAATACTTTATATTTACATTTCAAAAATTTCTTTCTCGACGTTTTTCGTTTTTCCCTCAAGAATTATTAGAGCTTTGGATCAAATAGTACCCAATTTTAAATATGAAAACTTATATGTCAAATCAAAAGAGAAAAGTCTAAAAGAAGGAACACTATAACGTATTAGACGTTGTAGTCAGAGAAATTAATCCCAAGATATATGGAGTCATCCATCTGCATGCACTAACGCATGCACCAAAAATTAATCCCAAGATATAACGTTCATACTTAGCACCAAAAATTACAACAAAAAGTATAAAAAAGAATTAGAGAAAACCCAATTATATATATATATATATATATACATCTTCTACTATGGTTTTTCAATATACATAATCAGAGCATGTATTTGTAAAGAAACCCAATTAAATAAATAAAATGCTAAAAGCAATACTATACTCATTGACATTTTTTTACATGATGAAGTAAGTCCTCAATGCTCCACAACAGATAAATAAGAAAAAGGGACCTGCATGCCCAAATATCCTATGGTCAATTGCTGAACCTTCCACCCTAGAAAGGAAGCTATCACCAAGCCCTAGGGTGTCATATAGAATTAGCTTAAGTAGGCCTGCGTATTCTTCTTACCTAATAAATCACTCCAGAGGAAAAGCTAATTAACTAGGGGTATTTCCACCACAAGGCAACTACAGATGTCCGCACACAAGTATAATTAATGCACGAGAAACCTTTCCCAAAAAAACTATATTTTATTTTCCTTTGTAGCGTGGCTGAATTTGATGCGTCTATTCTATGTACGTGCGGGAGAAAAAGATTCAAGATGAAACCGTAACCTTCATGAAACTATATATATATATATATATATATATAGAGAGAGAGAGAGAGAGAGAGAGAGAGAGAGAGAGACTTGGATGCTAAGCACCGTTTTCTTGCCGTGGAGGGGATATGGGATCGTAACCCAGCGAGCGCGTCTGACGATTATGGTGCCGTGGGTATTAAGGCAACACTCCGTTTTAGTTAATCTAGATTAGTTAGTATAAGATAATTATTTGAAACTCTGATCTACATTAATTCCCTCTAACAATTATTAATTCATTACCACATTAAAAATACTACTCATGGAAAAAAAAATGGTGTTTTATTATGTCTTCTTATACTTGTTGAATTAAAAATGGTTGAGAATGATTAACCTGAGTTTTCTGATATGTTATATGAAAAAATATACTAGCAAATATTTTATTTTCTTAAGTTAATGATATCTAAAAATGAAAAATCACTTTAAGAATTGAAATGAGTTGGCACTTTTATTATTAATCATCAGTCACTTCCCAAAGCTTCTATGCGCATAATAACTGCTCGTCCAGGACATTAACTTAAGTTAGTATTTTCACCAGTTTATATATTATATATATGATGCAGTCACTTAACAGTCGTTCATGTGTTTTCTTGAAGATGGCTTGACCATAGAACGAGTTATCTTACGCAGCACTCGAAAGGTTGGTTGATGGTAGAAGAGATCATTCATGCTTGTTTTCGCTTAAACTAGGAGAGTCTTCACACGCTACGCGCATGATGAGAAAGCTACCGGTGCAAGAAAGAAGCAACGAGAAAGATCACGTCCTAAAAGGACATCAACTTTATCATGCGATGTAGTAGTAGAGATGTCATAAATCACTCTACAGGAACAGTTGAAATAATGATCGGCTATTATTATTATTATTATTAGCTAACTCTTGCTCATCAAGAGATTTAAATTACTCATGCATGCAGAGGTGGTAGAAGCAGTGTTGCCTAAATATAGGCTTCTTAGTTACAATTGACGGCTGACGGCTGACGGCTGACGGCTGACGGCTGACGGCTGACGGCTGACGGCAGGTACCGACGTCTGCTGCGATTAAAAGACCATCTGCCAGCTGCACTGTTCCCGGCATGCAGCAGAGCCCAACTCTAATGCTTTCGGTGAATTACATATGTACTACCCGCGGAGAACAGGGAGGCCCCATGCGTGCTCCAGCGCAGGTATATATCATGGTGCCCAAAGAATAGAATAGAATAGAATAGAAGAATCTACCTTCTCTTCCCTGCGTTGGCTTTTTTATAAAATTTCACAAGGAAAAGGGAATAATAAAAAAGATGAGAAATATTTTTAATATTTTTTGATTGATTCAAGTGCACTATTTTTATATTGTCTAAAAGATAATATATAAGTTTTTTTAAATAATACAAAAATCTACTATATCCCAAATTTTTTTTTTCAAACTAATCTATTTATTTAAATCTAAATTTTTATCTTTTATTTTATATAATCTTAATTATTTAAATTAATCTTAATACACCCCTTTAATTCAAATAGTTGTAACTTGAAGTTGTCCTTAAAAATAAAATAAAAATTTTCTTTCGTCAAAACTTTTGTGAAGATATCAGCGAACTAGTCTTTAGTGTTGCAATAGTCCATTTGAATTTCTCCTTTATCAATCAGTTCCATAGGTTTGCAAGCCTTCATGATCTTTAAAGGGTTGAAAGTCTACTTTAAGTTTTGATAGATTTTATGAAGAGTTTGAGTTTGACTTGTAACAGGAGTTTTGGGCCCTTTTAAATGGTTATCATCTAAACTTTCTTCAAAGCTGTTATCCTCGTCTTCATCGCTATAGGTGCTCTCCTTTTTAGTAGATGGAACAAAGTCTTTATAATAGGTTTACCATTGGTAGGTGGAATAGAATATGAAACTTTTTGCATTTTGAATTGTTGTTTCTCGCTCTCATCAAAACTTTCATCAACTTTAATCTTATTCTGAGGCATCATCATATTAATTTTAATTTCATAGGATTCGTCATGTTAGATAATTTGCTTAGACCCATAAAAATTCAAATGATCAAGGTTTTATGTCATAACGTTGATTCATCTAGTAGCATGTAAGGAGAAATTTAAAAATAATAAAGGAAACACTTTTTTTTTTTGTCATCCTCGCGGTTGCTATCAATTTTCTAATTTTCTTATCATAAATCAAGCATTTTTCATCATAAAAAATAACATAATATCCTTTTATCATTAGTTTCCCAATATTAATGAGATTTTATTTTAAACATCACATTTGGTGTTCACGACAACAATTCCTTTTCCTTCTATTTAAATCTTACTATCATTTTCCATTTTGTCTTGTAGATCTGACTAAATCATTGAGCTTTTCGAATAAACTTTTGTCTCATATCATATGATTACTACCTCCACTATTTAAAAACCAAATAAATCTAAAATATTTTTCATCAGATACTATAAAGAAATTTTTTTTTATCCTTTTCTTTACTATTATTTTTCTCATGATAATTTTTTTGATTTTTGTTCCAACAATCTTTTTCAATGTGACCATATTTTTTACAATAAAATTAGAGAGGAACATTTGGATTTTTATTTTGGTACTAATAATCTTTTTCAATATGCTTAATTTGTTTGCAATAAAAAGATCAACATGTTTCTTTGTTACCTTCGTTCGAGTTCCTCAAACAGATAGTCCATTACCTTTGCTATTTTAATTGCTCCCTTGAAATCTAGCTTCTAAAATTTTCTTTTGGTCTTTCTTCTTATTTATCTTCATTTGAAGAGATGTTATAAAGTTTTATCTGAAGATCTATTTACTTTTTGTTCATGAACTAAAAAGGAGCTCGTTAATTCATCAATAGACAATGTACTTATATCTTTAACTTATTCTATAACAATAGAAATCATATCAAATTTTGGAGATAAATTTTATAAAACCTTTTTACTACAGTTTGATCTTTTTGATTTTCACGGTAAGATATCATTTGATTCACAATAGAAGAAACTTTTGAAAAGAAATTAAGAAATTAGTGATAGATTCAGAATATTTCATCATAAAACTTTTGACAAGGTGCCTCCAAACACACTTTTAAATATTTTTTAGATTTATGTTGATATTGATGTCATTATGATTTGAGAAAATAGAGATTCATCTATTGCTTCTTATAGCATGTAGAGGGCTCATGCATCTTTTTATATATTTTTATTTATATGATTTCTTTGATCTTTAGTAATATTAGGATCCTGTAGATAACAAAACCATATTCTACCAAATTTTATAATTCATATGAAATAAATAGAGTTTTCATCTTAATGGTCCAAAATTCGATATACTTCTTGTTGATCTTCTTTGAATTAAGCTATGATATCACACTATTGATTTTTCTATAGAACTTCAAGGAGAAGAGGCGAGGAGTACTTTCAATCTACAGTGTTTTTGATCAACCTATAAATTTATATTGACTAAAAGACAGTGTATAAGTCTTTTAAAATAATGAAAAAATCTATCATATCTTAACTAAATCTTTTTAACCTAATATATTTATTTAAATCTAAATCTTTATCTTTTATTTAATCTAATCTTAATCATTTAAATTAATCTTAACTTAACCATCTGTGTTGACAAGAAATTCAAAGCTCAAATTTCTTCCTCTTCCAAATTTAAGCCCTACTGACCCAATAATAAACTAAGCAGGTAAAAGCCGAACACAGCTCTGATGGAAGTAAATCAAGCCGCATGCTCTTGTTTGTGGGTAATTTACGGCTGCCCGTTAGGTTAGCCCATTCAAGTTGTCATCGAGGTAGACAGCGTGGTAGGTCAAGCCCTTTATAGGCTGCCTTCAAGCCACATCCTCCTCTTCGGTTTCCATCCCCCCTTCCTCTCTTTTACTGGTGCGCCTGCTGGAGACAGTGATAGTCGATGGAGATGGTGGTGGTCATGGTGGGCTTTCATCCATAAAGTTGCAGAGAAATAAAAAGAGGGGGTTCACGCAACGCAAAGTGGAGGGTAGGAAAGTTGTCCATTTCTTGCCTTCCTGGTGGTGTAAAGGATGGGGTTCTGATCCTTGTGATCTCTCCGTCATCACCAACACTGACTTGAAGGATCCTCTCTCTCTCAAGGGTGTTTTTAATTTGGGCGCTAAAACATATGGAGGTTGAGAGGATGAAGGAAGGAGAGAGAGGTCTCTCTTTTGCTGGCACCACCATGTCGTCGTCGTCTTCTTCTCTTCGCGGTCTTGCTATTTCTCTTTTTCTCCTTTTCTTCTTCTTCTCTGCCGACGAGATCATGTGCGTCCCGGATTCCAACTACACGAACAATAGGCGTGTAGAGACGCTTAAGTTAGCAAGGATCGAGAGACGCTTGGACAAAATCAACAAGCCTGCGGTGAGAACCATAGAGGTAATTAGTGGAGGAGTATTGTTGATCCCATGACCTGCTCAAGCTTGCATCCCCCTTTTGATGACTCTTTTATGAACTCACTCAGAGCCCGGATGGAGATATCATCGACTGCGTTCCCCGGCACAAGCAACCAGCTCTTGACCATCCTCTTCTAAAGAACCACAAGATCCAGGTAGGTTTCCTTTTCCAGCTTATTACTAGTGCGTGCCTCCTCTCCGTTCAATGCTTTATATGCTAAGTAATACGATAAAAATATTGGTGGATAATGAATGTTAGAAGGCAGCCCCACAGAGGCCAAGATTTAAGGGCGACAGAACTCCCATAAATTACAATGCAAGTGATGCAACGCGAAGGGCATGGCAAGCATGGCACCACGTCGGTCATTGCCCAAAGGGGACGGTTCCAATACGGAGGAGCTCCGTCGATGATGTCCTGAGAGCCAAATCTTTGTTCCACTTCGGCAAGAAGCATCTGGGCGGCGTTCCTCTTGCTAGGAAAGTTGATGCACCAGATGTGGTCAGTGGCAATGGCCATGAGGTATGTAGTGGCAACGAAGCATCTATTCTTGCATGTTCCATATCATCCATAACCTTTTACTGTAGTGTCGCTCTCAACATGAATCAGGATGGAAGCAACATTCATAAGTGAAATAAATTATGATGTGTGTATCTTTCATCAAGTTGGTGTTGATCTCTTGGTAACAAAGCCAGCAATAAAGATGTGGGTGGGATGGGCAGGTGGACGGGAGGGTGATGGTAGTAAATGCTGTTGCATATAATTTCAAATGGCAAATTCTCTTCTCTCTCTTAGTTAGATCCTTAGAATTCACATTTCAGACTTTTACTTTCCATGAGAAAAGGTGATCGATCAAGGAAATCCACAGGCGCATGCATTGAATGAACTCAAAGCCATTCATTATGCACCGGTGGAAGCTATCATGACCACATTTCTTTATCGTGCAATGCTGTTCCATCACATAAGCATACAAGTGATTTTTTTTGCTTCCAAGCGATAGCTGCTGCATTCAGATATTACAGTTAGTTTTTGTCTTTCCTTGTCTTTCTACTTTTTACACGAAGGAAGTCTTTTTAATGGTTTTTTCTGCTATTTATATTCATGGAGTCTATGAATACAGCATGCGATAGCTTACACTATGAACACCGAGGAGGTGTACGGGGCAAAGGCTACGATTAACGTATGGGATCCTTCCATCCAAGTAGAAAACGAGTTCAGCCTCTCCCAGATTTGGATACTCTCGGGATCATTCGACGGCACGGACCTCAACAGCATTGAAGCTGGTTGGCAGGTATATATATTTATATTCTGTGAATCTTACTCTATGCATGCTTCAGCCTTCACATTAAACATGCTTGAGCCTTCATTCAAGAGCACTGAATGGAGTCTTCACTAATTTCCACGGCACGGATTTCCAAGTGACTCTTTTGTAATACAAGAGACGTTTACAGACTGAGCATGGCTCGGTGATGGGATGGACCGACCATAAGCTTGACAATTGAGCTTGCCGCCATTCATGGCGGAACAAGAAATTAGGTGTATCTAATTGTTGACATTTGAACATGAGCACCTTCCTGATTGATGAATTCCATCAGCAGGTGTATCTACTTGTTAACGTTTAAGTCAAATGCAGCATTTGACTTCAAAAGGTCTGCCAAATGCAAGTGCATTATTTTTCATATTTATTTTTTTAAAAATATATCTCTATTTATCATGATCTCTAAAATGTCTCTCGACGAAAACACACAGTTTCTCGATCCATAGATGAAACGAAACGGTCCACTCCATATAAGCCATTTTAGAAACAAGACAAATGGACTCAAAACTCAATAAAAATCGACTCATCTAAAAAAGGGTTTAAATGTATAACTTTATTAGTTTAGGAACAGAACAATCAAACAGAAAGACTTATATATCGTTATGGTAATTTTAAATAGACATATAAAATTATTGATATATCTACCAAAATACTATAATTAAAGAATTGGACAAGTTGACCATATTGATCGGTTCATAGGTTGCACCAAATAGGTACTTATTTGATTATCTTATGAGGGGAATATTTTAAGAATTATGGTATATGAAGGGGTCTTTGGAAAATATGAAAAAGAACACCTTCTGGGGGAAAGTCCAAAAAAAGATTTTTTTTTTGGAAATTCGTGATGGCTGTGATATTTGTTCTAAAGTTTAATCAGTGCAAGTCCTATTAAACTGCCTAATTTTCCTTTTCTCATGAATCATGCATATAGCCCTGTTAAAATAAGCAATCTTCTTTGATGATACAAAGTGAAAGTGCACCTCTAAATGGTTATCTGAAGCTTTATACTTCTTTCTAGTCAGGTCAGCCCGGAGCTCTATGGAGACAGCAGACCGAGGCTGTTTACGTACTGGACGGTGAGATCAACGCATCCTTTCCTCCACTTGCTGACAATCAACCTTACACAATTTGACGATGCTATCCGCACCAAAATCAATCATCATAATCTTCATTTCTTACGACGCAACAGAGTGACGCGTATCAAGCAACAGGTTGCTACAATCTTCTTTGCTCGGGATTTATACAGACGAACAACAGGATCGCCATCGGAGCAGCCATATCGCCGGTATCGTCCTCGGGGAGCAGCCAATATGACATCACCATTCTCATATGGAAGGTAAGCGTGTGCCAAACATCACATATTCACATGCATGCAGCTCCACGTACGGTATCCCTTCCCTCCATCCAAAGGAATATATATATATATATATATATAGAGAGAGAGAGAGAGAGAGAGAGAGAGAGAGAGAGAGAGAGAGTTCTAGTTCTCGGTGATCGATGATCATGATGTTGGTTTCAGGATCCGATAGCAGGAAACTGGTGGATGAGTCTGGGCGACAGCAGCATGCTGGTAGGCTACTGGCCGGCGGCGCTGTTCACGCATCTGTCGGACCGGGCCACCATGGTGGAGTGGGGAGGGGAGGTGGTGAACATGAGGCCACACGGGGAGCACACCTCGACGCAGATGGGATCGGGGCGGTTCGCGGAGGAAGGGTTCGGGAGGGCGAGCTACTTCCGCAACCTGGAGGTCGTCGACTCCGACAACAGCCTGACCTCCGCTCGGGCCATCGCCACCATGGCCGAGAACTCCAAGTGCTACGACATCAAGAGCTTCTCCAACGCCGACTGGGGCACCTATTTTTACTATGGCGGACCGGGCAACAACCAGCACTGCCCTTGACTTGAGCTTATCTATTCTTTCTCTTTCGATTCCAACCACAAAGGAAGGCAGTACTGTACCTGCCTGCGTATTGTACAATCTAATTCTACCCTAGTGCAAGTCTTTCACCTAAGCAAAATTCAATATTGGCTCATACCATCTGCATTTATGGTCCATATCAAATGAGGTACAAGAGGAGTTAGGATGGCCAAATGATCTGTAATACCCTAATTTTAATTAGGGATAACTTAATAATTTTATTTTATTAATAAATTTAAAATTAAGGTTTAATATATAGATATATATATATATATATATATATATTTATTTATTTATATATTTATGGCCGTCGTTCGCCCTCTCTCTCCTTGGAGAGTGCAGCCAGCCATCAAAGGCAAAACAGGAGAAAAGACACCACTTGTAAAAATCAAGATACTAATGCGTCTCCTTATTATTGATATCTCATCTTTTCTTTGTTAGTATTCTATTCATGTTCCTTTGGTGATCTCTCCTTATACTTTGTTAAATTAATTAGGATATTTCTCTCTTGCGTTTCTAATCAAGCTTTTATTTATTGCCGCGAATCTAAAATTTATTATTATTACAAAAAGAAAATAAATGTTCTTGGGTCCAGCTGATGTTTGGTAACAGCTTGATCACGATGAATACGCTGAAAAATTGAAACAAAAAAGAAAAAGAAAAAAGAAAAAAGAAGCCTTTTGGAGAGGATACCAAAGAAAATTCTACATCATGTCTACCTAGTGACCCACATAAATGTTGATGGTTGCACAATCTAAATGAACAAAATTAAAAGAACATCAAACAACGCCACCAGTATACACCAATTCAATAATGAGTAAAGTATTTCCCCACCTCCATTTGGAAAAGAATGACTCTTCATGGTCAAAACCAGAAATGAATTTGAAAGGAGGATAGTTCAGAATGAATCAGTCCACTCATAATGGGTCGAATTAATTTGGTCAACCACAAATAGTGATTGAATCCTCAAATGGAGGAGTTACAAAGACTGAATTCTCACCAAGTAACTCCTTACCCTTATTCATTGGAGGCATTACACTCACCAAGTAATGGAAAAGTTACAATTATTCTTTATTATAGGGGCTATATAGAATAATTCTCTTCCTTCATTAGATGAGTTCCAAAAGGTTAAATCTCAAATGGATGATCATAACTCATGAGGAAAAATTATAATAATGTAACCTCTTCATGCCAAGAACCCTATATATGGGGATTGAGAGAATTGCAAAATTATTCTAATTCTCATTCTTATTCTTACACAAAGAATCTCAATAGAGGAGTATTCTTGAATTTGTGTTTTAAGATATTTGTGTCGTAAAATAGAGAGTGTTTTTCCTATTGGTGATTATACTCCGAATCTACAATATCGATCCAAATAGTTAGTGACTCGACACTTCTTGCGACATAGACTCCTTAAAGAGAATGTATATAAAAGTTCATTTATTTATTTTTCAACATTAGTATCAGATCATGATTTGTATTACTTCTCAATTTTTTTGGGTTAGTTTATATTTTAGCCTGATTTGTTGTAAACTTGTTAGCATGAATTATAGTTGATGAAGTATGCTATCAATATGAAAGAATATTGTGCATAAAAATTGATCTGAATTTATGTGATAGTCTGCGTGATCATTTTAAGTGTAAATTTGGATTTTTTTTTTAAAAGATTTTCTATGATGAACAGTTGACTTTAAGTTTGAATTTCCCCTGAATAAAGTTTTATTTTGTTCTTAAGACTTATGTTCATCAAGAGTACTTGGTGAGAGCTTTCAGATGATATAAAGAACACCCCAAATGAACTTGTGGAATGAAATATTTAGTAGGAGAGTTTAATAATATAAATCCTAGTGAAATCATTGAGATTTTTTTTTTGTTGACTTCTTTATTTATCAGTTTATATACATATATGCATTTGAGGCATTGTAATAGTTCTTAGGATAATATAAATCCTAAAAGTGAGAAGGTTTTTGTGCTAATTTTATTAATTTAATATGAAATATAGTAACAAAATAAACGTGTGTTCACATGATAATATTAGTAGCATCTGACGTGTTTCTCTGTGTAACATATAACTTTATGGCATCAACATTCAAAAACATTTATTGTGGTTGAACTAAATAAGGGAGAGAAACTGAATGGTGGTAATTATGAGATTTGGCACTAGAGTTCAGTATGTTCTTGAGGAACTCCAAGTTCTGGAAACTCTCTATCATACCATGACTGAACCTGAAAAAGGTGAAACTGCTCAGTATAAGCGGCATAATGATGTTTATTAGACCTGGAAAAGAAATAATAGCATGACTCGCATCACGTTGGTAAGCAGCATTTAAGATGATATTATGTGTGAGTTTGAACACCATGGAATATGGCAAGAAGCCTTAAAAGAGACGTTTGGTGGTACTTTTACACTATAAAAAGCTGAGAAGGCTAACAATCAAGTTTGACACCTATAAAAAGCGACCTAACAAGTTGATGAGGCAACATCTTAGCGAAATGTCAAATATGATAAAGAGAGTTGAAGCCAGCAGGCCACACTTTAAAAGATGAACGGAAGGTTGAAGCCATCGTTTGATCCTTGCCTAAATATGATGAACAGAAGGCTGTAAATATGATGCATTAACAACAGTGTTAGGTTCCTTGGGGACATAGCATGTCATTTAGAGCTCGAAGAAGAGCACACAGAGGCTACTACATCAGTTGAACAGAAATGGGCCTACTAAAAAAACGCAAGTAAAAGCGTTCAGAGAAGGGTAAGGGAGAAAAAGGTCATCCAGTGATGGCTTTTTGATCATGAGTACGCTGAGCAAAAAGAGGTACCTTCACGTATATATGAATCTAATTTCATTTATGTTTTCAGCTATTTCATGCCGACCAAATCTCGTCCGATTTGGATCGTAGAGTCATGTGCAATAAATCATGAAACTAGAGATCAAGAAGCAGTCCATGTAGTATCGATGGATGAGTCCTAGATCGAAGTAGGTTTATATAGGAAATAACTTCAAAGTAAACAATTATGAGAATCAACACTTGCAAATTAGAATTGCGGGGTTGTCACACTCTTCCTATATGATGTGTTGTACGTTTCACATATGCATCGAAACTTGATTTTTGTTCTAGTTCTTCGTAAGTTAGGAATAAATTTGAATTTTTATGGTAGTGATATTGATATATTTTCTACAACTTGTTATTATAGTTTTGGTTATCTTGAGGATGGCTTTATAATACTAGATATAAACTATAATATAGTTGTTTTCTATAACTACTTCTTAAATAATTTTGTTGATACAAAAAATATAGAATGCTTGATTGGGTTATATTAGTTAGCTAAGAAAGATGAGACATACTAGCTAAGAGGGTCTATTGATATGTTGACTTGTGAGCATTGCCTAGCAAGAAAAATAACTAGAAAACCATTCGATAAAGGAACAAGAGCTAATTTTCCATTACAATTAATATATTCTGGCATTTGTTGTCCAGTAAATGCGAAGGTTAGGCATAGGGCTTTATATTTTATCACATTTATACATACATGTGATATTGTCATGTTTATTTGATTTTTAAAAGTGAGGTATTAAAATGCTTTAAATGATATGTTAGCCTAGTTGAGAATCAATTGAATATGATTATTAAAGTTCTAACAACTGACCATGAATGCAAGTATTTATTAGCACAATTTGAAGTGTTTTGTAATAAAAAAGACAAGATTGATGGTTAACCATTTCAGGAACTTCATAGCAAAATAATATCGTGGAGAGAGGAAACAAAACTTGATTGGAAATGATTCGGTCCATGATTGCTCAAGCAAATCTTCCCATCAAATTTTGGAGAGATGCATTAAATACCATTGCTTAGGTACTTAATAGAGTAACCTCTAGACTACTCCTTATGAATTATGAATAATCTAAAAACCCAATCTAAGTAATCCATATAACCCTGGGGTTGCAGCTTATATTTATGATTCATCTCATAATTTTGATAAATTAGGATGAGAGGAAAGAAATATGTCTTTTATAAGATATTATGAATATTCCAAATGATATGTTTTCATCGATGAATAAGAGGCAAGTGGTGTAACTAAAATGGAATCACAATATGTCACGTTCTTGGAAAATGATTTCCTAAAAGGTATGAGATTGATAACAATAATTTGTTTTATGAAACAAAAGATCCTAATAGCACTGCAACAATCGAGTGACATCTTGCATCAAATGGCAGCGATGTTTATCTAGAAAAATTTTTAGCCACAAGATTTGAATATTGTGATGAAACTAATTGATAGTGTTTATGATTTGATCTGCGTTTTGAGTGATGCAGAAAACTTCGATCAGGAAGAGACGATTAAAGCAAGAAGAATCATGTTGGGCCGGAGAAAAATATGTCAGAAGATTGGACATCGAGCCAAACGATCGATCGACATATCGACAGAAGGCTTCGGGACATGAGTTCGGGCATCGGACCAAGAAGAGTGAAAATTGCGCCAAGAAAATCAGAGTTGCGGAGGTCAGCTAGCCGCAAGAGAGAATGATGTGTCGAAGAATCGAACGAAGCATCGAAGAACCAATGACATATCGGACAATATGATTTAAGCTTTGTAATAATTGTCTAGATCGAAGTAGGTTTTATTTATACATGATTAACTATGATAATGATCAAGGCATAAAGCAAAATGAAGTCCCGGAGTCGAGAACGAGATTTCGTTGGAAGTTCGAGAGTTCGTCAGAAGTTCTATCGGAATTGACCGAGAAGTCTAGGAGCTTGCCGAAAAAGCTCGTCGGAACTCGCCAAGAAGATCATCGTGAAGTCCAAGAGCTTACCGAGAGTCCGCTGGAACACTGCTGAGAGATCGTCGGAAGTTTGCCGAAAGATCACTAGAAGCTCGCCGGAAGAAACCAAGATTAACTTGACCAAATTTGCTTAGTGTATGCCTTAGAATTCATAGTTACCACATAATTGAGAATGGAATTGGGCCAACCCAATTAGAGGTTAGTTGGGCCCATGTATGGATTGTGTTGGGCCCAATGAAAGGCCCAAACAATGACCCAACAGGTGCACCGTCGTGGCACAGTCTCCGAGACTGTGTCAACGATGGTACCATCGGTCTGGGCGGTGGTACCACCCAGACTTAGTCTCCGAGGCTGTCAGGTGGTGGTACAGCCCAGTGACAGGGTGCTAGGCGATGGTACCGCCCAGTGTCAAAAAGCATTGGTGGTGGTACCGCTAGCACAGGCAGTGGTACCGTCAGTACTCGGAGGACTCGAGATGAGACATTTTTAGGCTCCAAGTTTAAATCCACTTGAGGCCTATAAATACCCCTCTCATCCCTGGTTAATACACACTAGTACAAAGAACTTAAAAGTGAGAAAATACTGTAGAAATTACTTGAGAGATCCCCTCCTCTAGCTTAAACTTAGAATTCTGTTTAGAGAGGGGTGTGTGCTCGTAAAAGGTTATCTTCTAAACCTGTGAAAAGGAGAAGAGGGTGTAAAAGGGTAGTTGGTCTTCGCCTATTGAAGGAAGACCATTAGTGGATATCGGTGGTCTCGACGAAAGAGGAATCAGGAGCGGATATAGGTCACGATGACTGAACCACTATAAAATCGGTTTGCATTTCTTTTGAGCAATTTACTTTAACTACAAACTGCCTTACTTGCTATACACTTCCGTACGCTTTCAATTTAAGTATCTTTACGAAATGAGTTTTATCGCAAAAAAGATATTTGAACCGAAAGATATCCAAGAACTTTTAGACCATTGATGACATCCGTAAAACGGGTGTACATGTCTCCAATAGTCTCATTTGGCTTCATACGAAATAATTCAAAATCACGCATCAAACTATTTATTTTAGAGTCTTTAACTCTACTAGTGCCTTCGTGTGTGATTTCGAGAGTATGCCAAATATCGAAAGTCGTTTCGTACGTAGAAACCCGATTGAATTTATTTTTGTCTAAAGCACAAAATAGAGCATTCATAGCTCTAGCATTTAAAGAAAAAGTTTCTTCTCCAAACCATTCCATTCTTTCATTAGAGTAAAAGACTTTTTAAAATCGTTTTCAATAATATTCTATAAATTCAAATCCATAAAAAGCAAGAAAACTCTCATCCGAGTTTTTCAATAAGTGTTGTTCGTCCCATTGATCATGGGAGGACGAACGATAGAAAAACCCTTTTGAAATATAAGAAATAATGTGGCTTTGATACCAACTGTTAGGAATGAGTCAGCACTAAGAGGGGGGAGGGGGTGAATTAGCACAACGGATAAAAACGTCAGTTTAAAATTTCTTTATACAATAAAATCCGATCTCGAAAATGCTTAACTTAAAACCATGCGAAAGTGTAGTGAAAGTAAGAATTCTATTTACAATAAAGGTAAATGACAAGAAATAAATACAAACCAAATTTTTATAGTGGTTCGGTCGTCGTGACTTACATCCACTCCATCGATTCCTCTTCTGTTGAGGCCACCGACATCCACTAACGATCTTCCTTCAATGGGCAAATATCAACTACCATTATAACTCGATTCTCTTTTTGACAGGTTCAGGAGAGAACTTTTACAACCCCTTTTTACAAAGTTTCTCTCACACTCTCCCTTAAAATGATCTTTAAATATTAGGAGGGACTCTACACTTTATAAGGGTTTTTAACTTTAGAAAGATGAAGTTTTTAATCACCTTTCTTACTACTCCATACAGGAATAGCTGGGGTATTTATAGCCCCCAAATGATTTCAAAACTTGGAGCCAAAATTCAAATCCCCGAAATTTCGAGGTACAAGCGGTACCACCGCTTGTAGCCTAAAACTGGGTGGTACCACAGCCTGAGACTGTGCCACATTGGTTCTACCTGTTGGCTAACTGTTTAAGCCTTTTCACTTAGCCCAACACAGCCCAAAATTGGCTCTTAATTGAGTTGGCCCAATTCCAACCCAATTATATGCCAACTATGAATTTTAAGATATTTACTAAGCTAAATAAGTCCATAAGTCTAGGTTTCTTCTAGCGAGCTTCCGACAATCTTCCGGCGGACTTCCAATGAACTCTCGGTAATGTTCCAACGGACTCCCGGTAAGCTCCTGGATTTAACGATGATCTTCTTGGCGAGTTCTGATGAGCTTCTTTGGAAAGCTCCTAGACTTGGTCAATTCTGATAGAACTTCCGACGAATGTTTGGACTTTCTACGAACTCTCAAACTCCCAACGAAGTCTTGTTCTTGACTCTAGGACTTCATTTTACTTTATGCATTACTATCATAGTTAATCCTACGTACTTAAAACCTACTTTGATCAAGACAATTATTACAAAGCTTGAATCATGTTATCCGGCATGTCATTGGTTCATCGATGCTTCATCCGATTCTTTGGTGCATCATCCTCTCTTATGGCCTATTACCCAATCGGCCAGTTGACCTCCGCAACTCCGATTTCCTTAGCATAATTTCCGCTCTTCTTGACTCGATGCCCAAACTCATGACCTGAAATCTTCTACCGATACATCAACCGATCCTCCGGCTCGACATCCAATCTTCTGACATATTTCACTCCGGCCCAACATGATTCTTCCTGCTTTAGTTATCTCTCCCTGATCGAAGCTTTCTACGTCACTCAAAACATAAATTAAATTATAAATACTATTAATTGGTTTCATCATCAAAATCTGAGATTCAACAGGACAGTCGGACGTTATGTTGAAAAATTATCATGCTAAAAAATAGATGTTGAGCCAAAGAATTGATCGATGTGCTAGATATCAGACTTTGTATTATAGGTTTGGGCATCATACTGGAATGATCGGATATTGCTCCAAAAGATTAGATATCATGAGAAAGTCAACATACCGATAGAATGAGCGATATGTTGAAGGAAAGGGTAATATGTCGAAAGTTCAGATGAAGTGCTAGAAGAACAAATAGCATACAAAAATAGCATACAATGAGCTCAAAGCTTTGTTAATGTGCCATATGGTTAGTTGATTTATTATAGTCTTGATCGAGATCATTATAGGTCAATTTGAGTTAGTATTGGGTCCAAATCATGCCAACTTATCAAGGAACCCATTGGGCTTGAATTCGGGCTAAATTGGGCTTATTAGAAGACCAAATTGGTGGCCTAAACTAAGCCTTGATTGGTGGTACCAATAGGCCCAAGCGATAGTATTAACTGAGTTAATCGAAAAGCACTATTTATGTTTTTTTGGTGCTTCCGATGGTAGTATCGCCTAGGCTGACAGTAGTACCACCAGAGGCAAGACTTGCAGCCTCATGGTAGTACCACTTGATGCTAGTGGTAGTACTACCAATACCCAAAAATTTTAGGGATTTGAATTTATGGCTCTATTATTTAAGTCTTTTGGGGTCTATAAATATCTCACTCAGACTTAGATGATGGAGCACCTATTCCTAAGTACAAAAGTATTGTAAACTCTTATTTTGAGCATAGTTTGAGTCTTTTTCTCTTGAGTTTGGTTATAATTCTAGGTTATAGGAGGTGTGAGATCTTGTGTAAAAAGAGAGTATAACGATTATCTTCTCAGTCTTAAAATAGAGAAAATTATAACAAAGATAGTTAATCTTTACCCATTGGAAAGAAAATTGATAGTAAAAATCGATAGCCTCGAGGGAAGAGAAATCAAGAGTGGATGTACGTTGAAAAGACTATATTACTATAAATCAATTCACCTCATTTTACTTGTACTTTACTTATGATTTAGTTTTATTCTCTTTACTTACAATTTTAACTTAATCAATTAAGTTTTCGATATATGTTGAATTATTAATTGAGTTTTAAAATTAATTAAAAATGTTATTACACTAATTTAGCCCCCTTCCCTCTTAGTGCCTTTAAGATCCTAATAATTGGTATCAGAGCTAGGTTCTCTCATTTGGATTAATACCAAAGAGAGAATAAATAGTATTTTCAAGCAATCAATAGAGATAGTCTATCAAAACTTGTCTCATGTTCAATGAGACAAATTACACATATTGAAAAATACGAATACTTATTTTTTTTTACTTTTTATGGATTTTGATTTATGAAATATCATCAAGTTTAGTTTTCAAAAATCTTCTAAACTGGTAGAAGGATAGAATGATTTTGAAAAGAGAATATTATCTTTAAATAATAAAGTTATAAATATTTTATTTTATAATTTAAATAAAAAATGAGTTTAATCGAGTTTCTATTTATGACTCGACATATGATATATGACACACACATAAAGTCACTCATAAATGCATAAGTAGAGTAAAAATCTAAAATTAATTTTTTAGTTCATAGTTATGAATTATTTAAAATGAAACCAAGTGAATCTATTGGTGATATGTGTTAGGATTAAGAGCGGCACTAAGAGGGGGGGGGTGAATTAGTGCAACATAAAACTTTCACGATTTCAGAAAATTGTTCATTTCGTTTAAAACCGATTCCGATGAAAATAGTTTCGATTCAATCTGTTTTGGAGAGAAGTTAAACTTAAAAGCTTTCGTAAAAGTGCAAGAGAAGATTAAGGAGGTTTGCAGTAAAGTAAATTCCACAAATGAAAAGCAAACTGGAATTTAGAGTGGTTTAGTCAAGGTGACCTACATCCACTTTCGGATTCCTCCTCCAACGAGGTCACCGGCGTCCACTAAAGGCCTTCCTTCAATAGGTGAAGACCGAACACCTCTTTATAGCACTTTCTCTTTTTCTCGGGTTTAGGAGACAACCCTTACAAGTCTCACTCCTCTTTCTTGGATAGTTATAAGGCTAAGAGATGAAGGAGGAGAACTCTAACTTTTACAATACTTTTATGACTCAAGAATTCAAGATTAAGCCAATACTTTTGTATCCTTTCATCCAGAAAAGGGTGGGATTTTTATAGGCCCCAATAACTTCAAAATTGGAGCAAAAAAGTATCACATCCCCATAATTTGGGGTACTGGCGGTACCATCATCGTTACTAGGTGGTACTACCGCCACTGATCTGACACTGGGCGGTACCATCACCGAATAGGGGTGGTACCACCGCTGGCAGCATTACTATCGATGGTACCATCGCTCAATCTTGTTAAGGGCACAATTCAACCTTGTTAAAGGCCCAATTGGCCCCTAATTAAGTTAGTGGGATCACCTCCTAATCCTAATTTAATTTACGCTCTAACTATGATAACTAAGACATGATTATAGTACTGCTTGTTTTGGTGCATTAATTACTCTTCCGGCGAGCTTCTGGCGAACATCCGGCGAGCTTTCGACGAGCTTCTTTGGCAAGCTCTTGGACTTCACGATTGGTTCCGACAGAACTTCCGACAAACATCCGGACTTCTGTCAAACTCTTGAACTCCTAATGAGATCTCAATCTTGACTCCAGCACAAACCCTTCTTTATGTCTTACTATTATCGTAGTTAATCCTGCACACTTTTCTCAACATATAGATTAGATCAAACAATTTACAATTGACTTCATAATCAAAATTTGAGATTCAACAATCTCTCCCTTTTTGATAATGACAATCAATTGATGATGGAGTTAACCTTAAATCCCCCTATCTACATGATACTTGAGAAAAGACATTCTTGAATTCAAGAAACAAACCGATAAGATAAGTGAATTAAACTTATCAATATGTACATCATGATTCCTATCATGATCTATCATTCTCAAAATACGATACCAAGTATTTATCAAAATGATGTCAAGGCATGACATCCACTTTCAAGTATGATATTTCAAATATGAAAGATGACAAAGATATCAATTCATCATTCTATGGCAAGATATCAATTACAAAATAGCAAGTTAAGTTCTAGATATCTTATCATAATGAAAGAAATTTATCAAGCAAACATTTCAAATATATATGATGAAATACATTGCATACATTTGTTATCAATTTACCATATTTTGGTATTATTTCTCCCCCTTTGTCATCAACAAAAAGGAGAATAATTCAACAATGCAAGTGTGGTAAAAAAAAATCAAGCAAGTTTCACACTCAAAAGTTCTCATCATTAGATGTTATCAACATTAAAATGATAGATTCCAACAACTTCTCCCCCTTTGTCATGACATTTTGCATGAAGAAGAGGAAAGAAGTTAAGAGGGAATCAATTAAGAACTAAATTTGTGAAATGATTTGAATCAAGTCAAAAATGATAAATAAGTTTTCGTTAAAACATGCTTTCAATTTGACAAAGAGAAGGATCGAGATATCCATGAAAAGGATCGAGATATCCATATGAAATCAAATCCCTACAAAAATTATCACACATGAAAATTTATCTTTCAAGGATTAACATATCCATTGGAATTCCTTCAATTATTCATGGGAGAGGAGTATCACATGAAGGAGAAATTCACAAATAAAACTTCATAGTGAGAAGAGCATTACATCAAATCCATTTCTCATTAAAAATTCATAAGAGTGAAATCCGTGAAAGATGCATTTATCAATGACTACCATGAATCAAACATTAAGATATATATAAACACTTCATGCATTTATAAAATGTTTCGTCATAGCCTTTCATCACTACTTGTGAGGTAATATCATTAGTGCTTGTAGCACTCAAAAATTAAGAATCCGATATTGCATCTTGTATGATTAAAACTTCTCAATATTTAATAGAGATCATAATCATCATAGAAATTTTCAGCATCAAAACACAAAATTCCAACATCAAAGTAAACAACATTTTAAGTTTACAACATCAAGCTAATCAATTTTCAGCTTCATAAGAGGAGAAGATTGAAGTGAGTGATCCAAAGAATCAAGAAAGTCCGTAAACGAAATTTGATAAATTCATGCATTCAGACAAATTAACATTCCTAATTCTCTTATAATAAAATCAAATTGTTCTGTACTTAAGGGCTTTGTAAAAATATCGGCTAATTAATGTTTCATATCAATAAACTCTAAGATTATATCATGATTATTAACATGATCTTGTATAAAGTGATGCTTAATATCAATATGTTTAGTTCTAGAGTGTTGAATTAGATTTTTTGTTAAATATATTGCGCTTGTGTTATCATACTTTATGAGAATTTTTTTAAGATGAATCTTATAATCTTTTAAAGTGTTTTTCATCCACACAACTTATGCACAACATTCATTAGCTGCAATGTACTCAGCTTTGGTTGTAGATAGTGCAACCAAATTTTGTTTCTTAGAAGACCAAGAAATAAGTATGTGTCCTAAAAATTGACATGTTTTCGATGTGCTTTTTCTATCTAATCTACATCCAGCAAAATCCGCATCAGCATAAGCAATTAGTTCAAAGTTTTCAGATTTTGGATACCATAATCCTATATTTGTGGTTCCTTTAAGATATCTAAGTATTCTCTTAACTGCTTTAAGATGAGATATCTTAGGATTAGATTGAAACTTAGCACAAAGTCCTACACTAAACATGATATCCGGTCTAGTTGCGATGAGATAAAGTAAACTTCCTATCATACCTCTATAAGCTTTTTGATTAAAGTTTTCTCCACTTTTATCAATGTCTAACTTAGTGGAGGTGCTCATTTGAGTGTTGATAACCTTTAAGCTATCCATATTAAACCTTTTTAGCAAATCTAAAGCATATTTTGTTTGACTAAGAAAAATATCATCACTTAGTTGTTTGATTTGTAAGCCTAAAAAGAAAGTTAATTCCCCAATCAAACTCATTTCAAATTTAAGACTCATACTTTTAGCAAATGATTCACATAGAGATTCATTCGTGGAACCAAAAATAATATCATCAACATAAATTTGAATAATAAGAAAATTATTTTTAAAATTTTTGATAAATAGTATAGTATCGACCTTGCCTTTAGAGAAATTATTTTCGATAAGAAATGAGCTAAGTCTCTCATACTAAGCCCTTGGTGCTTGTTTTAATCCATAGAGAGCTTTAGTCAATTTAAACATATGATTAGGGAGATTATCATTCTCAAATCTGGGAGGTTGTTCAAAATAAACTTCTTCGGAAATAAAGCCATTAAGAAAAGTACTTTTAACATCCATTTGAAATAACTTAAAATTATTACTATTAGCATAGGCAAGGAGCATCCTTATGGCTTCTAATCGTGCCATAGGAGTGAAGGTTTCGTCATAATCGATACCTTCTTCTTGGTTGAAACCCTTGGCCACTAATCTAGCATTGTTTCGAACCACGATACCAAATTCATCTTACTTGTTTCTAAAGACCCATTTAGTACTGATAACTAAATGGTCATTTAGCCTAGGAACAAGTTTCCACACCTCATTTCTCTCAAATTGGTTCAACTTCTCTTGCATTATGATAACCCATGAATCATCTTTCAAGGCATCGTCAATGCATTTTGGTTCAATTTGGGAGAGAAAAGTGACGTTGGCATAAAAATTCTTAAGAGAAGAATGAGTTTGAACTCATTTAGATGTGTCTCCTATGATTAGCTCATTGGGATGAGCATATACATACTTCCATTCCTTAGGTAAGAAAGTTTCGGAAGAAGATGCATTCAAGTTGCTAGGTGGAGAAGGGGGTTTATTTAAATTCAAAATATCAAAATTAAGATCATCATCAAAATCATTTTTCTTAACTTCAAAAACTTTATTAAAAACCACATGAATTGATTCTTCTATATCTAAGGTTCTTTTTTTAAAGATACGAAAAACTTTAGAAATGGAAGAATAATCGAGAAAAATTCCTTCATCAGATTTTGCATCAAACTTTCCTAAGGTGTCTTTTTCATTCAATATAAAGCATTTACATCTGAACACTTTAAAATATGAAACATTGAGTTTTTTATTGTTCCACAACTCAGAAGGAGTTTTAGAAAGTAATGGTCTTACTAGAATCCTATTCATGACATAGTACGCCGTATTTATAACTTTGACCCAAAAATGTTTGGGTAGGCTATGTTCATTTGACATGGTTCTAGCTATTTCTTGTAAGTTTCTATTCTTTCTTTCTACTACTCCATTTTATTGAGGATTTCTTGGAGTAAAGAAGTTGTGATTGTATCCATTAGATTCACAAAATTCTTTGAAATCACGGTTTTGAAATTCACTACCGTGATCAATTTAAAAAAATCATAAATCCCTTTTCATTTTGAATTAGTTTATAAAACATAGAGAAATACTTAAAGTAATCACTTTTGTGTGCCAAAAAGTAAGTCCATGTGTATCTACTAAAATCATCCACAATGATGAATGCGTATTTGCTACCTCCTAATGTAGTAATTGGTCCAAACAAGTCCATATGGATCAATTGCAAAGGCCTAGAGGTGCTTATTTGGTTCTTAGGTTTGAAGCTACATTTTATTTGTTTTCCTAGTTGACATGCATCACACATATTATCTTTGACAAACTTGATATGACGAATTCCTCTTACAAGTTCTTTAGATGAAATTTGAGAGATTAGTTTCATACTAGCATGGCCTAATCTTCTATGCCAAAGTCAAGCAACGTCATTTAAAACCGAAAAGCACATTTTATTATATAGATCATTAATGTCGATAGTGTATACGTTATTTTATTTTAGTGCAATCATAGATGTCTTTTTGTATGATTTTTCAATAATGCAAGCATTAGATTTAAATTTAACAATATATCTTTTATCACATAATTGACTAATGCTCAAGAAGTTATGCTTTAAGCCATCAACTAACAACACATCTTCAATAAAGAAGTTGGATTTGTTACCTATGGTTCCTTTGTCAATGATTTTACCCTTGTTGTTGTCTCTAAAGGTGACATATCCTTCGTCTATGCTAGTGAGCTTTGAGAATTGAGATAGATCTCCGGCCATATACCTTGAGCATCCACTATCAAGGTACCATCTTTTGCTCCTAGCTTGTGATAGTAAATATTTTTACAAAAAAGGATGATTTTTAGTTACTCATTTGACCTTGAGTGCCTCAAAAATCAATCTACATAGCTTATCATGTTGCATTGAGTCATTTGAGGTTCTTTTAGGAACCCAAATCAATTTGTGTGGACTACATTTCTTAAATGGACAATGATAAGCTACATACCCAAATTTATAACAAAAGTTATATTTCTTTCGGGGTGAAATATGCAAAATAGGGCCTTTAACAAAGGTAGTTGGATTTTGGTGAGAGCTACTCACAAATCTGATTTCGCCTTTTCTATGAACGTGACCCTTGTTGGCAAGGATCATGTTCAAGGATTTGCTACCAACCTCAAACTTTTTAAAGGTTTTCTTAAGTAGCAAGTTTTCTTTTTGAAGTAATTCTAGTTCATTACATTTCATACATGAAGTTAGACTATCATTATGCTCAACTTTTAATCTATCAAAATCGCTAATAAGAGAAGCATGTTCCTTTTTTAAAGAGTTATATTTTTTACTCAAGGTTCTACATTCATCAAATAATTCATGAAATGCATTTAAAAGCTAATCGAAAGATAAATTTACGTCTAATGAACTTGTTATCTCATCTCCAATAGCCATTAGTGCATAGTGAGCAACTTGCTCGGTGATGGTAGGCTCCTCTTCTTCGGATGCACTTAAATCATCCCATGTTGCTTTAAGAGCCTTCTTTTTTGGTTGTCTCTTCTTGACTAGGGGACATTTGCTCTTGTAATGTCCTGGCTTTTTTGCATTCGTAGCAAATTAATTGATCTTTCTTAGGTTCAAATTTATTTTTAGTGTCATTTTTAAATTTGTTCCTTTTAATTAATTTTTTGAATTTTTTTGTTAAGAGTGCCAAATCTTCATCAGGGTCCTCATCACTTAAGTTTTCTTTCAAGTGATCTTCTTGTGTTCTCAGTACCATATCCTTCTTGTTCTCTGGAAGGGTGTCCTCAAGCTCTTCATAAGCTTTATATGTCATTTCATAGGTCATTAGTGACCAAATTTGTTCATCGAGAGGAAAATTATTTAGATCTTTGGCCTCTTGAATGACTGCTACTTTAGGGTCCCAACTCTTTGGAAAGGATTTTAAAATTTTATTAACAAGTTCAAAATCTGAGAAACTTTTACCAAATCCTTTTAGACTATTGACGACATCCGTAAATCGGGTGTACATGTCTCCCATGGTCTCACTCGGTTTCATTCGAAACAACTCATAAGAATGTACTAAAAGATTAATTTTTGACTCCTTCACTCTACTAGTGCCTTCATGAGTCACTTTGAGTGTGTACAAAATATCAAAAGCCATTTCACAAATCGATACTCGATTAAGCTTGTTTTTATCTAATGCACAAAATAAGGCATTCATAGTTTTGTGTTTAAATTGAAAGTCTTCTTCTCCAACTCATTCCAATCGTTAGAAGAGAAGACTTTTGAAAGCTATTTTCTATAATATTTCATAATTCAAAATCCATTGAAATTAGGAAGATCCTCATTCTAGTCTTCCAATATGTGTAATCCATCCTATTAAACATGGGTGGACGTGTAATTGAATAGCCCTCTAGGTTGTTGGCAAATGATATCTCTCTTGGGTTTAAAACCAAATAAGAGTGAACATTGCTTTGATACCAATTATTAGGATCAAGAGCGGCACTAGGGGGGGGTGAATTAGTGCAGCGAAAAACTTTTATGATTTCAGAAAATTGTTCATTTCGTTTAAAACTGATTCTGACGAAAATGGTTTCGATTCAATCTATTTCGAAGAGAAGTTAAACTTGAAAGCTTTCGTAAAAGTGCAAGAGAAGATTAAGGAGGTTTGCAGTAAAGTAAATTACACAAATGAAAAGCAAACCGAAATTTAGAGTGGTTCGGTCAAGGTGACCTACATCCACTTTCGGATTCCTCCTTCAACGAGGTCACTTGCATCCACTAAAGGTTTTCCTTCAATAGGTGAAGACCGAACACCTCTTTACAGTACTTTATCCTTTTTCCGGGTTTAGGAGACAACCCTTATAAGTCTCACTTCTCTTTCTTGGATGGTTACAAGGCTAAGAGATGGAGGAGGAGAACTCTAACTTTTACAATACTTTTATGACTTAAGAATTTAAGATTAAGCCAATACTTTCGTGCCCTTTCATGCAGAAAAGGATGGGATTTTTATAGGCTCCAATGGCTTCAAAATTAGAGCCAAAAAGTATCACATCCCCAGAATTCGGGGTACTAGCGGTACCACCGTCGGTTACTGTGTGGTACTACCGTCGTTGATCTGACACTAGGTAATATCACAGCCGAACAGGGGTAGTACCATCATTGGCAGCATTGCTGTTGGTGGTACCACCGTTCAGTCTGGGTGGTACCATCGCCTAGAAAACATGGTGCACTACCTTCCAGGTGGTGCCACCACCGGCCATATTTTCACGGGCTGAATTGGGTGCTTAATTCGGCCCAATTCAACCTTGTTAAGGGCCTAGTTGGCCCCTAATTAAGTTAGTAGGATTAGCTCCTAATTTTAACTTAATTTATGCTCTAACTATGATAACTATGACATGATTACAGTGCTGCTTGTTCCGGTGTGTCAATTGCTCTTCCGGCGAGCTTTCGGCGAACATCCGACGAACTCTCGGCAATGTTTCGGTAGACTCCCAACAAGCTCCTAGACTTTACGATGATCTTCTTGATGAGTTCTGACGAGCTTCTTTGGCAAGCTCCTGGACTTCACGGTTGGTTCCGATAGAACTTTCGACGAACGTCTAGACTTCCGTTGAATTCTCAAACTCCCAATGAGATCTCGATCTTGACTCCTGCGCAAACCCTGTTTTATGTCTTACAGCTATCGTAGTTAATCCTGCACACTTTTCTCAATATATAGATGAAATCAAATAATTTATAATTGATTTTATCATCAAAATTCGAGATTCAACAATATATACACTCATTTTATGGATATTATCAATGGATTAAAAGCACTTAGTAAAACTTATATTAATTTTATCATCAAAATCTGAGATTCAACAATATATACACTCATTTTATGGATATTATCAATGGATTAAAAGCACTTAGTAAAACTTATATTAATCTTAAATTGATGTGTAAAATCATAAGGTCTCTTTTTAAAAATTGGGATATAAAAGTAATGACAATACAAGAAGCTAATGACTTGAATAACCTTTCTCTTAAAGAATGTATAGAATTTTTAATGACTTATGAAATGATATGCAAAGCATACGATGAAGAAGATAAAAACATTGTAAAGAAAAGGATGGATACTACCCTTAAATCTAAAGAAGATTATTTGAGTGAAAGTTCAAGTGATAATGACGAAGATATGGTACTTCTTATAAAAAAGATTCAAAATTTTTATGAGGAGAAATAGGATAAATCTTACAAGAAGAGAAGGTAACAATAAAAGTAAGTTGAAGAAAGATACAATCAAATGTTATGAGTGTAAAAAGCTGAGACACTTCAAAAATAAGTATCTTCAATTGAAAAAGAAGTTATCAACCCAAAAGAAGAAGAAAGCTCACAAATCAACATGAGATGAATCAAGTGAGTCGAAAGTGGAAGAGCAAACTAATAAAGAAGTGACAAATTATACCTTAATGGCTTTCAATAATAAGATATTTGACTTTGTCGAAACTTTTTTCTCATATAATGAATTACTTGAAGTATTTCATAATTTATATAATGAATTTGAAAAGATTAATAAAAAATATAATTTACTAAAAAAGGATCATGTTTCACTTACTAATGAATTTAATATATTAAAAAATAAATATAACAATTATATGTCAACATTTTCTACTTCTTGCACTAAATGTAAAGATTTAGAATCATCTAGACTTAAACTTAAAAATGAGTTAGTTAAAAAATTACTAAAATTACAACCTTGAAAAATATAAAGAATGACTTACTTGTCATAAATAAGAAATTATAATATTGCTTAAAGGAGTCTATTGATAGTAATGATGTAATAGAATCACTTTAAAAGGATAACATATTACTATAACAAACATTACACAAATTTAAAATTAGAAACAAATTACTTAATATGATTTTTGCTAAATAAGATTATGGATTTAGAAAGAAAGATATTGGTTTCATAAGTAATAGCACAAATAAAAAACCAAATAAATTTGTAAAAGGGCCCACACTACATATTCCTCAAGTAAATATAACTTTTTAGAAAATTTCGATCACTTTACTTGCACATTTTGTCTTAAGAAATATAGTCATGATAAAATAGTTTGAGTTTCTAAACAAACTATAAATGATATAAAGATAAAATATAAAAAAGATAAATCTAATCACAAAAGACCTAAAGTTAAATGGATACCAAAAATAAATATCTCTTTTATATTTCCAAATAAGAGTTAGGAGTAAAAGATAATATCTTAATAGTGGATGACCGGAGATCCTATAAAATTTTCAAAGCTCACTGAGATAGAAGATATGTTACATTTGGAGATAATAATAAAGGAAAAATCATTGACATTGGAAATATTGATAACAAATCGAATCTCTTGATTGAAGATGTGGTTTGAGTAGATAGTTTGAAATACTAAATAAGAATAAATTTGTGATAGCTTTAAGAAGTGAGAATATTTATATTATTGATCTTGATGATTTTCATGATGTAAGTTATTTTTCGATTTTGAATGATGATACATGACTTTTGTTAGGAATGAGTTAGCACTAAGAGGGGGGTGGGGAGATGAATTAGTCCAGCGGATAAAACACATTAGTTTGAGAATCTTCGTGGGATAAAAATTGATTTCGGAAATGATGTTAACTTGAAACATATTCGTAAGAGTGTGGAGCTAAAGTAATTAGGAAGTATGGCAGTTTATAATAAATGTAAAATAGTAAAACATAAATGCAAACAAGATTTTATAGTGGTTCGGTCGTTGTGACCTATATCCACTCCATTGATTCTTCTTCCGTCAAGACCACCGGCATCCACTAACGGTCATCCTTTAATATGCAAAGACCAACACCTTCTTACAACACTTTCTCCTTTCACGGGTTTAGGAGATAACTCTTATAAGTCACTCTTTTACGAGTTTTCCTATTGAATCTTGGATTTTGATGATGAAATCAAATGATGGGTTAATTGATCTAATCCATATTATTGAGTTAAGTGTGCAGGATTAACTACGATAGCTTGAAGATATAAAGCAAGTCTATCGGAGTCAATTTCGATGGGTGTTCAAGAGTCCGCCGAAAGTCCAAAGATGCATCGGAGATGTTGCCAGAACCAACCGAGAAGAAATCGAGGACTTGTCGAAGTTTTCGAAAGTCTGCCGAAGAGATCGTCGGAGGTTCGCAGAGATCACCGAGAAGGCTTGGCTACCATAAGATCGGGAGCCTGCTGGGAGTCCGTTGGAAGAAATCCGAGGGTATATCGGAGGTCTGTCGGAAGATCGCCGGAAAGCTTGTCGGAAGGAAACTCAACGTTTGCCAGTTAAAAACTTGCTTAGGACTATGTTTTCAGTTGCATAGTTTGCATGTAATTAGGGTTACGATTAAGGGATAATCCTATATCCTGGTTAGGGGCTAATTGGGCCCGAATATGACTTGGTTTGGGCTAGATCTGAAGCCCAACCAGTGACTTGAAAGGTCGGGCGGTGGAACCGCTGGACTAGGCGATGGCACCACCTAGAACTCGAAGGATCGGGCAATGGTACCACCGAACTAGGCGGTGGCACCACCCAGCACCCGAGACATCCGACGGTGGCACCGGCTAGCACCCGAGAGGTCCAGCGGTGGCACCGCTAGTACACTATCAGTGTCAGACACTAATAGGTGGTGGCACCGCCACTGATAGGCGGTGGCACCACCAGCACTGGGAAACCCAAAAGCAAATCAAATTTGGAGCCCAAATTTGAATCCTCTTGGGGCCTATAAATACCCTTTAATTCTCAGTAGAGAATATAACTTTTTGAGAAGCAATAGATTAAGATAAAAGCCTTCGCAAAGTCTTTAGCAAGCCTTATTTTCAATTGCTTGAGCGTTCACCTCCTTCCTTTTTGTTGAAAATTTGTAAGAGTGTGAACCACTTGTAAAAGGTTGTAAGAGGGGTATTTGTCCTTCCCCTTCAAAGTGATTTGCTAGTGGAAGTTGGGAGCCTCATCGAAGAAGGCTTCATAATTGGATGTAGGTCATTTGACCGAACCATTTTAAATTGGTGTGTTCCTTGAATGTGTGAGTACTTACCTTTTTGAAATTATTATTTACACTGCAGCAAACTTTTATTTTCATCTTCTCACTTTACTCAAGTTACTATCGAATCGAAATCTTCTCGCATTTACGAATTCATTTTTAAACTTACAAGTTTTAATCTGCTGCACTAATTCACCCCCCTCTTAGTGTCGCTCCGATCTTAACAATTGGTATCAGAGGAAGGCTTACTCTCATATTTGGTTTAATACCCAAGAGAGATGGCTTACTCTGGTATACAAGAGGGTTACTCTATTACACGTCCACCTATATTCAATGGGTCGGATTACACGTATTGGAAGACTCGTATGAGGATCTTCCTTATTTCCATGGATTTTGAGCTTTGGAATATTATCAAAAATATATTTCAAAAATCTTCTCTTCCGATGAGCGAATGGGATGAATCGGAGAAGAAGGTTTTTGCTTTAAACGCAAAGGCTATGAATGTCTTGTTTTGTGCACTTGACAAAAATGAATTTAATCGCGTTTCGATTTACGATTCAGCTTTTGATATTTGGAGAACTCTTAAGGTCTCTCATGAAGGCACTAGCCGAGTGAAAGAGTCTAAAATCAACATTCTTGTGCATTCTTATGAACTTTTCCAAATGAAACCAAGTGAGTCCATCGGAGACATGTACACCCGTTTCACGGATGTCATCAATGGACTCAAAGCTCTTGGTAAAGGATTTTCTAACTTTGAACTATGAACTAAAATTTTAAGATCCCTTCTAAAGAATTGGGATCCAAAAGTTATGGCCATTCAAGAGGTCAAAGACCTTAAAATATTTCCTCTCGAAGAGCTTATTGGGTCTCTTATGACCTACGAAATGTCATGCCATGCTCATAAAGAGCTCGAGAACCTCATTCCAAAGAACATGAAGGATATGACACTTAGAATACAAGAAGACTACTTGAAAGGAATATCAAGTGATGAGGACAGTGACGATGACATTCCACTTTTAACCCGAAAGTTTAAAAAATTTATAAGAAAAAATAAATTTAAAAATGACACCAAAAACAAACTTGAACATAAAAAGGACCGAGTAATATGCTACGAATGTAAGAAGTCGGGGCACTTCAAAAATGAATGCCCCCAAGCCAAGAAGAAGCAACCAAAGAAGAAGAAAGCTTTGAAAGCGACTTGGGATGACTCAAGTGATTCCAAAAATGAAGAAGCTAGCAACAAAGAGGAGGCAAACTTCGCGCTAATGGCTTTAGGAGGAGAGGTATGTGATTTAACTAATGAAGATTTATCTTTCGATGAACTTTCTATCGCTTTTCACGAATTATTTGATGAGTGTAGAACTATTAGTAAAAAGTTCAATCTATTAAAGAAAGAGCATGTCTTACTACCAAATAAGCTTGATAATCTTCAAACTCCTCCATGCTCTAAGTGTGAACACTTAGAAGCAATAAAAAATGAGAATTTGCTACATAAAGAGACCTTAAACAAGTTTAAAGTCGGTAGCAAAGGCTTGGACATGATCCTTGCAAACAATAATTTAATGATGAATAACAAAATTAGTATATCAATTTTTGAGGCACCCAAAATCAAATGGGTACCTAAAAACCACCCTCTTTTGTAGACAAACTCACAAGCTAGGAGCAAGAGAGGGTATCTTGATAGTGGATGCTCAAGGCATATGACCGGAGATCCATCTCATTTCTCTATGCTCACTAGCAAAGAAGAAGGGTATGTCACCTTCGGAGACAACAACAAAGGTAAAATCATTGGTAAGGGAACCATAGGTAACAAATCAAGTTTTTCAATTGATGATGTGTTGCTAGTTAATGGAGTGAAACATAATCTCTTAAGTATTAGTCAATTATGCGATAAAGGTTACATCGTTAGATTTGAATCTTATATGTGCATTATTGAAAAACCAAACAATAACATATCAATGATTGTCTTAAAACAAAATAATGTCTACACCATCAACCTTGATGAACTTAATAAAGAAATGTGCTTTTCCGTTTTAAATGATGATGCTTAGCTTTGGCATAGGAGATTAGGCCATGCAAGTATAAAACTAATATTTAAGATTTCATCTAGAGAGTTAGTACGAGGGATTCCAAGTTTGTTAAGGACAAAGTGTGTGATGCTTGTTAACTAGGAAAACAAATAAAAACTAGTTTCAAACCAAAAAATCAAATTAGCACCATTAGACCATTGCAATCGATCCATTTAGACTTATTTGGACTAATTGACACAATGAGTCTAGGAGGAAGCAAATATGCCTTCGTAATTGTAGATGACTATAGTAGATACACTTGGACCTATTTCTTAGCTCACAAAAGTGATTGTTTCAAATGTTTCTCTAAATTTTGTAAACTTACTCAAAACGAAAAAGGCTTCATGATTTCATCAATTCGGAATGATCACGGTGGTGAATTTCAAAACCGTGACTTCTAAATTTGTGAATCCAATGGATATAATCACAACTTCTCCACTCCGAGAAATCATCAACAAAACATGGTAGTTGAAAGAAAAATTAGAAATTTATAAGAAATGGCAAGAACCATGTTAAATGAACATAGTCTACCTAAGTATTTTTTGGCCGAAGCCGTTAATACGGCTTGCTATGTCATGAATAGGGTTCTAATAAGACCATCTCTATCAAAAACTCCCTATGAATTATGGAATAACAAAAAATCAAATGTTTCTTATTTTAAAGTTTTTGGTTGTAAATGCTTTATTTTGAATGAAAAGGATGCCTTAGGAAAATTTGATGCTAAATCCGATAAAGACATCTTTCTGAGTTACTTTTTCGTTTCTAAGGTTTTTTTGTGTTTTTAACAAAAGAACCTTAGTTATAGAAGAGTCTATTCATGTAGTTTTTAATGGAATTTCTGAGTTAAAGAAAAATAATTTTGATGATGATCTTGGTTTTGATAATTTGAATTTAAATGAACCTCCTCTTCAAAATAGCAACTTGAATGCATCTTCTTCCAAAATTTCCTTACCCAAGGAATGGGAAGTATGTAGATGCTCATCCAAAGGAGCTAATTATAAGAGATACATCAGAAGGGGTTCAAACTCGTTTTTCCTTCAAGAATTTTTGTGCTAACGCCGCCTTCCTTTCTCAAATTGAACCGCATTGACAAAACCTTGAAAGATGATTCATGGATTATTGCAATGTAAGAGGAATTGATCCAATTTGAGAGGAATGAGGTATGGAAGCTTATTGCTAGACATAGTGACCATTTAGTCATTGGTACTAAATGGGTCTTCAGAAACAAGCAAGATGAATGTGGTATCGTGGTTAGAAACAAGACTAAACTAGTGGCTAAAGGTTTCAACCAAGAAGAAGGTATCGACTTGTTGAATATCGTATTTTGATGATGAAACCACTTGATATGTGTTTATGTTTTAATCTATATTTTAAGTAATGCAGGATGCTTCGATCATGATGAGACAATTAAAGCAGGAAAAATCATGTTGTGCCGGAGAAACATGTCAGAAGATTGGACGTCGGGTCGGTGGACGTATCGACAGAAGGCTTCGGGCCGTGGACTCGAGCATTGGGCCAAGAAGAGCGGGTATTGTGCCAAGGATATCGGAGTTGCGGAGTCAACTGGCCGATTGGGCAATAGGTCGCAGGAGTGGACGATGCACCGAAGAATCGGACGAAGCGTCGAGAGACCAATGACATGCCGGACAACTTGGTTAAATGCTTAGGATTAATTGTCTCGATCGAAGTTTTGTTTTAAGTGTACAAGATTAACTACGATGAAAGTAAGACATGCAGCAGGTGTTACGCTGGAGTCAGGACTATGATCACGTTGGGAGTTCAAGAGCTTGATGGAAGTCCGGACGGTCGTCGGAGGTTCTGCGAGAACAAATCCGAGAAGTCCAGGAGCTTGCTAAAAGAAGCTCGTCAGAACTCACCAAGTGGATCGTCGCAAGTCCAGGAGTTTGCCGGAAGTCCGTAGGTGCATCGTTGGAGGACCGTCGGATGTTCGTCGGAAGCTCGCCGGAAGAAGCGATTGACGCACCGGAGCAAGCTGTAGTAAAAGTCTTAAGAATTGTCGTAGTTAGCAGGATGATTAAGTTAGAATTGGGAGGTGATCCCATTAACTTAATCTAGGGGCAATTGGGCCCTTGAAAGAACCAAATTGGGCCGAATGGATCAACCTATTCGGACCCAAATCTCTCGCCCAAAGGTGGCAGCGCCCAGGGCTCAGTCTTCGAGTTCTGGCTGGGCGGTGCAACCGCCTGAGCTCGGTCTCCGAGCTCTGCCAGGCGGTGCAACCGCCCCTGACAAGCGGTGGCACCGCCTAGAGGCTCAGTCTTCGAGCCCTGTCAGGCGGTGCAACCGTCAGACCCCGGAATTCCAGGAGATGATAGATTTGAGCTCCAAATTCAAACTGGTTTGAAGCCTATAAATACCCCTCCAATCCCTGGGTAAAATATACTAGCACAGAGAGATTAAAAGAGAGAAAACACTGCTGCAATCTCTAGAATTTCCCTCCTCTAGCTTAAGTGTTAGAATTATGTTTAAGAGAGGAGAGTGAGTGCTTGTAAGGGTTGTCTCCTAAACCCAGTAAAAGGAGAAGAGGGGTGTAAGAAGGAGGTTGATCTTCGCCTAGTAAAGGAAGATCGTTAGTGGATGCCGGTGGCCTCGACGGAAGAGGAATCGGAGGAGTGGATGTAGGTCACGATTGACCGAACCACTGTAAACTCCCGTCTTCTCTGGTTTGCATTTACTTTGAGCTGATTATCCTTACTGCAAACCTCCTTCATAGCTTACTGCCTTCTGTTCTTTTACGATTGCGTTTCCAAGCTCAGTATTTTTCGAATCGGTGTTTAGACGTAAATCGCTTTTCTCGTACGAACATCATATTTCAGTTTGTGCTTACATTCTGATTTCCATCATAACTGCAAACTGCCTTTATATATTTGTTTTAATTGCTTCTTACCTGATCTCAAATTAAAGTAATTTACGAATCGGCTTTTCTATCGAAATTGCTCTTGTCGTACGAACGCAGTTTTAAACGTTGAAAGTTTTCCGCTGCATTAATTCCCCCCCCCCCCCCCCTCCCTCTCTTAGTGCTCTTGATCATAACAGAAGACAAGACTGCAACTGCTGCAGATCGTTGCTGCTACTGCAGCTGTTACAGATAGCTACGACTACGGCTGCAGAAGCTGCTGAAAACTGCTGCTGCAGCAATGAGGAAGCTACAACAATGTTAAAGAAATCTGCAGTAATGCTGCAGCAGGAGAAATTTTTGGAAAATCTGCTAAAGCTCCGTCAGCCTCAATGCAGGAAGCGGTAGTAGAAGTAGATGCAAAGAAAGCTGCTGTGGCAGAGGAAGCAAGATGCAATGGCAGATGGAAGCGGCTACTATTGCAAGAACTGCAATCATTCTTGCTGCCGCAGGAAGGTAGTGATGGTTGTGCAGCAAGGATGGCGGCAGCGGCACTTCTCACTCGAGCAAGATACGGGAACGAGGAGGAGAGGTCGCTAGCCAGGGAGCAGTTGCGAGGACGACGGCCACCACGGCAACGTATGCGAGGTTCTTGCAAGGGCGGGAGGTGGCCAAGTGGTCGGCGAGTTCAGACTAGTTGTGGTGCTCCAAGAGGTAGTGGGTGATGGAGTCAGAGAGGCTGGAGAAGAAGCCCATAGGCATCGGAGGAGAGGTAAGTAGCGGCGTTGCCCTTTCCAATCGAATAGGAAAGAGGAGGAGGTGACGGGAGAGGAATCACCGGTCTTCTTCAGTGGAGGAAGGAAGTCAACACCAGTCTTTCCGGCTTCCACACCGACACCCAAAGGAGCAGTAGAAGGCTTCGACAGAGCTCAGCTACATCCGTAAGGGAGAAGGCTCTGGTACCATGTTAGAAAAGAGATAGAAAATAAATTACTGAAGAAGCTTAATTATATTCACATATCCCTTTCCTATTTATATAGGTTAAGAGAAAGAATTTTCCTCAACCGATTAGAGGATTTCTCTCAATAGAGTAGAGAGATATCCTCGTATAGTTGAGGAAATCTTATCTGCTATCACTTAAAACATACATATTAATTTTGAAGAGGCCAATCTTTGGTGATGTTAAAGATAGCATGTTCTTTCTTCTCTTTTGAGAAGTGTGATTTTTTGCTTCCTTTGCGAAACACAAGCTAACAAAATTTTACATCATTTTACAACATGGAAGCTTGCAAATTTTAAGTTTTGCAAGCTTGTAAATTTTGCTAGATGTGTAAGTTAGTATGTTATGTTTGCTTTTCTTTACGATGTTAAAATTAGTAAGTTTTTCACACATGAAAGTTGAAAAATTTTTGCATCTTGAGCTAGCAATTTTTCTCCCCCTTTGTGATTGTCAAAAAGAAGGGAAGAATACAATGTTGTAATTCTTTTTCTTTTTATATCAATTTTCAAATCACGACAAAGTTAAATTATCAATCTTTTTTCAATATATTTATGCATCATTATAGTTTCAAATTAAAACATGCATAATTTTAAAACCGAAAACCAAAGACAAATTATTGCTTCTTCAAAACATACATAGAATTTAATCATTAGATTTAAATACAATATTTTATTGTATTTTCATAAAACATGCAATTATCATTATCATTTTCAAAATTACTAGCATAAGAAAAACATGATCTCCTTTTATTTATTTTTCTAACTAATTAAAAAAAACTCAAGAAAAGCATCAAGTTATTTCCAAAAAAAAATAAAGGGGTTTCGTTTGAGTTGTTTACCTAGTTAACGAAAGCCATCAAAGCGCAGTTCGCCACTTTGCCCTTGTTGGTATGCTCCTCATCTTTGGAGGTACTCGTTTCGTCTCAAAGTGCTTTCTTTTTCTTACGTTCATAGCAAGTAATTATGTTCTTTTTAAATTTACTTTTAATTTTTTATTCTTGTTTTAAAAACTTTTTAATCTTTATTGTGAGAAGTTCAAGGTCACCATCACTTGAGCTTTCGCTCGAGTGGTCTTCTTTTGTTCTAAGTGCAAAATCCTTCATGTTCTTTGGAAGGTTGTTCTCAAGTTCGTCATGTGCCACATTGGTCATTTCATAGGTCATCAAAGACTCGATAAGTTCTTCGATTGAAAAAGTATTCAAATCCTTGGCATCTTGAATGACCGTTACTTTAGAGTCCCAATTTTTAGAAAAAGATCGTAAAACTTTATTAGCAAGTTCAAAATTTGAAAAATATTTGCCAAGTGCTTTTAGACTATTGACGACATCCGTAGAATAAGTGTACATGTATCCAATAGTCTCGCTTGGCTTTATTCGAAAAAGTTCAAAATTATACATCAAAAGATTTATCTTAGAATCTTTCACTATACTAGTGCCTTCGTGTGTGATTTCAAGAGTGTGCCAAATATCAAAAGTTGTTTTGCATATAGAAATTCAATTGAATTTATTTTTGTCTAAGGCGCAAAATAGAGCATTCATTGCTCTAGAATTTAAAAAACAAAATTTTTTCTCCAAATTATTTCATTCATTCATTAGAGTAGAAGACTTTTGAAATATGTTTTCAATGATATTCCATAAGTTTAAATCCACAGAAAGCAAGAAAACTCTCATTCAGGTTTTCCAATAAGTGTAGTCCATCCCATTGAACATAGGAGGACGAACGATTGAAAAACCCTCTTGAAATTCGAAAAGAGTCATTTTTCTTGGATGTTAAACCAATTGAGAAATAACATGGCTCTGATAACAACTATTTAGGAATGAATCAGCACTAGGGGGGAGGGGTGGGGTGGGGTGAATTAGTGTAGCGGATAAAACACGTTGGTTTGAGAAACTTGGTGGGATAAAAATTGATTTCGGAAATAATGTTAACTTGAAACATGTTCGTAAGAGTGTGCAGCTAAAGTAATTAGGAAGTATGGCAGTTTGCAATAAATATAAATAGCAAAGCATAAATGCAAATCAGATTTTATAGTGGTTCGGTCGTCGTGACCTATATCCACTCACCGATTCCTCTTCCGTCGAGGCCACTGGCATCCACTAATGGTCGTTCTTCAATATGTAAAGACCAACCACCTTCTTACAACACTTTCTCCTTTTCACAGGTTTAGGAGATAACCCTTAGAAGTCACACTTTTACAAGTATTCCCTCACATACCTCCCTTAGGACTAACTCTAAGCACTAGGAGGAGGAAACTCAAAGTTTTGGCAGAGTTTACTCAATTTTTTTCTTAAGAATTCTTGCTCTTTTCTTGTGCCCAAGTGGGGTATTTATAGGTCCCAAATGATTTTAAAAATGGAGCCAAAAATTTAAACTAACGGGTCTTCCGGGTACGGGCGGTACCACCGCCTGCACTAGGTGATACCACCACATGTAGCCTAACACTGGGTGGTACCATTGCCTGACACACTATCACTGGGTGGTACCACTGCCTGACAGCCTCATAGATCGGGTTTTTTGAATTTTTCAACTCACAAGCGGTTCTATTGGCAGGTCTGGCGATGCCACCGCTTGACCCAACTTTTGGGTCACTGAATGAGTCTCCTAATGAACCCAAATTAGTCCTAATTAAGGCTCAATTAGCCCCTAATTGAGTTAGCATGATTACACCAAAAGCTAACTCAATTAGCCCCATAAACTACTTTGATGTTAGATAAATGATTACAAAGCATGAATTCTTTGTCTGACATGTTATTGGTTCATCCAGCGCTCATCCGATCCTTTGGCGCATCATCCTCTCCTTCGGCATATTGTCCAATTGGCATGTTGACTCTCGCAACTTTCGATCCCTTTGGCACAATGTCCGGTCCTTCGGCCCGATGCCCGAATTCACGGCATGAGCATTCTATTGACAAGTTGACCAATCCTCCGGCCCGACGTCCAATCTTTTGACATGTTTCACTCCGACCCAATATGATTCTTTCTACTTTTAATTGTCTCTCCCTGATCGAAGCTTCCTGCGTCACTCAAAACGCAGACAAGATAAATACTATCAATTAGTTTTATCATCAAAATCCAAGATTCAACAACTTTGACATAAGAGATTAAAACATGCTAGTGTAAAATTAACTTTACAAATTGAAACTAAAGAACTTATATAAGGAATATCTAAAATTAAATTTATTAAAAATAAAATTTATAATGCATGCTAACTAGGAAAACATATAAGGAGTAGCTTTAAACCGTAAAATACCTCTAGACTCTTAATTAATTCACATGGATCTATTTAGAGCTATAAATATCACAAGTCGAGGATATAACAAATATGATTTTATGATTATTAATGATTATAGTAGATATACTTGGATATTCTTCTTGACATATAAAAATGATTATTTCAAATATTGTATCAAATTTTATTAACTAGTTCAAAAATAAAAATGAATAAAAGCTTACAATGGATGATAAGGACTATGTTCAATGAACACAACTTACCCAAATACTTTTAGGCCGAGAACATTAATATAAAAATTCTATGTCATGAACATGGTTCTTATAAGATCTCATATAACTAAAACTCCTTATGAATTATGAAAAAATAAAATATCTAATATCTTGTATTTCAAAATTTTTGGTTATAAAGTTTTTATTTTAAATGATTATTTCAAATATTGTATCAAATTTTATTAACTAGTTCAAAAATAAAAATGAATAAAAGCTTACAATGGATGATAAGGACTATGTTCAATGAACACAACTTACCCAAATACTTTTAGGCCGAGAACATTAATATAAAAATTCTATGTCATGAACATGGTTCTTATAAGATCTCATATAACTAAAACTCCTTATGAATTATGAAAAAATAAAATATCTAATATCTTGTATTTCAAAATTTTTGGTTATAAAGTTTTTATTTTAAATGACAAGGATATCTTAAAAAATTTGATGCAAAATCTGATAAAGATATTTTTCTTAGATTTTCATATATCCCTTAGGCTTATCAAGTATTCAATAAAAGATCCTTCATTATTAAAGAATCTATTCATATTATTTTTGATGAATCTCTCATAATTAAGAAAGATAATTTTGATGATAATTTTAAATTTAATAAATTAAATATAAATGAGGATTCTTCTCCCCAAAGCAACTTAAATATATACTTTCATAAAACCTTATCCAAGGAATGAAAGTATATGGATGCACATCCTAAGGAACTAATTATTGAAGATACATTAAAATATGTTCAAACTCATTCTTCGTTAAAAATATATGTATGTAAATTCTACTTTTTTTATTTCAAATTAAGCCTAAATGTAGTGATGATGCTCTTAAGGATGACTCATGGGTCTCAACAATACATAAAGAACTAAATCAATTGGACACTTGTTCCTAGACCTAGTGATCGTCTTGTAATTAAAACTAAATGGGTCTTTAGGAATAAACAAGATGAACAAGGTGTCAATGTTCAAAACAAGACTAGATTAGTAGCCAAAGGTTTGAACTAACAAGAAGGTATCGACTATGAAGAAACCTTCACTCCTATGACTAGACTTGAAAGCATAAAGATACTCCTTGACTATGTATATTTAAAAAAAATTAAATTATTTCAAATAGATGTCAAAAGTACTTTTCTTAATCATTTTATTTTTTAAGAAGTTTATGTTGAGTAACCACTCAAATTTAAAAATGATCTTTTCTAAAACCATATTTATAAATTATCTAAGGCTATATTAGTAGCCAAAGGTTTGAACCAAGAGGAATGTATAGACAATGAAGAACATTCACTTTATTGAATATTAAATTTTGATAATGAAACCAATTGATAGAGTTTATGATCTAATCTGTATTTTGAGTAACACAGGACTAGCTTCGATCATGAAGAGACAATTAAAGCAGGAAGAATTAATGTTGGGCTAGAGTGGAACATGTTAGAAGATTGGACGTCGAGCCAAAGGATCGATCGACGTGTTGGCAAAATGCTTCATACCATGAGTTTAGACATCAGACCTTGAAGAGCGGATATTGCGCCAAGGAGATCAAAGTTGCAGAGGTCAATATACCGATTGAGCAAAAGACCATAAAAGAGGATGATGCACCAAAGGATTGGATGAAGCGTCGATGAACAAATGACATGCCGGATAACAGGTGATTAATACTTTGTAATAATTGTCTTGATCAAAATAGTTTTAAGTTATAATTGAGTTGGAATTAGGCCAACTCAATTAGAGGCCCATTGGGCCTAAGTTAGGGTTGAGTTGGGCTGGATTGATGGCCCACTCGACCACTTGGAGCCATGCCAAGTGGTGGCACCGCCCAAGGTAGGCGATGGAATCGTTTGAGGCTCAGCCTCCCAGGAAGTATGTGTTAGGAACAGAGTCGGCACTAAGAGGGAGGGGGGCGATGGTGGTGAATTAGTGCAGCGGTAAAAACTATGTCGGTTTGAAAAACCTTCATATGATAAAATATATTTCCGATGAAAACTGTTTCGGAGAGAGGTTAACTTGAAAGTGTTTTCGTAAAGATAAAAGCATATAGAAGGGCATAGTGGATGTAAAGCAAATTAGAAGGTTTGCATAAAATAAATTGCTCAAATATAGAAATGTAAACCAGAGAAGAAGACACCGATTTTATAGTGGTTCGATCATCGTGATCTACATCCACTCCACCGATTCCTCTTCCGTCGATGCCACCGACATCCACTATCGATCTTCCTTTAATAGGCGAAGATCAACCTCCTTCTTACACCCCTCTTCTCCTTTTCATAGGTTTAGGAGGCAACCTTTACAAGCACTCACTCCTCCTAAACAGAATTCTAAACTTAGACTAGAGGTGAGGATCTCTCAAGTGATTGCAATAGCATTTTTCTACTTTTAAGCTCTTTGTGCTTGTGTATTTTAACCAGGGATGAGAGGGGTATTTATAGGCCTCAAGTTGATTTAAACTTAGAGCCTAAAAATATCTCATCCCGGGTTTCCTGGGTTCGGGTGGTACCATCGCCTGTGTTGGGCGGTACCACCGCCAATGTCAGTCTGACACTAACACTGCATTGGGCGGTACCACCTCCTAGCACTAGGCCACTAAGGGGTACCACCGCCCAGACTGGTGGTAGCACCATCTGGCACCATGCTAGGGGCGGTACCATCGCTTGACACAATCTTGAAGACTGTGCCACGATGGTGCCATTTCTTGGATCATTGTTTGGGCCTTTCATTGGGCCCAACATAGTCCTTACATAGGCCCAACTGGCCCATAATTGGGTTAGCCCAAATCTAATCCTAATTATGTGCTAACTACAATATCTAAGGCATACTTAAGCTAAACAAGTCCCTAGGTCTTGGTTTCTTTCAGCGAGCTTCTAACGAACTTCCGACGATCTCTCGGCAATGTTCCAATGGACTTCCGGCAAGCTCTTGGACTTCACGACAATCTTCTTGGTGAGTTCCAATGAACTTCTTCTGGCAAGCTCCTGGACTTCTCAACTGGTTCCTGCAGAACTTCTGACGAACGTTTGGACTTCCAACGAACTCTCAAACTCCCAACGAAATCACGTCCTTGACTCCAGGAATTCATTTTGCTTCATACCCTGCTATCATAGTTAATCCTGCACATGTAAAACACACTTCAATCTAGACAATTATTACTAAGCATAAATCATATTGTCTAGTATGTCATTGGTCCATCGATGCTTCGTCTGATTCTTCGGCGCATCGTCCTCTCTTGCGGCCTATTACCCAATCGGCCAGTTGACTCTGCAACTCCGATATCCTTAGCTCAATATCCGCTCTTCTTGGCCTGATGCCTGAATCCATGGCCCGAAGCCTTCTGTCGATACATCGACCGATCCTCCAGCTCAACGTCCAATCATCTGATATGTTTTCCTCCGGCCCAACATGATTCTTCCTGCTTTAATTGTCTTATCTTGATCGAAGCATCCCGCGTCACTAAAAATGCAGATCAAATCATAAACACTTATCAATTGGTTTCATTATCAAAATATGAGATTTAACAATCTCTCACTTTTTTATGATAACAACCAATTGATGATGGAGTTAAACTTAACTCCCGGAGTTTAAAGAAACTCCCCCTATCAATATGTCATATTCATAGAACCTTGAATTCAAGCTGAATTCAAGTCCTTGCAAATATTCATCATGAATATTTGCAACACGTCATCATGCATCATGATCATACTTCTCCCCCTTTGTCATCGACAAAAAGGAGAAGTGTAACTTTTAAATATTTAGAAATACAAGTTCAACTCATTACATAATAAACATAATCTCCATTTTTATCATCATGCAAGCTAACAAAAATTTAGCAAGTGTTACATCATATTAGAACATGCAAGCTATTAAGTTTTAGATATGCAAGGTAGTAAGATAGCATGTTCTATAACATACAAGCTAGCAAAATTTATCATCATTTTAGAAAGCATAAGCTAGTAATTTTCTATCACTTTACAACATGCATACTCACCAAATCATTATTAATTTTAAAGATATGCATGATTGTAAATTTTACAAGTTTGTATTTTTGCTTCTTAAGATAGACAAGTTAGTGATTTTCAAGATAGCAAGCTCTTTCTTCTCTTTTGAGAAGTGTCATTTTTGCTTCCTTTGCAAAGTGCAAGCTAGTAAAATTTTACATTATTTTACAACATATAAGCTAGAAATTTGACAAGTGTTACTTCTCTTTGAAGTATGAAGGCTAGCAAGTTTTTGAAGAATAATGCAAAATAACAAGCTAGCTAGATACAATGTTTTACATGAAGTAAGTCACATGAAGTACGTTTGCATCTTCTCTTTAGATGTGCAAGCAAGTAAGTAAGTTTTTGCATCTTAAGCTAGTAATTTTTCTCCCCCTTTGTCATTGTCAAAAAGAAGAGAAGAATATAATGTTGTAATTTTTTCCCTTTACAACAATTTTGAAATCATGACAAAGGTAAAGAATTCATTCTTATTTCAAAATACCATAATTAAGATAAACCTTGAATTCAAATCAAAGCAATTTCAATCATCATATGCAATACATCACATACATCATCATAATAAAAAGCATAAGTATTGCATGCATCATTCCAAATCATAAATATTTCACATCATGATGGTATTAATTTATCAAATTACATCCTACCATGCATAATCATAATTTTTTCCCCTTTTATCATTGTAAACAAGAAAGAATAAGGGAAGAACATAATAGTGTAAAATATTTCAATCGGCATTCGTGTCATAAATATAAAGAAGTCATGTCATCAAAGATAAGATAACTTAAATACTAAAAGACACGATTCATATAGTTAATCTCTTCTTTAAATAAAATACCAAGAAGAATCGTAGGAGAACGATTAATAAAAATCTTGATTCATAATAAATCTTAATTTGTAAATATCAAGGAATCAAGACCACGATTTGGATAAAAAATTATTCAAATTTAAATCATCAAAATCATTTTCAAAGTCCAAGAGATTCGTAAAAATAATACAAATGGATTTATCAAAATCAATAAGATAGAGAAAAATAATTTTCAAGAAAAATATTTTCCTCTTTTTAGTTGTTTCTGTTAGGATCAGGGGTCAGCACTAAAAGAGGGGGTGAATTAGTACAGCGGAAAAATCACGTCTTAAAAAACTTTCGTACGATAAAATATGTTTACGTTGAAAACGATTTCGGAAACTTAACTTAAAAGCGTATGGAAGCGTAGTGACTAAGTAACATAGTTTGTAGTATGTAAAAGGCAACAATAGAAATGCAAACCAAATTTTAGAGTGGTTCGGTCAACGTGACCTACATCCACTTTCAGCTTCCTCCTTCGACGAGGTCACCAATGTCCACTAGAGATCTTCCTTCAATAGGCGAAGACCAACCACCTTTTACGCCCCTCTTCTCCTTTTCACAGGTTTAGGAGACAACCCTTACAAGCACTCACACTCCTCTTATAGAATTCTAAACTTAGAGTGGATGAGGGAATTTCTAAAGAGATTGCAGCAGCGTTTTCTCACTTTTGAATACTTTGTGCTTGTGTCTTATAACCAGGGATGAGAGGGGTATTTATAGGCTTCAAGTTTATTCAAACTTAGAGCCTAAAAAATCTCATCCTAGGTTTCTTGGGTCCGAGCAGTACCACCGCCTGCGCTAGGTGGTACCACCTCTTGGGAGGCTGTGCTAGGCGGTACCACCACCCAGACTAGTGGTACCACCGCTTGGCACCCTGCCAGGGGCGGTACAACTACCCAGACTAGCGATACTACCGCTTGACATAGTCTCAAAGACTATGCCACGATGGTGAGACTTCTTGGGGCATTGTTTGGGCCTCTTATTGGGACCAACACAATCCTTATATGGGCCTAGCTGACCCATAATTGGGTTGGCCCAAATCCAAACCTAATTACGTGCTAACTACGATTCCTAAGATATTTGCTAAGCTAAACAAGCCTCTATGTGTTGGTTTCTTCCGGCGAGCTTCCGATGAACTTCCGACGAACTCTCGGCAATGTTCCGGCGGACTCCCGGCAAGCTCCTGGACTTCACGACGATCTTCTTGGTGAGTTCCAATGAGCTTCTCTAGCAAGCTCTGAGACTTCTCGGCTAGTTCCGACAGAACTTCCGACGAACATTCGGACTTCCAACGAACTCTCGACTCCCAACGAAATAATGTCCTTGACTCCGGGACTTCATTTTGCTTCATGCCTTACTATTGTAGTTAATCCTGCACATGTAAAACACACTTTGATCTAGATAATTCATATTAAGCATTAACCATATTGTCCGACATGTCATTGGTCCCTCGATGCTTCATCCGATTCTTTAGTGCATCGTCCTCTCTTGTGGCCTATTGCCCAATCGGTCAGTTGACTCCGCAACTCCGATATCCTTCGCGCGATATCCGCTCTTCTTGACCCGATGCCCGAATCCATGGCCCGAAGCCTTCTGTCGATACATCGATCGATCCTCCGGCCCAACGTCCAATCTTCTGACATGTTCCTCCGGCCCAACATGATTCTTTCTGCTTTAATTGTCTCATCCTGATCGAAGCATCCTGTATCACTCAAAATACAGATTAAATCATAAACACTTATCAATTAGTTGCATCATCAAAATACGAGATTCAACTATTTCAATTTATGTGATTTTATTTTATTTATGTCAAATAAAAATATGTATTATGTTTAAAACCGAAAGTGCAAGATTTATTATGACAAAGATCAATAAGGCATAAATCACCCAAAAATCATCATTACTTCAAATCATCATGTATAATTTCAAAAGATAAATTTATTAAGCATGATCATTATGTATCATTACATTATTTCATCAAGCATGATTTTATAAAGAGTTTTCAATAATACGAAAATCATTAAGATACACATTATTATTAAAACATCGAGCATGATTTAAGTCTAACATTTTATTTCTTTATCATAACACATGTAATTTTCATGATTATTTTTAAAATTACTAGATATACATGATTCCTAATTTTTTGTATTTTTATTTATTAAACATGTATTTTTTTTAAAAAAATTCTAAATTAAAAATAACTCATGAAAAGCATCATGTAATTTCAAAATAAACTAAGGGTATTTTGATTACCACATCGTCGAAAGCTGTTAAGGCATAGTTTGCCACTTCGCCTTTATTGATTTTCTCCTCGTCTTCGGAGGAGCTCGTTTCATCCCAAAGTACTTTCTTCCTTTTTTAATTTATTTTTATTTTTTGATTCTTGCTTTAAGTACTTTTTAAGTTTTATTGTGAGAAGTTCAAGTTCATCATCACTTGAGCTTTCGCTCGAGTGGTCTTCTTTTGTTCGATGTGCCAAATCCTTCATGTTCTTTGGAAGGTGGTTCTTAAGTTCATCATGTTCAACATGTGCCATAAAACTCATTTCATAGGTCTTTAAAGACCATATTAGTTCTTCGAGTGGAAAACAGTTCAAATCTTTAGTCTCTTGTATGACCGTTACTTTAGAGTCCCAAGTTTTAGAAAGTGAGCGTAAAACTTTTTTCACAAGTTCAAAATTCGAAAAACATTTGCCAAGAACTTTTAAACCATTGACGATATTCGTAAAACAGGTGTACATGTCAACAATGGTTTCACTAGGCTTCATTCGAAAAAATTCAAAATCATGCAATAAAAGATTGACTTTAGACTTTTTAACTTTATTCGTGTCTTCATGTGTGATTTCGAGATTGTGTCAAATATCGAAAGTCATTTCGCACAAAGAAACCCGATTGAATTTGTTTTTGTCTAAGGCACAAAATAGAGCATTCATAACTCTAGCATTTAGAGAAACCGTCTTCTTCTCCAAATCATTCCAATGGTTTATTAGAAGAGAAGATCTTCGAAAATCATTTTCAATAATATTCTATAAATTTAAATCCAAGGAAAGTAAGAAAACTCTCATTCGAGTTTTCCAATATGTGTAGTCTGTCCCATTAAATAAGGGAGGACGAATGAGAGAGTGACCCTCTTGAAAGCCGAAAAGAGCCATTTCTATTTGGGTGTTAAACCAAATATAAAAAATGAGGCTCTGATACCAACTATTAGGAACAGAGTCAGCACTAAGGGGGGGGGGGGGGGGGGGGGATGGGTGGGTGAATTAGTGCAGTAGTAAAAATTACATCGGTTCGAAAAATCTTCATACGATAATATCCGTTTCCGATGAAAACCGTTTCGGAGAGAGGTTAACTTGAAAGTATTTTCGTAAAGATAGCTTGAAAGCGTACGGAAGAGCATAGTAGATATAAAACAAGTTAGGAGGTTTGCAATAAAGTAAATTTCTCAAATATAGAAATGCAAACCAAAGAAGAAGATATCGATTTTATAGTGGTTCGATCGTCGTGACCTACATCCACTCCACCGATTCCTCTTCCGTCAAGGCCACCGGCATCCACTATCGATCTTCCTTTAATAGGCGAAGATCAACCTCCTTCTTACACTCCTCTTCTCCTTTTCACAGGTTTAGGAGACAGCCTTTACAAGCACTCACTCCTCCTAAATAGAATTCTAAACTTAGACTAGAGGAGGGGATCTCTCAAGTGATTGCAACAATGTTTTTCTACTTTTAAGCTCTTTGTGCTTGTGTCTTTTCACCAGGGATAAGAGGGGTATTTATAGGCCTCAAGTTGATTCAAACTTGGAGCCTAAAACCATCTCATCCCGGGTTTTCTAGGTTCGGGCGGTACCACCGCCTGTGTTAGGCGGTACCACCGCCAATGTCAGTCTAACATTGACACTGCACTGGGCGATACCACTACCCAGTCTAGTGGTACCACCGCCTAGCACTGGGCCATTGGGCGGTACCACCACCCAGACTGGCCGTACCACTGCCTAACACAATATCGAAGACTATGCTACGATGGTGCCATCTCTTGGGTCACTATTTGGGACTTTCATTGGGCCCAACATAGTCCTTACATGGGCCCAACTGACCCATAATTGGGTTGGCCCAAATCCAATCCCAATTACGTGCTAACTACGAAATCTAAGGTATACTTAAGCTAAACAAGTCCCTAGGTCTTAGTTTCTTCCGGTGAGCTTCTGGCGAACTTCCAACGATCTCCCAGCATTGTTCCAATGGACTTCTGGCAAGCTCTTGGACTTCATGACGATCTTCTTGGTGAGTTCCGACGAGCTTCTTCTGGCAAGCTCTTGGACTTCTCAGCTGGTTTCTGTAGAACTTCCGATGAACGTCTGAACTTTCGATGAACTCTCGAACTCCCAACGAAATCGCGTCCTTAACTCCGGGACTTCATTTGCTTCATGCCTTGCTATCGTAGTTAATCCTGCACATGTAAAAGACACTTTGATCTAGACAATTATTACTAAGTATGAATCATGTTGTCCGACATGTCATTGGTCCATCGACGCTTTGTCCGATTCTTCGGCACATAGTCCTCTTTTGCGACCTATTGCCCAATCGACCAGTTGACTCCATAACTTCGATATCCTTGGCTCAATATCCGCTCTTCTTAGCCCGATGCCTGAATCCATGACCTGAAGCCTTCTATCGATACGTTGACCGATCCTCCGGCCCGACGTCCAATCATCTAACATGTTTTCCTCTGGCCCAACATGATTCTTCCTGCTTTAATTGTCTCATTCTGATCGAAGCATCCTACGTCACTAAAAATGCAGATGAAATCATAAACACTTGTCAATTGGTTTCATCATCAAAATCTGAGATTCAACAGTTTGGGCGATGGTACCATCGAGACTAGGCGGTGGTACTGTCGGTAATTAATATTACCAAGCGATGGTACCACTAGAGTTCAGTCTTCGAGACTTTGTCAGGTGGTTTGGGCTAGATTCAAGGCCCAACCAAGACCCTGAATTCTTGGCTAGCGATGGCACTGCTTGGGAGACTTGATCTCCCAGGAATTCTGGGCAGTGGTACCATCCCTGTCAAGCGGTGGTACTGCCGGTAGTTATTGCTGCCAATAGTGGTATCGCCCTTGTCAAGCGGTGGTATCGCCTAGAGTGAGTGATAGTACCGCCCAGTGTCAGGTGTCATGTGGTAGTACCCCTCAATAATGGCGGTGGTACCGCCAAGTCCCTAGAAATCTAGGATTAGACACTTTTTGGCTCTATTTTTGAAGCCATTGGGGTCTATAAAAACCCCACCTTTTCCTGCATGAAAGTGCATGAAACCTATTGGCATAATCTTGAGTTCTTGAGTGTTAAAGTGTTGTAAAATATAGAGTTCTCCTCCTTCATCTCTTAGCCTTGTAACCATCCAAGAAAGAGGAGTGAGACTTATAAGGTTTCATCTCCTAAACCTGAGAAAAGGAGAAAGTGCTGTAAAGAGGTGTTCGGTCTTCACCTATTGAAGGAAGGCCATTAGTGGACGTCGAAAATCTCGTCGAAGGAGGAATTTGAAAGTGGATGTAGGTCACGTTGACCGAACCACTCTGAATCTGGTTTGCATTTCGTTTTGAGCAATCTTCTTTAACTACAAATCATTTCATAGCAAAGTGTTTCTTCTCCTCATCTTGCTTTCACTACACTTACGCTCTCTTACGTTTTAAAGTTACTATCTTTCCAAATCGATTTCCTTCAAACGTATGAAATATTTTCTGAAATCGTAAAAGTTTTCCACTGCACTAATTCACCCCCCCTCTTAGTCTCGCTCTTGATCCTAACACAAGGATGTCCTATATGAGTACTTCATTCTTTGATACCGGATTTATAGATTTAGAGGTTCCAAATCTAGCACAACCGATCATCAGGAGTGGTAGCCAACCTTATGAGGACTATGGAGTATCGATAGAGGATCATCCACTCTCGGTGTCATGAGAGGAATATCCCATATGTTCTTGCTCAGACAAATCTCTAGCTAGGGTCATTCGGATTAAGAGAGAAAGAGTTCTCCGGGAGAATCCGATTAGACCGAAACTCAAGTAGAAACTGTATAAGTCTTAACAGCACCATACTCGGTACATAGTTTTTGGGATATTAGATGGATGGGGGACTATAGGTATATGATAACTAAGGATATATAGGTCCAATGGATTGGATTCCTCTGTATCGTTTGGGGACTACGGCGTAATGGCTAGTATGTCCATAGTTGATGAGTCGAGTGACTTATTATAGGCATAATAATTCACTGAGCCAGAAGGAGTTCTAATAGGTATGACTCATGGCCAGCTTGATATTGGGCCTAAAAGGTCATACACATATGATAGGCATTACGATGAGTAGAGGTTCAGATATGAGATATCCACCGGAGCTCCTATCTTATTGGATATCCAATAAGCCATTGAATTATTGGATATCCAATAAGCCACTGAATTATTGGATCCTATGGATGAGATCCAAAAAATGCCAATGATAGATTATTGGACAGAGATTCACTAATCTAAGAGGCTTTGGTAGTTGGATAGAGATCCAATACATAATAGGGCAAGATCCATTATGGTTAAGTTGATAGGGAACCTCTATAAATAGAAGGAAACTAATGGTTCATAGGCTAGAGCCTCTCTGGGTTGTCATCTCCTATTCTCTTCCCATTCTCCTCCTCAGATAGCAGGCCTAGAGATTTGAGGAGCATCGTCGTAGTCCTACTGTATGGATCACCGCTAGAGAGGATGACACTTGACCTCCTTCACCCTCTCTTAGAGTTCTGCAGGGATTCGGGGATATACGATCTCTCTAGGTAATACAATATATCTCATACATAGCTTTTAAGTTTTGTGAATTTTACACACTAATCTTTGCACGACAACAAACACATCTTTAGGAAATTTGAGGATTTTGTTATATATTCTTCCGCTGTGCATGTGATGTCGCTTCTAGATTTTTCTACAGTGATATCAGGGCCAGGTTGTTCGTGCGAAAGATTGATTTTGAACTATATGTGTTGTGTTTTAGGAAGACTTTTATCATCAAAATCATTGACGCAAAAGATGAGAGAGGACAACAACTATTGCTGCCCTCGTAGATTAGCCAATGACTATTGAACCAAGCCGTGCTGACTCTTCGACCATGGCATAAAAGTATAGCAACAATACTAAACATATTTTGTTGTTTAAAATCCGATCACAACTTTGCAACAACTAAAAATGGTTATCAAAGTTACCTTTGTATACCAAAAATGTACTTCACCAAACTCTCCATATTTACCATCAACAAGAAACAAGGTTGGTTGGACAAATCAATAAAATAGAATTTCAAAATCGAGCAGCATACAAAAGGTATGACTCATATCAAGTTTTCTTCAATGAGAACAACAAACTTACCAAGGAAAAATAAGAGAGGAAAAGAGGATATTTAATGTTAAGCTAACAACAACAAGCCATAATGTTTCAATTATTTGATCTTTTGTCATCATTAAGCTCTTTAAAATATAATATCCTTAAAATATAATATCCTTAGTTAAAGTAGGAAAATTTAAATTTTATTTATGATTTCTAATAATAATAAAATCCTCTTACATCTCTCTATATCTCCTTGTATTATAAATATTAGTTGTTTTTCCTTTTCTAATTATAGCATCTACAAATTATAAACTATAAGACTTCTTAGTATATACCCATACCATAGGTAGGTACCATCTTAAACAATTCTTCCTCGTCTAATTATTTACCGAAACTAAATCTATATTTTTATGAATAAAAATATTTTTTTATCTATCTTTATTGGTAACTCTAACATCCACCTCTATATTCTCATCTCAATCAAATAATTTTTTTGTATATATTATTTCTCAATAATCCATTCAAATCCAAAAAGATATCTTTAGCTTAACAACTATTTTATAAAGTTTTTCTTCTTTAAAAAAAAATATCAAATGATTACACATATCGCTCTATTTTAATCGGCTAGTTTTCAACTCTATGGACAATATTGAATATCCCCATCAATTTCTCTATCTTGTTCAATAATTGATTTAAGATAACCAAGACTTATTACTTATAAGAATGTCCTACCCATCCAATTATATCCTTAATTATTCTCTTAGCAATATTAAAATTAGATTAGGTCTCGGTCCTACTTCATTGAAAACATTTACTTTACAAAAATTTCAAGTTCATCCATTTCTAATGTAAACCGGTAATGACTTAATGATTTTGCTTGATGCTATCATTTAAAACTCGTTAAACATACTCTCCATCATTCTAATATTAATGACTACATTATCAGATATATTTTATAACATCAAGATAATAAATCTCTAGGAAATATATGATTTTTTTTTCTAAATCAATATAATATGTATGGTTTTTTCTAAATCAATATAACCATATGCAAATCTTTCTTCTTCTATATATAATTTTTCATTAGTTTTCTAATAAGTAAATAGCTTCTATATGTTGATCTTCTAGCCATAAAACCAAATTTATTTTCAGAAATATTTAGTTCATGTCTAATTTTGTCTTCAATCATTGTTCCATATGGTTTCATAATGTGACTCATAATCTTTCTTCCTTTATAATTAAAATAAGTTTAGATTTCTACTTATTCTTATAAGTTAACACTAAAATGCTCTTCCTCCAATCATCAAAGACAAATCTATTACAATAACAAAAGTATCCAAAATAAACTCTAACGTCCATAATGTGCCATATACATAGTAGACTAAATGAAATTACTAACCAGAAACTATTTTCTTAATTTTTTGACATCTAAAAAACCCACAAGATCCAATCTAAAGACATAAAGACTACCAGACTTATTTATATAAATAATAAGATATAAAGACAAAAAAAAAATGCAACTAAAAAATGGCTAAACTAAATTTTAAAAAATCATAAAAAAAATTACAAAACTCTGACACTAAACATAAAGCTACTAATCTGTCAAAATACAACTAAATGGAAGAGCTAGTTGCTGAATCAGGTGGGAATGGCAGCAGATGCAGCTTCCCAGTAATCATAATCACCTTTGCATCCACTAATCCCCAAGTTAGTGGATAAAAATCATGATGATGAATCACATATGAGCATTGTCTTTTTTTTCCTTCACAAGTGCTAGAAGGATATAGATGACACACATGTTCCTCCATGGTTAAAGGAAGAAAATCATTGTTGATGTTGAAAATGACTTGAATTAAGCCAACAATTGATGAGCAAAGACTTTGTTCGGCTTAGTTTCGCCAACTGAATGAACATATTACAGCTACAAGTGACCTTCTAGAAAAGCACCACTAAGTCAGTTAACTACTCTTATGGGGCTGCTGTATGAAATTTCAGCAAGTTAGCTTGCTTCTAAAACTGGTCTAATCTGATATCCAGGTTGTTAAGAGTTAAGACCTCAAGGAAATACTTCAGTACGTGAAGGAAGACAGCAGAATCGGCGTATAGCTTGCTTTGTTGTGACTTATCAGATGTGAAGGGCACTCGACATGAATCCATTTAAGATTGCAGTGTGGTGTTAGGATTGCCATACCTTCCATATGCTTATGTAGCCACTCCATGTGCATGTAAGATTCTTGACATCGCGAGTATTCTTTAAAGTGATCATGTCCTGAAATGTGAAGTTCTCACTTTAGATCATCGCCTACATCAGTATAGGAATACAATTCAGTCTCTAACATCAGGTTGTCAACCTACATCATTTTAAAGTATGTCACCTCTAAGACTAGCTGCTCCAATGCAAGGTGGAAAAGTCTCTCAAAAGAATATTAAATAGACTTTACTGCAACGGAATAGAGATAGAGTTCAACCTCATGTCAAAGCTTATGGTAGATCGTACTTGTAGGGCTACTAATGCATCAAACTTCTCAATTAAAATCGAGTGTTCCATGTCAGTCTCGTACTTCAATTTCTATGGATATAATAAATATAAGTGTCACCGGTTACTCAAATCCTTACCCCAAGTCATATATACGAGCAATAATTTTTGTATATGAATAAATACTAACAGACAATGGGGTAAAAATGAAAATCACAATCAAATATAACACCAAAATTTACGTGAAAAATCTGTGAAGGGCAAAAATCATAGGGTAAACTAGAGATAATCCACTATGAGAATAATGAATATATAAAGCTTAATCTTTTATCCTAAATCCTAGCAATAATTACAAGAGAATAACTAGGATACAAGGATTATGTCACTATACACAATATTTAAATTCTCCCCAAGTAATTACAATAAGAATTTACTGTAGATCTGATCTAACCTGAGATGAAAACACTACTGGATGATTGAAAACAGTCTCACTACGTTGTCTTTGTCTTCTTTCCTTTCTTTCTCTTATTTTACTACCTTGTTCTCCTTCTTTCTGAATCAAGTTGCTGCAACAATTTTTGCCCTTGCTATTGCCTTTTTTCTGTCTCCATTTCGTAGCTCCTACTCTCCCGGAATTAGATCTAAGGTTTAGTTAAAGAGGAAATGAGTTGTGGGGTAATAAAGCCCACTATGGGTTGAATCATGGGCTGTCAGCCCAACAACCTCCCCCTTCAGCCCATAAGGGAGGTTGTCTCATAACTCCTCAATGTGAAATCATGCCGACCAGCCATCGGTATATCTCCCATCTTTCTTTTGGTAAGGTCTTTGTCAACATGTCTGCTCCATTGTCATCTGTGTGAATTTTCTGAAGCTGCAACTGCTTCTCTTCAAATACATTTCGAATCCAGTGGTACCTGACATCTATATGCTTTGACTTAGAATGAAACATTGGGTTCGTATACAAATAGATGGCACTCTAGCTATCACAATGTACCACATAATTTTTCTGTTTCAGCCCCAATTCTTGTAAGAATTCTTTCATTCATAATATTTCTTTATAAACCTCTATAGTAGCAATATATTCCGCCTTTGTGGTGAAGAGAGCAATACACATTTGTAATCTGGATTGCCATGACATAGCTCCTTCTGTAAAAGTAAGTACATAACCTGATGTGGACTTCCTCTATCTATATCTCTTACCATATATGCATCTATATAACCTATCAACACAGGTGATCCACCTTCAAAGCTTAAACAAACCTTAGAGCTCCCTTTGAGATATCTAAAAATCTACTTCACTACTGCCTAATGCTCTTTGCCTGGATTTGCAAAAAATCTATTAGTAACACCCACTGTATATGCAATGTCCGGCCTCGTATATACCATTGTGTACATTAAACTTCCAACTACTAAAGCATAAGGAACCTATTGTATCTTCTCCTTCTCCTCATCACTTGACGGACTCTATTTTGAGCACAACTTGAAGTGACCTATAAGTGGAGAACCAACTGGTTTTGCATTGCTCATACTAAACCTTTCCAATACCTTCTCGATATATTTCTCCTATGATAACCAAATCGTCTTGGTTTTCCTATCACGGGAAATCTGCATGCCTAGTATTTACTTTGTTGGCCCCATGTCCTTCATTGCAAAAGGCTTACTCAATTCTTTCTTCAACTTATCAATTTTAGACATATCTTTCCCAAGAATAAGCATGTCATCAACATAAAATAAGAGAATAATAAAATTCTCACTAAACCATTTGATGTACACATAATGATCTGAAGCCGTTCTTTTGTATCCATTTTTTATCATAAATGAATTAAACTTTTTGTACCATTATCTTGGAGCTTGCTTTAGCCCATACAAGCTCTTCTTCAACTTGCAGACAAAGTTCTTATTACCTTTGACTTTGAAGTTTTCTGGTTGCTCCATATAAATTTTCTCCTCTAAATCACCATGAAGGAAACCTATCTTCACATCGAGCTGCTCAACCTCCAAGTCCTGGCTAGCAGCAATACCAAGAGCAAAATGAATAGAAGATATTTTAATAACAGGAGAAAAAATATCTTCAAAGTCAATACATTTCTTTTGACCAAAGCCTTGTGTGGTTCTTCTAAAGAGCATCTATCTCTTCCTGCATAGCAACTAACCACTTCTTTTTCTACTCACTTTCAACTGCTTCCTGGTAACTCTCTGGTTCACTTGCATCAGTAAGCATCACATGCTCATCTGTAGAGTATCTTCTGGAAGGTTTATGTTGTCTAGAAGATCTTCTCAACTGAGGTTCTACGGGAAGTTGCTCTCCAACTTCTTCTTGTTCAACATGTCCTGCAGGTAGATCAACATCAGGCTCTACATCATCTTCCTACACATCTCCCCCATTACCCTAATATACTAGAGGAGTAACTGAGTCACAATTTGTTAATCCTTCTGCAGAAGTTTTGGCTGGTGTCTTCTTCTTCAAAACCTTAAAGATTTGATCTTCAAAAAAGACTACATCTCTGCTTCTAAATACCTTCTGCTTTTCTGGATCCTAAAGCTTGTAACCAAACTAATCATGTGAGTAGCTAAGAAAAATATATTCTTTAGTCTTACCATCCAGCTTGGACCTCTCATTATCTAGAACATGTGTAAATGCACAACAACCAAACACTCTTAAATGCCTATAGAAAATATATTTCCTTGACTATACATGCTTTGCAACATCACCATCTAGAGTTGCACATGGTGACAAGTTGATCACATCAACTATAGTCTTCAAAGCCTCATCCCAAAACCTTTTGGGTAGCTTGGTTTGTGAAAGCATACATCTAATCTTTTCCATGATGGCATGATCCATCCTCTCTGTAATTACATTATGCTGAGGTGTACCAGGAACTCTCATCTCATGTTGGATCCCATGTAACCTACAATAATCATTAAATAATCCTGTGTACTCACAACTATTATCTGATCTTATGCATTTCAATTGCTTTTTTGTCTCCCTTTCAACCTTGGAATGAAACTCTTTGAAGACATTAATAACCTGATCTTTAGTGTTTATAACATAGGCCCAAACTTTCCTGAAAAAATCATCTATAAAAGTGACAAAATAAAGTGCACCATTGATGCCAAGAACATTAATAGATCTACTATAAGTTTTTATCCTCAAAGGACCACATACATCTATATAAACACGGTCTAAAGTATGCATTTTTCTAGACATAGCAGGACTAGCAAATGAAACTCTATGTTGTTTACCAGCCAAACAATCAATACAATGGTTCAGATATGTACCTATGAGGTCTGGCAATACCTCTCTCTTGGAAAGAGCTTACATCCCTTTCTCGTTCATGTGTCCTGGTCGCTTATGCCACAACTCAAATTTGAAGTCTTTCTCTGTAACATTTAACTACTCATCATAAGCTTTGGCCTGCAACATGTATAAGGTGTGACATTTCTTTCCACTAGCTATAACAAGAGAATCCTTACTGAGCTTCCATTGTCCTTTGTGAAATCTGCTATTATAGTCTTCATCATCTAGTCTTCCAACTGAAATTAAATTCAGCCTCAAGTCAACCACATGCCTCACATCCTTAAGCACCAACTTACAGCTAAGGTTGGTCTTTAAATAGATATCACCTATGCCAATAATATATGTCGTTTCATAGTTGCCCATCTTGACAACACCAAAATTTTCAGGATTGTATGTAGTGAAAAACTCTCTCCATAGTGTAGCATGATAAGAAGCACCTATGTCAATCACCCACTCAAGATCCTAACACACACAAGAAAAAATTATTAGGAAATCTTGGGAGCAACATCACATGGGCAACGGAATAATAGAAAACAAAATCCCCTATTCCCAAAGAGATGTTCATCGTCATGCGAAGATTGGTGTGCAAAAATCTACAAAATTTAAAACTACGTATAGAATAGATTGTGTTACATAGGGAGATTGTATATCCCTGAATCCTTGTAGATCTCTAGGAGAGGGTGAAGGAGGTCAAGCGTTCTCCTCTCTAGAAGTGATCCACACAATAGAACTGCAACGACGCTCCTCAAAACTCCAGGCCTGCTCTGAGGTGGAGAGGGGGGAGGAGAATAGGAGAGGCAAGTAAAGGCTCTAGCCTATGAACCACTGAATCCCTCCTATTTATAGAGGTCCCACGTCAAACCCTAATGGATCCTCCCCTATTGGGTATTGGATCTGCATCCAACTACTTAAGCCTCTTCGATTAGTGGATCTCTATCTAAAAATCTCTCATGGGCTCTTATTGGATCTCATCCATAGGATTCAATAATTCAAGAGCTTATTGGAAGACGGGGACTCCGGCGTATATCTCATATTCGTACCTCTACTCATCGTAGCTCCTACCATATGTGTGTGACCCTCTAGGCCCAATATCAAGCTAGCCGTGAGTTATATCTATCAGAACTCCTTCTGGCTTAGTGAATTATTATCTCCATAATAATTCACTTGACTCATCGACTACGGACGTACTAGGCCACTACGCCGTAGTCCCTAGACGATATAGGGAAATCTAATCCATTGGACCTATCTATCCTTAGTTACCATGTACCTGTAGTCTCTTATCCATCTAATATCCCAAAGACCGTATACCAGGCATTGTGCTAACAGACCCATACAGTTTCTACTCAAGTCTCGCTCTAATCGGATTCTCCTGAAGAACTCTTTCTCTCTCAATCCGAATGACCGTGGCTAGGGATTTTTCTGAGCAAGAACACATGGGATAATTCTCACATGACATCGAGAGTGGATGATCCTCCATTGATACTCAATAGCCCTCGTAAGGTTGACTACCACTCCTAATGACCGGTTGTATAAAATCTAGGTCATCCAAACCTATAAGTCCAGTATCAAAGAATGGAGCACTCATACATTACATCCTTGGTGTCTCAAGTCTAAGGACCAGATACACCATTAGGACTACGAAATCATTGTCTGACAATTAAATATCATCAATCATCCAGCATTCCATAAATGGATCAATTAGTGAACTCATTCTCCAATAAGTACCTGTACTATATCCCTAGTGTCCCCACACGAGCAGCTATGAGACCAGCTGCATCCATCATATGGATGGGTATACAATACATTAGTCTGTTTGGTTATCTCGATGTCCCTCTCAAGTAACTTATGACTAGGATTATTTAGGATATGTGTTTAAAGGTGAATCGATCTCATTATTGTGATCTCATCATGATCTGATTTGCATTACTTATGACTAGCAAAAATATCATTAAAAGGAGACAAAATCAAATAATCACCACCCTGCATTGTAGTTGTGATATTATCTTTTGACTCTGTAGACTCCACTTATTTTTTATTTTTCTTGCTCTTTTTAGGTTGCTTACATTAATTATTGTAATGTCCTTTCTCACTATAGTTATACCAAACAATATCTTTTCTTGATCTTGACTTGCTTCTACCCATGCGTAAACTGCTTCTAGACTTTAACCTTCCTCTATTCTCTGATATAAGTGCTTGTGAATCATTCTTAGATGTTGCTGAATTCTATCTTTTCAACTCCTCATTCAATAAACTGCTTGTTACTTGACTCATAGTGACAAAACCATCTGGCGTAAAATTACTAAGGGAAACCACCAGTATCTCCCAACTTTCTGGTAATGAACTAAGAAGTAACAATGCCTGCAACTCATCATCAAGAGAAATTTTCATAGAGGATAACTGGTTAGTGATACTCTGCATTTCATTCAAATGCTCAGCAATAGAAGCACCATCTCTATATTTCAGGTTTACAAGTTTTCTATTCAAGAAAGCCTTGTTGACAGTTTTTTTTCTTTCATAGAGACCTTCCAACTTTTTCCAAAGAGAATATGTAGAACTTTCAGTAGAAATATGGTGAAAGACACTATCATCAAGCCACTGTTGAATAAACCCAACTATTTTTCGATCTAATCTCTTCCACTCATCATCTGTCATAGTTGTGGGTTTTACACTATCCCCCTGCAAAGGTCCATACAAATCTTTGCAATATAAGATATCTTTCATTCTTGGTTTTCATATCATCTAATTGTTTCAATTCAAACTAATCATGCGAGAAACACTACTGGCCTCCATGTTCAAACACAAAAATATAATCACCACAACCCTACTTTGATACTAGTTGATGGGATATAAAAAAAAATAACTTTTATATATGAACAAATACTAGTAGGCCATAACACGTAATGGAATTATATGAAAATCATAATTAAATATGACACCAAGATTTAAGTGAAAAACCCCTCCAAAGTGAAGAGTAAAAACCACAAGACAAACTAGAAATAATCCACTATGAGAATAATGAATATACAAATCTCAATCTCTTGCCCTAAACTCTAACAATAATCACTAGAGAATAACTGGGATATAAGGATCACATCACTGTACACAATATCTAAATTCTCTCTAAGTAATCACATCAAAAATTTATTGTAGTTCTGATCTAACATGAGATGAAAACACTACTGGATGATTAAGAACAGTCTTACTATATTGTCTTTGTCTTCTTCCCTTTCTTTCTCTTGTTTTACTGCCTTGTTCTCCTCCTTTCTTAATCAAGATGCTGTAGCAATTTTTGCCCTTGCTGCTACCCTTTTTCTACCTCCATTTTGCATTCCACTCTCTTCTAAATAGATATAAGGTTTAGTCAAAGGGGAGATAGGTTGTAGGCTATTAAAGTCTACTATAGGCTAAGCCATGGGCTGTGTTCATGTCTTTTTGTTGAACCAATAAATATCAATTGATACCAATATTTTAAACCTTCAAGTACAAAACAATATTTGGATGGATTTACAAGGATACATTTTGTTTTTTTATGTTTTCCCTTTAACATAAAACTAAGGATTTGAATGTATCAATTCAAGTAATCTGTCGGATAATGTGGTATTGGTATAGAAACTATATACAGAAAGAAAATTTTGTTTGTCTAATGCAATAAAACCATTTAGTATTATGAACTATATGATGATATAGATATGCTAGACTATCACATCTCTCAGAAATTAAAAATATATATATATTTTAGGTTGATCACATGAAAGAAAATTATATTTTGTTTTAATTAGCAACGGAGGTCTTGATGTATATTTTTGCAGCTCAAGAAAAATAAGTGCATACTAAACAAACCTACAACTGATAATCAGTAATGATCTCCGATGATTTATTGAATTTCTGATATTGGATAAAACCATCCTGAAACAACATTCTTTTGATCTGTGATGACAACTGTCAGCCAACGGTAGGGGATAATGATTTAGAAAGAAAGATAGATAGGGAGTGATATACAAAATCAAGAAATGTCTTTTACTTCTGATGTTGCAATCAAGGCTACAAATAATAAACAGTAATGGATGCCAAAAATGAATAGATGATTAATCTCTAATATCTTGGCAATTCAGAATAACCAGAATTTTATGTTATAAACTAGAAAAGAATGATATCCTGTAAAAATTTAGTAGGTTAGTGTGGTCTACTGCAATTACTAACAAGGTATATATATATATATATATATATATATATATATATATATATATATATATATATATATATATATATATTTTGGTGAATTTCGGATTTTGACGATGAAATCAATTGTCATTTGTTATCTAATCCATATGTTGAGATAAGTGTGCAGGATTAACTATGATGAAAGAAAGACATGCAGTAGGAGTTGCGTCGGAGTCAAGACTATGATCACGTTGGAAGTTCGAGAGTTCGACGGAAGTCCGGACGGTCATCGGAGGTTCTGCGGGAACAAATCCGAGAAGTCCAGGAGCTTGCCAAAAAAAACTCGTCGGAACTCATCAAGTGGATCGTCGCAAGTCCAGGAGTTTGCCGGAAGTCCGCCGGAGCATCGTCGAAGGTTCGTTGGATGTTCACCAGAAGTTCGCCGAAAGCTCACCGGAAGAAGTGATTGACGCACCGGAGTAAGTTGCAATAAAAGTCTTAAGAAATATCGTAGTTAGCATGCAGATTAAGTTAGGAATGGGAAGTGATCCCATTAACTTAATTCGGGAAAAATTGGACCCTTGATAGACCCAAATTAGGCCGAATGGATCAACCCATTCGGACTAGAATTCTTGCCAGGCGGTGGCACCGTCAGGGTCAACGATGGCACCACCCAGGAGATGGTCTCCTAGGAAAGCTGGACGGTGTAACCGCCCAGGTCAAGCGGTGGCACCGCCTGGGCTCAGTCTTCGAGCGAGACTAGATGGTGCAACCGCCCTAATCAAGCGGTGGCACCACCTAGGCTTAGTCTCCAAGCGAGACTGGGTGGTGCAACCGCCCCTGTCAGGCGGTGGCACCGCCTAGAGGCTTAATCTCCGAGATGCCAAGCGATTGTACCGCCCCAGTCAGGAGGTAGTACCGCCAGGACCTCGGAAATCCAAGAAAAGATACTTTTGAGCTCCAAATTCAAACCAGTTTGGGGCCTATATAAACCCCACTCTTTCCTACATGAAAGGGTAACCAAAAGCATCGAAAATCCAATCTTACTCTATGATTTTTAGAACTCAAAAGTTTTATACAAGCAAGAAGTTCTCCTCCCTATTTTCTTCCATGTTTTGATCTTTCAAGAGAGGAGAGAAAAGTTTGTAAGGGTTGTCTCCTAAGCCTGTCAAAAGGAGTGAAACTGTAAAAGGGTGGTTGGCCTTTGCCTATTGAAGGAAGGCCTCTAGTAGACGTCGGTGACCTCATCGGAGGAGGAAGCCAAAAGTGGATGTAGGTCAAGATTGACCGAACCACTCTAAATCTCGGTTTGCATTTACTTTATGTTCTCTATCTGATATGAATGAGCAAGTTGATTATAATTCTGCCAAAGACCCTTTAACTATTTATCGAGGACCAATGACAAAAGCGAAAACTAAAAGGATGAAAGAAGCCTTAACTTGTTTATTAGAAGGCATTTGGAAGGAGCAAGCTAGTCAAAACTTGGTCAAGGTTCTATGGATACAAGAAGAGCCTAAAATAATCAACCTGATTCAAATAAGTCAACATCATGAAGAGAAAGTCCAACCTTGAGAAAAGGATGAATTTTTAGCCATCTTTGAAGAATAAAGGTCATTCAGCCATATTGGACCATATTAGGAATTGTGGGCTTATTCATGAATAATTATTCAAAACAATTCAATGTAGATTCATGAGTAATCTACATTCATGCATTAGGAATATGAATGTCATTTAATATATTCATTCCCTTTGTATTTGGCCTTTGTACTATATAAACAAGACTGACTCTCTTTGTAAGAGGACACTTTTGGAGAAGTATATTCGACTTACAACATCGATGAGTGTTTTGTCTTTAAGTTCTTGCACGAACTTTGGACTTATCAAGCATTTCTGTTTGTGACGTTCAAAACCCAAGAAAAATCTTTGTTTTTCCTTTCAACTTATCAAGCTTCTTAGTTTGTGGCGTTTTAAGAGAATCAAAGTACTATTCTAATTACTTCATCAAATTTTCATTAATTATGTGATTAGAATAGTTTTCCTAACTTCAATCTTGAATGATCCATCTTATTTCAAATCGTTGGAGGGGTCAATTTACATTCCATATGTATCATAACTCTTTAGCTATCGGGGTATATGGTTGCTAAGTTGAAGATTTTCATCATTTGGTATCAGAGCTCGGCTCAAGTTTGAGGTTTGCGTATCTATTTATTTGCTATCTTTTAGATTTTCTTTTCTTTTCTCTTCTTCTTTTTTTTTTTACCAATATCTATAATTATTGTTCTTCTTTCATCTTCATTATTGTGCTTCTTGTGTTATTACTATTCTTATTTGTAATTTCGCACTTTATGGTATAAAAAAAAAAGATCAAAAAGTCAAAAAAAAAAAAAAGAGATCAGAATTAGAAAAAAAAAATTACGGATTCAAAGAATACTTGTAAGTTACAAAATTTAATCTTTGTTCATTTGAATTTCTATTTCGATTTGGAAATCTTTCTTCATTTCTAAAAAAAAAAGTGCATTACACACACCTTTAAATTGGCCTATCTTTTGTTTGCTTTTAAAGTTGTCCAATTTCACTATTTTTTTTAATTGCCATAATCTGAATTGTTTGTTTAGGTATCTTAGTTAATCTAAGAACTCAAATAACAAAACAAGAGAGGTAAAAGGCAAGAGTGGTAAGATCAGTATAGAGAAAAGCCAAAAAAATTATGTGAAACATGAGTGGAGTGAATCAAATCTAGAGTGGAAAAAAAAAACATGAGAGAGTGTTGGTGAGGTTGTTCTAACTTTGTTTTTCAGGTTATATACATGTCTAAAGATAAAGAAGCGAGTTATTCATCCAATGATCTTTTAGTTCAAGCAATGCAGCAATAATTTGAACGTATGTTCAAAGTGATGGGAGATGTAAGAGATCATCTAGAAAAGCATGATGATGCAATTAATAGATTGCAAGGTGAACCACGACGTGGGAGACAACCAACCTTTGTCAATGATGAATATGATGGTGGCGATGACGTGGATGATGACCAAGTTACTCTAATTGGTCAAGATATTAATCCTAGGAGACAAACTAGGAGAGGACGTTTTGATGGTGTGGACAGAAACATAGGCAGCATCAAAATGAAAATTCCTTCTTTTCAAGGGAAGAATAATCCAGATGCCTATTTGGAGTGGGAACGAAAAGTGGAGATGATATTTGAATGTCACAACTACTCTGAAGAGAAAAAGGTAAAATTAGCCACTGTTGAATTTTTTTATTATGCTATTGTTTGGTGGGATCAATTGTGTAAAGACAAGCGTAGAAATGGTGAAAGGCCTGTGGAGACTTGGTTGGAGATGAAACAAATCATGAGGAGGAGATTTGTCCCTAGCTATTACTATAGGGATTTGCATCAACGGCTGCAAACCTTGACACAAGGTTCCATGAGTGTTGATGAGTATCACAAGGAGATGGAGATAACCATGATAAGGGCTAATGTGGATGAAGATCGTGAGGCCACCATGGCTCAATTCCTAAGTGGATTAAACAAGAACATTATTGATCTTGTAGAATTACAACATTATGTGGAGATTAAAGACATGGTGAATGTGGTCATGAAGATTGAGAGGTAACTCAAAAGAAAAGGCATATTGTATGATTCAAAATCTTATTCGGGTTCTTCTTCTTCTTGGAAACCGAATTGGAGTAAAAAGGATGATAAACCCATTGTTAAGCCTAAAATTGATGAGACTAAAGGTAGAAATGAATTAGGCAACAAGGGTAAAGGTGAGAATCTACCTAATCAAACTAGAGGTATTAAGTGTTTTAAGTGCCTTGGGCATGGACATGTGGCACGCGAATGTCCTAATAAAAGAGTTATGATCATGAGGGATGGAATTGTAGAATCTAAAAGTGAGAAAGATGATGATGAAGACATTCTAGAGGATACTAGTGATATAGAGTATGCTAAAGGTGAAAATCTAGTTGTTCAACGCATACTTAGTTTGCAAAATGAAAATGATGAACATGGTGAACAACGTGAAAATCTGTTTCATACTCATTGTTTGATTGCTAACAAGTTATGTAATGTCATTGTTGATAGTGGAAGTTGCACAAATGTGGCAAGCACCTTGCTCGTGGAGAAACTGAAATTACCTACTATCAAGCATTCAAAACCTTACAAGTTACAATGGTTGAATGATAGTGGTGTAGTAAAGGTAAATCAACAAGTGTTAATTTTCTTTTCTATTGGTAGATATAAGGATGAAGTTTGGTGTGATGTGGTACCTATGTATGCTAGTCATATGTTATTGGGGAGACCATGGCAATACGATCGAAGGGTAATACATGATGGATTCAAGAACCGTTATTCTTTGATCATAGATGGACAGAAATATCAGCTTAGACCTTTGCCTCCAAAGATAATTTTTTAGGACCAAATGCGCATAAAACAACAATATGAGGAGCTTGAGTCTTCATTAACCAAAACTTTGGGGGGGGAAAAAGAAAGAGAGAAAAAAGAAAATGGTGAGTTGAGTAATAAAAATGTGAGTATTGGGAAATACAAGGGGAGAGAAAACAAAGAAAGTTTGAGTGAAAGAAAAATGAGTGTTTATGCCAAAATGAGTGATGTGAAGAAAGCCTTAACCATGAGGCAGCCCTTACTTGTACTTATGTACAAGGATGTTCTGATTGCTTCTAACAAAATTGACAAGAGTTTGCCTAGTATTATTGTTGATCTTTTGCAGGAAAATGAGGATCTCTTTCCCGAAGAAGTTCCTAATGGTTTGCCACCAATTAGAGGAATTGAGCATCAAATTGATTTCATTCCAGGTGTAAGCATACCAAATAAGCTAGCATATAGATGCAACCTCGAAGAGACCAAGAAAATCCAAAAACAAGTGAGCTTATGAAAAAAGGGTATGTGCGAGAAAGCATGAGTCCATGTGCAGTTCCTATTCTGTTGGTGCCTAAAAAGGATGGATCATGGAGAATGTGTGTTGATTGCCGAGCCATCAACAAAATCACGGTAAAGTATAGACATCCTATTCCTAGGCTAGATGATATGTGGGATGAATTGCATGGTTCTTGTGTGTTTTCAAAAATTGATTTAAAATCTGGATATCATCAAATAAGAATGCATGAAGGTGATGAATGGAAAACTGCTTTCAAAACTAAACATGGTTTATATGAATGGTTGGTTATGCCTTTTGGCCTAACTAATGCACCTAGTACTTTCATGAGATTGATGAATCAAATTTTACGTGCTTACATTGGAAAATTTGTAGTGGTTTATTTTGATGATATACTTGTGTATAGCAAAAGTTTAGATAAGCATGTAACACATTTAAAAGCTATTTTTGACGTGCTTAGAAAAGAAAAGTTATATGCTAATATAAAGAAATACACTTTTTTGCACTAATAAAATTACTTTTCTCGGATATATTGTTAATGATAAAGGAATACATGTTGATCAAGAAAAAGTGAAAGTAATTAGGGAGTGGCCAAAACCTACTAGTGTTAGTGATGTTAGAAGTTTTCATGGTCTTACTAGCTTTTATAGAAGATTCATTAAGGATTTTTCTACAATTGCTGCACCAATAACTGAATGCATAAAAAAAAAATGGGATTTAGATGGGGTGAAAAACAAGATGATGCTTTTAATTTGCTTAAAGATAAACTCAGTTCAGCACCTTTGCTTGCTTTACCGAACTTTGCTAAAACTTTTGAGATTGAGTGTGATGCGAGTGGAATAGGAATTGGAGGAGTCTTAATGCAAGAAGGCAGACCCATTGCATTCTTTAGTGAGAAGCTAAGTGGAGCAAGTCTTCACTACCCAACATATGACAAGGAGTTTTACGCTTTAGTAAGAGTGTTAGAGACATGGCAGCACTATCTTTGGTATAAGAAATTCATTATACATACCGATCATGAGTCTTTGAAATATCTCAAAGGACAAGGAAAACTAAACCGTAGGCATGCAAATGGGTGGAGTTTATTGAATCCTTTCCATACATCATCAAGTATAAACAAGGTAAGGAAAATGTGGTTGCCGACACTCTTTCTAGAAGATATGCTCTAATTTCTCAACTTGATGCAAAATTATTGGGTTTTGAGTATATTAAAAATTTATATAATTTTGATCATGATTTTGCTAATGTTTATGGGGCATGTGAGAAAGGGGGTTTTGATAAGTTCTTCAGGCATGATGATTTTCTTTTCAAAGAAAATAAGTTGTGTATTCCTCAATGTTCAATGAGAGAATTACTTGTGAAAGAGGCACATAATGGAGGTTTAATGGGGCATTTCGGGATTAGAAAAACTTTAGATGTGTTAAGTGATCATTTCTTTTGACCGCACATGAAAAGAGATGTTGAGAGATTATGTAAGAAATGCATTACTTGCAAATAAGCTAAATCTAAAGTAATGCCTCATGGATTGTATACTCCTCTTCCTATAACTAGTGAGCCTTGGGTTGATATATCCATGGACTTTGTCTTGGGTTTACCAAGGTCAAAAGGAGGGAGAGATTCTATTATTGTTGTTTTTGATAGGTTTAGCAAGATGGCACATTTTATTCCTTGCCACAAAACAGATGATGCAACACATGTTGTGGGGCTATTTTTCAAAGAAATTGTAAGATTACATGGCATTCCAAAGACAATTGTGAGTGATAGAGATGTAAAGTTCCTTAGCCACTTTTGCAAAACACTTTGGAGCAAGTTGGGTACAAGGCTATTGTATTCAACCACTTGTCACCCACAAACAGATGGACAAACGAAGGTGGTAAATCGAACTTTATCAACACTTTTGAGGGCTATAATTTAAAAGAATTTGAAAAATTGGGAGGAATGTTTGCCACATGTGGAGTTTGCTTATAACAGAAGTGTACATGCTACAATAAACCATTCCCCATTTGAAGTTGTGTACGGGTTCAATCCATTAACTCCTATGGATTTGCTACCTTTACCTTTGGAAAAGGCCAATTTGGATGGTAAGCAAAAAGCTGATTTTGTCAAAGCATTGCATGAAAGGGTCCAGATACAAATTGAAAAGAAAACTCTACAATATGAGAAACAACACAACAATGGCCGAAAGAAAGTAGTATTTGAACCTGGTGATTGGGTTTGGGTATACTTGAAGAAGGAAAGATTTCCTAACCAAAGGAAGTATAAACTAATGCCAAGAGGAGATGGTCCATTTCGAGTCTCTCAAAAAATCAATGACAATGCATACAAGTTGGAACTACCGGGTGAGTATGGTAATGTTAGTGCAACCTTCAATGTTTCTGATTTATCTTTATTTGATGCAGGTGATGAAGACACTGATTCGAGGACGAATCCTTTCAAGGAAAGGGGGAATGATATGAATGAGCAAGTTGATTATAATTCTGCCAAAGACCCTTTAACTATTCATCGAGGACCAATGACAAGAGCGAAAACTAAAAGGATGAAAGAAGCCTTAACTTGTTTATTAGAAGTCATTTGGAAGGAGCAAGCTAGTCAAAACTTGGTCAAGGTTCTATGGATATAAGAAGAGCCTAAAATAATCAACATGTTTCAAATAAGTCAACATCATGAAGAGAAAGTCCAACCTTGAGAGAAGGATGATTTTTTAGCCATCTTTGAAGAATAAAGGTCATTCAGCCATACTGGACCATATTAGGAATTGTGGGCTTATTCATGAATAATTATTCAAAATAATTCAATGTAGATTTATGAGTAATCTACATTCATGCATTAGGAATATGAATGTCATTTAATATATTCATTCCCTTTGTACTTGGCCTTTGTACTATATAAACAAGGCTGACTCTCTTTGTAAGAGGATATTTTTGGAGAAGTATATTCGACTTACAACACCGGTGAGTGTTTTGTTTTTAAGTTCTTGCATGAACTTTGGACTTATCAAGCATTTCTGTTTGTGGCGTTCAAAACCCAAGAAAAATCTTTGTTTTTCCTTTCAACTTATCAAGCTTCTTAGTTTGTGGCGTTTTAAGAGAATCAAAGTACTATTCTAATTACTTCATCAAATTTTCATTGATTATATTATTAGAATAGTTTTCCTAACTTCAATCTTGAATAATCCATCTTGTTTCAAATCGTTGGAGGGGGTCAATTTGCATTTCATATATATCATAGCTCTTTAGCTATCGGAGTATATAGTTGCTAAGTTAAAGATTTCCATCACTATCTTAACTGCAAACTGCCTCCATAGCTTTACTTTAATTGCACTTCACCTAATATAAGTTAAAGCAACTTTCGAATAGGCTTTCATACCGAAATCGTTTTTATCGTACGAACATCGTATTTCGGTTTGCAATTACATTCTATTCTCTATCTTAACTGCAAACTACCTCTATATCTTTACTTTAACTGCATCTCGGTTTATCACAAGTTAAAGTGATTTCTGAATCGGCTTTCTTACCGAAATCGTTTTTATCGTACGAACATCGTTTTAAATCGTCGAAAGTTTTCCGCTGCACTAATTAATTCCCCCCCTCTTAGTGCTCTTGATCCTTACAATTGGTATCAGAGCCCGGTATTTTCAAGAGGGCTTATCGGTTGTTCGTCCACCGTTGTTTAATGGATTGGACTACACTTATTGGAAAACTCGAATTAGAGTTTTCTTGATTTCTATAAATTTGGATTTATGGAATATTGTTGAAAACGATTTTCAACTTCCCTCTAAACCGATGAACGAATGGTCGGAATTGGAGAAGAAGTATTTTTCTTAATGCAAAGGCTATGAATGTCTTATTTTGTGCGCTTGATAAAAATGAGTTCAATCGTGTTTCGGTTTGTGAAACCGCGTTTGATATTTGGCATACACTCGAAGTGACTCATGACGGCACAAGTAGAGTGAAAGAGTCAAAAATCAATCTTTTGATACATTATTTTGAACTTTTCTGAATGAAACGGAGCGAGACTATTGGCGACATATACACCCGTTTCACGGATATCGTCAATGATCTAAAAGGACTCGGCAAAAGTTTTTCGGATTTTGAGCTCGTAAATAAGATTCTAAGATCCCTTCCTAAGAGTTGGGACCCTAAAGTCACTTCTATTCAAGAGGCTAAAGATTTAAACAACTTCGCTCTTGAAGAACTAATCGAGTCATTAATGACCTATGAAATGACTTGCAAGGCTCATGAAGAGCAAGAAGACATCCTTCCAAAGAACATGAAGGATATGACACTTAGAACTTTAGATAACCACTTGAGAGAAAACTCAAGTGATGAGGACTATGACGATGACTTGGCACTTCTAACAAGGAAATTCAAAAAATTCATTAAGAGAAACAAATTTAAAAATGACACAAAAAATAAATTTGAACCCAAAAAGGATCAAGTTATTTGCTACCAGTGCAAAAAGCCAGGACACTACAAAAGTGATTGTCCCCAAGCCAAGAAGAGAACATAAAAGAAGAAGGTGCTCAAAGCAACGTAGGATGACTCAAGTGCGTCCGAAGAAGAGGAGTCCAACACCGAGCAAGTTGCTCAGTATGCCCTAATGGCCATCGGAGAGGAGGTAACAAATTTAATTGATGCAGATTTATCATTTGATGAATTATTAAATGTCTTCCATGACTTATTTAATGAATGCAAAACATTTAGTAGAAAATATAAATTGTTGAAAAATAAGCATGATAGTCTTGTTAGCAATTTTGATAAATTAAAAACTGAACATTATAATAGTTTAGCTCAATGTAAAAAATATCATGATCTAGAAACTCTCCAAAAGAAGAACTTGCTACTTATGGATGCCTTGAAGAAATTCGAGGTTGGTAGCAAGTCTTTGAACATGATCCTTGCAAACAAGGGTCACGTTCCCAAAAGAAGTGGAATCAGATTTGTGAGAAGTCCTCACCAAAATCCAATCACCTTCATAAAAGGCCCTATCTTACATGTTCAGTATCAAAGCAAATGCAACTTTTGTTGCAAACATGGACATAAAATGTATCATTGTCCATTCAAGAAAATTAGCCCGAACAAACTGATTTGGGTTCCTAAAGGAACCATGATAAACTCTATGCAACATAATAAATAATGTAGATCAATTTTTGAGGCTCCCAAGAGTAAATGGGTACCTAAAAATTATCCTTTCTTGTAGAGACATACACCATCACAAGCTAGGAGCAAGAGATGGTATCTTGATAGTGGATGCTCAAGGCATATGACCGGAGAACCATCTCAATTCTCTAAGCTCACTAGCATAGACGAAGGCTATATCACCTTCGGAGACAATAACAAAGGTAAAATCATTGGCAAAGGAACCATAGGTAACAAATCCAACTTCTTTATTGAAGATGTTTTGTTAGATGATGGTTTAAAACATAACTTCTTGAGCATTAATCAATTATGTGATAAAGGATATATTGTCAAATTCAAATCTAATGCTTGTATCATTGAAAAACCACACAAAAACACATCTATGATTGCTTTAAAACAAAATAACGTATACACCATTGACATCAATGATTTTTGCAATGAAATATGTTTCTCGGTTTTGAATGAAGATGCTTGGCTTTGGCATAGGAGATTAGGTCATGGTAATATGAAACTAATCACTCAAATATCATCCAAACAACTTGTACGAGGAATTCCTCATATCAAGTTCATCAAAGATAATGTGTGTGATGCTTGTCAATTAGGAAAATAAATTAAGGGTAGTTTCAAATCTAAGAATCAAATAAGCACCTCTAGGCCCTTACAATTAATCCATATGGACTTGTTCGGACCAATCTCTACATCAAGCCTAGGAGGTAGCAAATACGCCTTCGTCATTGTAGATGACTATAGTAGATACACATGGACTTATTTCTTGAAAGACAAAAATGAATGCTTTAGATATTTCACCAAGTTTTGTAAACTTGTTCAAATTGAAAAGAGTTTTATGATTTCATCAATTCGAAGGGATCAAGGTGGTGAATTTCAAAATTATGATTTTTAAGAATTTTGTGAATTTAATGGATACAACCATAACTTCTCTACTCCAAGAAATCCTCAATAAAATGGAGTAGTAGAAAGAAAGAATAGAAATTTACAAGAAATGGCAAGAACCATGTTGAATGAACATAGCCTACCCAAATATTTTTGGGCCGAAGCCGTAAATACTACATGTTATATTTTGAATAGAGTTCTAGTAAGACTCTTACTCACCAAAACTCCCTATGAGTTGTGGAACAATAAAAAACCCAATGTTTCATATTTTAAAGTTTTTGGGTGTAAGTGTTTTATCTTGAATGAAAAAGATGCCTTAGGAAAATTTGATGCTAAATCCGATGAAGGAATTTTTCTTGGTTATTCTTCAGTTTCTAAAGCTTTTCATATCTTCAATAAAAGAACTTTAATTATAAAGAATCCATTCATGTTGTTTTCAATGAGATTTCCGAAATCAAGAAAAATGATTTTGATGATGATGTTAATTTTGATTCTTTGAATTTAAATGAAACCCCTTCTCTAACTAGCAATTTGGATGCATCCACTTCCGAAACATCCTTACCCAAGGATTGGAAGTATGTAGATGCTCATCCTAAGGAGCTAATCCTAGAAGACAGATCTAAGGGGGTTCAAACACGTTCTTTTATTAAAAATCTTTGTGCCAACGCCGCTTTTCTCTCCCAAATTGAACCTAAATGTATTGATGAAGCCATGAAAGATGATTCATGGATTATCGCAATGTAAGATGAGTTAAATCAATTTGAGAGAAATGCGGTGTGGAAGCTTGTTCCTAGGCCAAATGAACATTTAGTTATTAGTACTAAATGGGTCTTTAGAAACAAGCAAGATGAATATGGTATCGTGGTTAGAAACAAGGCTAGATTAGTGGCCAATGGTTTCAACCAAGAAGAAGGTATCGATTACGAATAAGCCTTCACTCCTGTGGCTAGATTAGAAGTCATAAGGATGCTCCTTGCCTATGCTAGTAATAATAATTTTCAGTTGTATTAAATGGATGTTAAAAGCGCTTTTCTTAATGACTTTATTTCTAAAGAAGTTTATGTTGAACAACCTCCCGGATTTGAAAATAATAGCCTCCATAATCATATATTTAAATTAACTAAAGCTCTATGTGGTTTAAAACAAGCTCCAAGGGCTTTGTATGATAGACTTAGTACTTTTCTTATTGAAAATAATTTCATAAAAGGCAAGGTCGATACTACATTGTTTATCAAGAATTTTGAAAATAATTTTCTCATTGTTCAGATTTATGTTGATGATATTATCTTCGGTTCTACGAATGAATCTCCTTGTGAATCTTTTGCTAAAATCATCAGTCTCGAATTTGAAATGAGTTTGATGGGAGAACTAATCTTTTTCTTAGGCTTACAAATTAAGCAACTAAGCAATGACATCTTTATTAGTCAAACTAAATATGCTTTAGATCTGCTAAAAAGATTTAATATAGATAACTCAAAAGCTTTTAACACTCATATGAGCACCTCCACTAAGTTAGAAGTTGATGAAAGTGGAGAAAGCTTCGATCAAAAAACTTATAGGGGTATGATAGAAGTTTACTTTACCTCACTGTAACTAGACCAGACATCATGTTCAGTGTAGGACTTTGTGCTAGGTTTCAATCGAACCCTAAGATATCTCATCTCAAAGCGGTTAAAAGAATACTTAGATATCTTAAAGGTACCACAAATATAGGGTTATGGTATCCAAAATCTGAGAATTTTGAGTTAATTGCTTATGCTGATGCAGATTTTGCTGGGTGTAAACTAGATAGAAAAAGCACATTAGGAATATGTTAATTTTTAGGACATTCCCTTGTTTCCTGGTTATCTAAGAAACAAAACTCGGTTGCACTATCAACAACCGAAGCTGAGTATATTGCAGCTAGTGCATGCTATGCACAAGTTGTGCAGATGAAAAATACCTTAGAAGATTATAAAGCCCATCTTAAAAACATTCCCATTAAATGTGATAACACAAGTGCAATATGTTTAACAAAGAATCACATTCAACACTCAAGAACAAAACATATTGATATTAGACATCACTTTATAGGAGATCATGTCACTAATCATGATGTAATCATAGAGTTCATAAATACTAAGCATCAACTAGCTGATATTTTTACAAAACCACTAAGTGAAGAACAATTTAATTTCATTAGAAGAGAATTAGGAATGTTAATGTGTCCGAATGCATAAACTTGTTAAAATTATTTTTTGGACTTTATTGATTGAATGATCAAATCACTTGATTGTCATTACATGCCTAAATTAATATGTTGGAAATTAATACAAAAATTTCCATAACAATGAGCATGTTTTGTCTTCATGATTGTATTTGAAAATCTATAGTATAGTCTTGTTGAAAGTGTTAATTTCATTTTCGGATTCTTTAACTAGTGGTATCCTAACAATCGAATTTTTTTGATACATTATCCTCTTTCGAACTTAATAAGCATACGTCATATCGAGTTTGATTCTCATCATTGATTTTTGATATATGGAATCAATTAGCAAATACATCTCTCATACACTTATCATGTGAAAAATATTTTTTTTAAGAAATGGATTTGATGAAATGATTCTTGCTTGTAAATTCCTTCTTATATAGATGATAGTGTTTTTACTTGCAAGTATTTGTTTCACATACATATCTTGATCCTTGAAAAAATGAAGTATGATTTAATTTCTTATCAATTTTAACTTCATTCAAAGTAAACTCATAAATAGGTGATATCACAAATAGCCTTCCTCCTTCATGCAAAAAGATAATAACAAATAAAAAGGAAGAAGTATTCATGTCATGTTTTCCTTAAGATGTTTGCATAATTGCTATCCTATCATTCACTATTGGAAAATGACATGAACCTAGTTATGACATAATTACCGCACTTATGCTTAAAATTTGCTTATATTGTTCTCCTTTTTGTTGATGACAAAGGGGGAGAAATGTACAAATTGATGCTATGAGTGGCATTTGAATGAGAAATATATGAATTGATGCTATGAGTGTCATATTTGCACTATGTTATTGCCATATCATGATAAGATATCAAGAACTTGCATAGCAACTTTACTTGTTGATATCTTGCCATGTGATGCTACGATTGCTAAACACTTGAAATGTTTGCTTTACGTTAAGATATCAAAAGCTTAAATTATAAATTTACATGTTGATATTGTTAGGATCGAGAGCACTAAGAGGGGGGGGTGAATTAGTGCAGCGGAAAACTTTCAGCGATTTAAAAACAAAAGCCGCGTTCGTCCGATAAAAATGATTTCGATGTAAATGCCGATTCACAGTTTGTAGTTTATGCAGTTTGCGTCTAAATGCAGTTTGCGTCTAAATGCAGATTGCGTCTAAGCGCAGTTTGCGTCTAAGCGCAGATTGCGTCTAAACACAGTTTGCGTCTAAACACAGTTTGCGTCTAAACACAGTTTGCGTTTAAGCGCAGTTTGCGTCTAAGCGTAGTTTGCGTTTGAGCGCAGTTTGCGTCTAAGCGCAGTTTGCGTTTGAGCGCAGTTTGCGTCTGAATGCAGTTTTACGTCTAAGTGCAGTTTTACGTCTAAACGCAGTTTTGCGTCTAAACGCAGTTTTACGTCTAAACGCAGTTTTATGTCTAAACGCAGTTTTGCGTCTAAACGAAGTTTTACGTCTAAACGCAGTTTTGCGTCTAAACGTAGTTTTACGTCTAAACGCAGTTTTACGTCTAAACGTAATTTTACGTCTAAACGCAGTTTTGAACTTTGAAAAGCATTTTATGAATACCCAGAAGCAATTTGCAGTTATAAATGGAATCAAAACGTGGCGTAAACTGCAGTGTAAAGATCGCATCGAAAACACCGATTTTACCCGAATGCAGATTCGGAAAGATCAGAACTTAGAGACTCATTTCAGAACGCAGAGGGCAGTAGCAATGTAGGAGGTTTGCAGTAATGATAAAGTGCTCAAAGTAAAAGCAAACCAGAGATTTAGAGTGGTTCGGTCAATCTTGACCTACTCCACTTTTGGCTTCCTCCTCCGAACGAGGTCACCAACGTCAACTAGCTGCCTTCCTTCAATGGGCGAAGGCTAACTGCCCTTTACAGTTTCTCTCCTTTTGACGGGCTCGGGGAGACAACCCTTACAGATCCTTTCTCTCCTCTCTTTACAACTCAAGACTTGAAGAACAGAAGAGGAGAACTTTTGGACTTTACACAAATTTGAGCTCTTAGAATCTTTGAAAAGATCAAGAATTGGGGTGTGGATCTGTATCTTTTCAGTCTTTGAATGGGTAGGGTATTTATAGGCCCCAACCCAGTTCAAATTTGGAGCTCAAAACAATCAAATCCCGAATTAGGGGATCGGTGATTACACCTCTTGATGGAGAGGTTGCACCCCCCGGCTTGAGTTTCGAGATCGAGCCCGGCGGTTGCACCTCTCTGTCGAGGCGGTTGCACGCCCGAAGTCCGCTCGAGATTGAGCCCCAGTGGTGCCACCTCTCGATTGAGGCGGTTGCACCTCTCGCCTGAGCTCGAAGACCGAGCTCGGCGGTGCTACCCTCTGTCGGGGAGGTTGCACTTGCGCCTAGCTCGAAGATCGAGCTCGGGGGCGGTTGCACCTCCGGCAGGGAGGTTACACCGCCAGATCTGGCTGGAGACACAGACCTTGGCGGTTGCACCTCTGGCTGGGCGGTTGCACCGCCAGTCTCATTTGGGAGACACACCTGGCGGTTGCACCCTCGGCCTGGGCGGTTGCACCGCCGGTGCAATCGGTCCGAATGGTTAGCTCCATTCGCCCAATTTCAATCTTTTGGGGGCCCAATTGCCCCAAGATTAAGCTAATGGGATCACCTCCCATTTTTTCAAGCTTAATCAACGTGCTAACTACGATTAAATCTAAGACACCTTCTGCGGCTTTGCTCGATCGTCAATCGCTTCTTCCGGCGAAGTTTCCGCGAACTTCGTCGTCGATCATCCGATGAACCCTCGGTGATTCTTCTGCGGACATCCGGCAAACTCCTGGACTTTTGCGACGATCCACTTGGCGAAGTTCGGCGAAGCTTCGGCAACAAGCTTACGGACTTTCGGATCTATTCTCGCAGAACCTCCGACGACCGTCCGAACTTCCGTCGAACTCTCGAACTCCCAACGTGATCATGATCTTGACTCCGGCGCAACTCCTGCTGCTTGTCTAACTTTCATCGTAGTTAATCCTGCACACTTATCTCAACACATAGATTAGACAACAAATGACAATTGACTTCATCATCAAAATTCGAGATTCAACAGATATCTTATGTTGAACTGCTACCATCATTCATATTTGAAATATAAAACTTGAGAACGAATGTCAAGTCTTGACATCATTTTCAGTTAGATACATCGTGATAGGAATCATGATGGGAGTAATTGATAAGGTTAAGAGTTCTTAACTTATCAATAAGTCTATTGAATTCAAAGACCTTGAATTCAAGAATGACTTATCTCAAGTATGACATATAGATAGGGGGAGTCAAGGTTAACTCCGTTATCAATTGATTGTCATCATCAAAAAGGGGGAGATTATTGAATCTCATATTTTGATGATGAAGTCAATTATCATTTGTTATCTAATCCATATGTTGAGATAAGTGTGCAGGATTAACTACGATGAAAGAAAGACATGCAACAGGAGTTGCGCCGGTGTCAAGACTATGATCACGTTGGGAGTTCGAGAGTTCGACGGAAGTTCGGACGGTCGTCGGAGGTTCTGCGGGATTAAATCTGAGAAGTCTAGGAGCTTGCCAAAGAAACTCATCAGAACTTGCCAAGTGGATCATCGCAAGTCCAGGAGTTTGCCGGAGCATCGCCGAAGGTTCGTCGGATGTTCGCCGGAAGTTCGCCAGAAGCTCGCCGGAAGAAGCAATTGATGCACCGAAGCAAGTTGCAGTAAAAGTCTTAAGAAATATCATAGTTAGCATATAGATTAAGTTAGGAATGGGAGGTGATCCCATTAACTTAATCTGGGGGCAATTGGGCCCTTGATAGACCCAAATTGGGCCGAATGGATCAACCCATTCGGACCAGAATTCCTACCAGGCGGTGGCACTGTCAGGGTCGACGGTGGTATCACCCAAGAGATGGTCTCCTAGGAAAGCTGGGCGGTGCAATCGCCCAGGTCAGGCGATGGCATCGCTTGGGCTTAGTCTCCGAGCAAGACTAGGCGGTGCAACCGCCCTAGTCAGGCGGTGGCACCGCCTGGGCTCAGTCTCCAAGTGAGACTGGGCGGTGCAACCGCCCCTATCAGGCGGTGGCACCGCCCAGAGGCTCAGTCTCCGAGCTGCCAGGCGGTTGTACCGCCCCAGTCAGGAGGTAGTACCGCCAGGACCTTGGAAATCCGAGAAAAGACACTTTTGAGCTCCAAATTCAAACCAGTTTGGAGCCTATATAAACCCCACCTTTTCCTGCATGAAAGGGCAACCAAAAGCATCGAAAATTCAATCTTACTCTGTGATTTTTAGAGCTCAAAAGTGTTGTAAAGACCAGAAGTTCTTCTCCCTCTTTTCTTCCAAGTTTTGATCTTTCAAGAGAGGAGAGAAAAGTTTGTAAGGGTTGTCTCCTAAACCCGTCAAAAGGAGTGAAACTGTAAAAGCGTGGTTGGCCTTCGCCTATTGAATGAAGGCTTCTAGTGGACGTCGGTGACCTCATCATAGGAGGACGCCAAAAGTGGATGTAGGTCAAGATTGATCGAACCACTCTAAATTTTGGTTTGCATTTATTTTTTGTTCTCTATCTTAACTGCAAACTGTCTCCATAGCTTTACTTTAACCGCACTTCGCCTAATCTAAGTTAAAGCAACTTCCGAATCGACTTTCATACCGAATCGCTTTTATTGTACGAACGTCGTATTTCGGTGTACAATTACATTATGTTCTCTATCTTAAATACAAACTGCCTCTATATCTTTACTTTAACTCCATCTCGCTTGATCACGAGTTAAAGTGATTTTCGAATTGGATTTGTTACCGAAATCGTTTTTATCTACAAACCTCATTTTAAATTATCGAAAGTTATATATATATATATATATAGAGAGAGAGAGAGAGAGAGAGAGAAAAAAAATTGTCAGTAATGCTTTCTGCAGCAACGGTCATGCAAGAGTTCAACCCATTATGAGATTTTAAAATACAATGAAGAAATCTGATCAAGAATAACACTAACACAGCATAAAATTTCAACATATGTATGAAGCAAAACCAACAACCCAAAAATAGTTGAGCAAACAGGAAGACTTTTTAGAGTCCAATTAGGTGAAAGCTGCTTGATCATGCAGAAATGACAGAGAAGTAGGCCAACAAATCAATAATAAAACTTCCAACCATAAATGATTAAAAACCTCAATTGCATTGCATGCGCAAGAAAATCAATTCTAAATTAGTCCAATTAGTTTTGCAACAGCTTGTGCAACCTCATCCATTCTAAATTAAACAAAGTAAATAAATTAAATGGAAAAAAGAAAGACCGTATTCAAGAGAACACAGAAGAGAAAATAAGTAGACCTTAAATTTGCTTCTGCCCTACTATAGTTAAGGATAAGCTGTATCGTCAAATCTAGTGAAACTAATCTTGTCGTAGAACCTCCACTCTGAACAATAATTAGGAACAAATAACATAAACTAGAACCTGAAAAATCCACAACACCAGATATGCCAGAAAGGTTCATGATCAGCGACAAACATGATGAAGTTCTATTCTATTCCACTTTTATGTACGAATGAATAGAAAGAAAAGCGACCGATAATGATCATGTGTGTCTGAAAACTCTTTCCTGTTCGTCCAAGGATCAAAGATCGACGTTGACAGGATGTATGTCTGTCTTAATATCCATCCTGTAAAGAAAAAAGCTCGACGTTGACTAGACTAGGATTTTGAGACATCCTAGTCTCTATAAAAGAGATGAATTTTTATTTATATAATCTCTATAAAAAAAAGGTTCGACTCTTGACAGCAAAGTTCGCCTAGTACCTTAAATGCTACCATAATTTCCTTTGGAAATATGTCAATATGATGAGAGGGCTGAAATCAAGAATCAAACCACGAGTAAGATCATCCTCAAAAAAATTATTATAGGCCAAGATATCACTACAAAAATCATCCACGAGTCAACCGATCGCCAGTTTTCCCGATCGGACCGGAATCAGGAGCGCCATAAGCCAAAAACCGTGAATGATTTCTTTCCGACCATAAAACGAACTACAATACTTGTACTTGGTGACAACGCAATAAGCAAGCAGCACTCTCTCCTCCTCCCATTCCACATCCAATATTAGCAGGCAATTTATCTAAAAATTATAGTTAGTTAATTCTTCTTCTCCTTTTTGTCTTAGTTTAGAGACGTCTCATTAGTTACAAACAAACAACATTATTAGTTATAAAGAGAATAATATCGCTCTCGAAAGATGATTATTTTGAACGGACGGAAGTGTGAAGTTTATGATAATATGTTTTTAGGAGATTTTCAAGAATTTCATGGAGAATTGAGTCTTAGATACGGCAGTGGAGTTTTAAAAAGATGAAATAAACATAAAATATGATGATGATGATGATGATATAAGATAATCTTAACCTACTTTAAGGCATGCATGCTATTACCCGTATTTAGGTCTAAAAGACCTAAAGTAGGCGATCTAGCTGTCTAGAGTATATAGGTCTAAAAGGCCAAATAATATTTTTAATTTCTGCTTTGATTTATTTTTTTTTTAAGTTTTAGATCTTGGGTTAGTGGCACTTTGTAACTATTGCTCAAATATGTGTATTTCTTCATCATAGTAGTATATTAATGCTTTCGATTATGAATCATAATTATTCATTTAGCGGGCCTCGTTATAAGATTTGGAATACTTGCATCGTACAACAATGGTATAAATAAATATGTCATGAAGAGACAGACATAGGGCATCACATACAAATATCGAGTATTCATTATATATATCTCATTATCTCTTTGAATTCATTATAAACTATAGATTGGTATTAGATGTTTGGATCACTATTAATTCATACTCACTAAAAATATAAAGAGTTCTTTATCAAAGAAAAAAAAGCTTCGATGAATTATTTACAATATGGAGATCAAGATTAATGATGACATGTAATGTAGGTTTTTTTACTAAATTACTTTCCAAAAAAGCCTTGGAAATTCCTTGCAGCAAGATGAGACATTTACTTATATTTTACGAGGAGTTTCAAATTCAAAATAATATCTATCTTTCGAGAAGATTTTAAGAATTTTATCTCATAAAAAATTGATAGGAACGGGTCCCAAATACTCTGTATGATCTGATAGAGTTAAATATAATTAAATAAATATGAATATGATAAGATAGATAAATAAATTTTTGTTTTTAATTTCTATCTCAATTTATTTTTTGTTTTTGGATATTAATGGACCAGTAATAAGGTATCATTAAAGAAAGAGTTCCACTTGTATTTAGTCCTCTATTTTTTTCACAAGACATGCATGAATGAATCTAGATTTCATGTAGATTGCTGTCACTTACGATATCGTTACGGTACTCACAATCTAACAGGCGTTCCTCGATTCGATAGAGACACTAACGGATGTAGGTCTTAAGAATTGATCTATTTATGCTTGACAGCTTGTTCTTATGATAATCCAAAAAGACTAGCAACTAACGATTAAATTGCAACGGAATGGTATTATCAGTTATTATGATCAAACAATATAGTTAATCTAATTCCCGTTGGTCCTCTTTAATTAGTATGTACCGATTCAAAATTTTCACATATTTCTAGTCGCCTTAAACTAAAATTATCTCAACTTTTTTTTTTTTTTAGAAAATAAAGGATATAGTTATGAGCTTCTGGAATAATATAAAAAGAGTTACTACACATACAATATTTATTTTTTTAAAAGTATTAGGATAACCGTGTTTTCTTTGTTTTTTGTTTTTACAGTAAATAACTTCTTTTAGGAGGAAATAGTGAGTAGTTTTCATAAACATGTATTAAGTAACTTTGGGTTTCTAAGTAAAGCTACAATACTAATTTTTCAAAAACCATTTTTATATTACAATTTTACGACTATAATTTTCAACAAAATTTTAAAATAGTTTTTAAAGCAATTTTTGGGCAAAGATACTGTACAAATGATATGATTTCTTTAAAAGGCACTAACAACTTTTAATTGAAATTATTTATGAAGATGTTTAACTATTATTTATAAATAAAATTAGTTTAATAAATATGATTTTTTTCAAAAAAATAATAAAAAAATGAAATTTATATGACGAAATTTGAAGTAAATAAAGTATTTTCTTGCTATGCTCCATGATTTTGGATCAGAGTCATAATCAACTTAAGAAAAATATAAATTCCTTTGGGATAATATAAATTCCATTACAAAATCTGTAATGGAGAATCCAACAATTTCCATGCTTGAAGGTTGATTGTTATACTACTTCACTCTTAATACCATTTAAATCTGATTAATTAGCTTAAAATATTTTAACTTTAAGTTAGTTAATAGAAATACAACCAGCCAAATCTTAATCCAACTCCAATGTGGGAAATAAATGGGGATGTTACATTCATACAATTTTAAGTATTTATCTATAATATAATTAGTATAAAAATTGATTTATTTTTTTATAAAAAAATATTTATTAATGCTTTGAATGAATTTTTTATACAGGTGGAATAATTTAAATAAGTTTATATTGTTTAACATAGAATTTTTTACTTTCATGCCGGCATTTATTCTTTGGGTTAACAGCATCATCATGAAGAAGACATCTTTCACTTGCATCTTGTCTCCATCTCCACAAAAAATAATACTTTCAATCCATAAAGAAAGATGAAACACACGCATAAATTCCATCACAATATTAAGTGTTACATGCGTTGGCAAATCGAACCGCCTTTAGACCGCTGACTCACTGACGACGCCATGTAACTTCAAAGGTAATAGATCAAACCACATGACTCATCTATGAAACCTCCCACCGCTAAGAAACTACACAGACATCATACGCTTGCTAACTCGGAAAACGAAGCATAAGCTTGCGGTCGATGGATCGATGAGCACAAGGCGAACTGGACTGGACGAGAGAAACGCACGCTCAGGTGCGTGCGTCCATGGCCAGAATGGTGCTCAAGTTCATGGGGTTCATGTACTCGTCGGTTCCCGTCATGAACTGGCCCACGATGATCCGGTTGGCTTTCTCGGTAGGATGGTATGCATCCCAAAACGCATAGGTGTTCCTGTTGCGGCAGAGATTCGAGAGAACCGTGCACAGACCCAGTCCGTTGTAAGGTCCTTGACCGCAGCATGCCACCTTCGATGTGACGAAGCCTGCCAAATCAAACACATGGATGATCAGTACTACAGCTTGAGTGTTGTTGGTCTTCGGATGATGAACACCGCACTAGACTTGGCTTTTCTCGCCGATTACCATATGCTGCGGGGTCGGATATGAAGTCCATGTGCATCTTGTAGGCATTGACGGCAACGAAGACGTCGTCGCCATATTGGCTGTTGAGTTCGCTCATGAGCTGCACCAGCTGGGGGTTGTACAGGTCTGGGACGCGTTGCATCTCCGGGTCACATGCGCCCGACCTGCTCCTCGTCGCTAGTATAGCAGGCACGCAACCCAGTGGCCCGATTCCGGTGACCAGGAGTCGTCGGCAACCCAGATCGTAGAGCTTCTGCATTGTCACAACGACAGAAACTTAGAGAGGGAGGGAGGGAGGGAGAGAGCGAGAGGTTGCATACATACCATGAGGATCTTCTTGTACTCCGAGATGAGATAGCGGATGTAATCAGGCAGGGAGAACTCTCGAGATCTGACAGAGTAAGGCACGAGGTAATAGTTGTTGACGAAGTCATTTCCTCCCAGTGTTATCAGAACCAGCCCCTCGTTGACGAGCTTCTTCGTCCGTTCCGCACCGATCAAGGAGCTCAGCCTCCCCTGGTACTGCTCGAAGTAATGCAGTTGCTTGTTGATCCTAATTATGTTGGCCTGCAAACACATACACACACGAGCGCGCACATCAGTGACCACTGAAGTGGATCCCTCCTCGTCGACTGCGAGACGAGACTCACAAACTGGAAGCCGGTGTCGTTGAGAATCCCGATCCCTGCCGACGCGAAATTTGCACCCACCAGAAGCTTCTCTCCGTCGAGCTGAGGGCTCAAGTATGGCAACGTGGGTTCAGCTCCGAGGTATTCACCTGATGAGACACACCGGAGAAATTATAGAGAGATGAGAGGACCGAGTTTTGGATGTGCATGCACTCGGGATGAGTGTGAGCATGGAGAAGACGACTTAACTGACAATGTCGGGGACATTCTTCGCGTTAGAGAATCGGCCTGTAGCACGGTGAGATGGGGTGTCGATGCCGTACGGAGGTTCATCGGCTCGTGCTGTGGTTGCCAAGTAGTTGTTGTTGCCATTGTCGACCAGGGAGTCCCCAAACACAAAGAAAGCACGAGTTGCCAAGGACGACGATGGCAGTGTCCCTGCTGCAACTAGGCTGAGGAGGAGGGCGAATAGAAGACCTCGGGACTCGGCCATGGTCGTGGAGGACTGATGTGCGAAGTTGAGGCTGAAGAGCACGGGAGGTGGATGGCTTTATATAGGATGAGCCAAGGGCTCGTTTCACCTTCCCCTGCCAACTACTAAAGGTCATGGAGGAGGACGACAGGGACAGCCGTGGCCCTGAAAGCCTAAATTGATTCACTCCATCTACTCCTTCAAGTGTTTGGTAGACGCTTTTACTGCTGCACCTTCCACTCTACAACGTATACATACACATAGTTTGGTATTTGATGATCAATTCATGTGAGATCGGTGGCAGCATATCTATTGATGATGAGAATGACACTCGATAGTCTAATCCACATTCAAATTAAGCATCAACATCAGGGGTCATGGGGATCATACAGTGACGTCTAATATGCTCTAACTTGAATTGTCTCATGGCAGATTGACTGACTCTCTCTTGTGAGCTTAGCGACAGCGTCCCGTGTTGATGATGAGAATGACGTTTAAGATCGTATTCCACGTGCAAACTACGTTCGGTTGTTGCCATCCGAATCCTATTCCATATATATATATATATATATATATATATATTACATTACTGATGGATTAGTAATTACATAAAGAAGTATTTTATTTATTGATGATATTATTTTAACTGATGAGAACTTAATAAATTTGATTCGAAACTTGAGTTACAGAAATAAACCTCCAAAACTAAAAAGTTATAGTTATAATATAATTATAGTTAAAATATATCTAAATAAAGTTAAGATTATATATATACTATATATGTTTTTAAAAAATAAGAGAAAAAAATAACTAAAAAAAATAGTTAAGATTGATGGACAAAAAAGTTGGTAGAATTTATTTAATAGATTTCAATATTTTTGTAAGTTGATGATTTCTTTTAGTAATTTATAGTATGCCCAACGTTTATACGTGTCCATCAAGTGTGTAACCTTGTTTCAGCAAAAAAGTTTGGTGGGTCAGTAAGGTCAACTCCTAATTTGGCTAAGATTATAGGATTAAAACTATACCTGTCTTTAGCAGGAAAATAAAATGTAGCAGTTGTACTGAAATTAAACTCGGGAGAATAAACTCTAAATTGCATCGGTAGATAGATGATTTAAGGGAAAAAATTTTCTGGAATTTTGCGGGTCATATATTAAGGGCATGGATAAGCATTCGCTTACTTCCACTTCTCTTGTTCAATTACTACTCAAAGATAGATTTTTGGGAGTAGTAGCATAGTCGCTATGGGGTCTATATATATATATAAGCATGTCATAGTGCATGATATATAAAAATAAAACATGATTCTCAATAACATATCTCTCTGTTGGAGTTGTCTCCCTCTCTCTCTCTCTCTCTCTCTCTCTCTTTACATTTTTCTCTGTTCTCTCTCTTTTGTTCTGTCTCTTGGAGGGCTTCTTCACTTGAAACATTGTGCTCGATCTGAGATAAAGATCCTATCTATCAATTTGGTATCACGGATAGATTGTTCCTTAGATTTGTAGTTTGAAATTGTAGATTTTGGTATCAAAGACCGAATATAACCAAAACAGCGTTGTAGTTAGGTGACTCTATATCATCAATGTGAACCTCAATGAGAGGATGTTTTAGTCCCTAAATTACTCTCACAAGTGACCAGCATCAGACTGATTGATTCACTATGTAGGCTTACTGGTCTCCAACAACGACTCAAATTTAAAGAGATAATGTGAGTGATGGATCAAATTTCCACCACAATCACTTAATTCCTATCAGTCACATATGGAAAAAGAAAAGAAAAAGTCAATGGTGATTACTCTTCAAACCTTAGGATCTCGTCGTTTAATTGGTACGCTTCTTGTTTGTGTGCTTTGGCTGTAGGTTTATATGCAGCATGCATCGATTCTGCTTTGGTCCAGGACGTACGTACTGGTGGAGAACAATACGATGCTGAACAAGTCTGATGTCAACGATATCTTTACAGCCATTAACACTTCCTGATCTCAGTTCTCCCCGGCTTCCCATGCCGAAGGTTGCATCTACGGCAACCCATGTCAAATCTCAAATAGCGACAACGTCAGAGATGTCACCAACTTCTTCCTGGCAGTAACGAAGCTGTCAAAGCGAGAAAGATAAATGAGATGGAACCTCAGGGTTCTATGTCTAAATCTAAGGAGATGAAGCCACCTTTCCAATACGATCCCACATCTTTCACCTATCAGAATAGTGTAGGACCACATGGTAGATAATTTGCAGAGAATACCCGACACTCTCATCTGCCGTCTCTCCCTTCAGCTGTGCCTTCGACAGTGTGTTTTATCCTTGCACATCATCACGGCACCTTCAGTACGTGCGTGGGCAGTAACGAGCTTGATATGATTGTGGTAACATGGATGATGGTGGGATGGACTATTAAAGACTCCCTTGATTTCTTTTCATATGAATAGTTCATGCACCGACTTGTCTCCTCGATGTAGGAGGCATGCAAGAATTTACCATCTCAGCGGTACGTGATCAAAACTTCAGATCCACACCTCCACCTTTCCGGTTATTTAATACCAATGTCTTTTGCGTTCTGCGATCAGCTCATGCCCGCCTTCACTGCAGACTACACATGCCTATGACTTTCACAGCTTTTGCTCTTTGTTTGGATTCATATCACGTTGGTGAAATCTCAAGTACCATCCACTGTTATGTTCGGATTCACATCACGTTTGGTGGATTCATTGCCTCCAACTTAGATGCCGTTTGGAAGAGAACGAACAGCTTGTACTGATCGCAAAGAATCCACAAGAAAAAGCATCATCATAAGCAGCCATGCCTTGTTATAAAGGCTTGAGCTGTTCCAGCGACTGAAACCCTAACCCTAGTCATCTAACTCATAAAGTAGCAACAGTAGGAGATGAAGAAGACTCCTTCCTCCGTCCGTCAATCATCTCTATCGAACTACGCAGTTCTTACATGTAGATAGTAAAGACTTTTCTTGGTGAGGCAATGGAGGACTTTAATGTTCCTCCATCAAATGATCAGCTCTCACCAATCACTATAACTTTGCTGGTGATCGTGGAGCCAGGTTTACAAGTCTGGTTGGTAACAGCCTGTGCAGTATGGGGGGGAAGGTTGCATGTGCTGTTTGATCACTCGCAGAGAGAGAGAGAGAGAGAGATAGATGAATGGGTGGCCGAACAAATGTTGTGGCAGTAATGCACCAACTACCCCAACTGTAAGTTCAAGCTAGTGAACCCTCGTTGTACTCACCTTGAACTCAAACTAGAAGAAAGAGAATGAAAAGTGACATTGTGGCACCATTGAGACCTAAAGAGAGGTAAATGTCCAGCTCATTGTCACTTCAATAGTTCCTTTGATCTTTATTTTTGTTTCCTAAATTTGAAGGCAGGATCGGATCTACGATTACTTTTTCAACATCCAATAATTCTACTAGATTACTTTTAAAATCATAAACTATATTTTGTAGTAGGTGATAAGACTAATATTTCAAGTCAATTAAAACTCCAGATGTAAAGCTCTGTCACTGCCATGTCAATGTGAACTATAGAAAAGAGAATATGTCAATATGAGCTATAGAAAAGAGAATATTTTTGGAGATGCTCCTTTTTCTAAGCGCAGGAGCTTCTCAGGTTATTTAATTGCTGAATTGAGTGTCTAAGTAACTATGTTGGGTGCACACCCCATGCTCGTTTTGTAGGGAACTCTTTACGACGTGAGAGATTCAGATTTATCTCAAAAGATTAATCACCGCCTTTGGAGATTTGATTCATCTGACTATGGAACTAATAACTAAAAAAAATATATATTTATCCTTTCATACCTAATAAATATTATATGCTATCCTAAAAGTTCAAAAAAAAAAAAACAAAGCAATATTATGAAATTACTGATATATATATAAATATATGTATATATATATATATGTATATATATATTTGTATATGTATATATGTATATGTATATATGCATATGTATATATGTATATGTATATATGTATATATATATATGTATATATATGTATATATACATATATTTATATATATATACATACATATATTTATATATACATACATATATATAAATATATATATATATACATACATATATATACATATATATATATATATATATATATATATATATATATATATATATATATATATATATATATATATACACACACACACACACACACACACATATATATATATATATATATATATATACACACACACATTAGGAATTACATATGGTTTTACTTGATATATTATATTTATTTCTTTATTTATTTTTAATGATACAGATAGTCAATTATAAAAATAATTGTATAATAATATTATAAAAATATTTTTATAAATAATATTATAAAATATTTCTATAAAATAAAAATATTGTTTATATATATATATATATATATATATATATATATATATATATATTACATTCACAGTGTTCATGTATAGACAATAAAATATTGTTAATATAATAAAATAAGAGCAGCTATATCGATGGGATGAAAGAGTAACAAATATGTTATGATTTTTTTTTCTATTTTATCCGTATAACAAAAAAAATTAATCACTTAAAAGAAAATATCTTTGATAATAATAAAAAATAAAGAGTGAGATACCTAAATATCCTTTGAGTTTCAAACCATTTAAATATTGAGCCGAACTGATTAAGAATCTGCTTCCGGATTTTCTTCGATCCGTATCTTATAAGTATGTTTCATGTGATATATATCTCAATCATCTTACAATGTATGTGATGAGGTTCGTATATCTTATGGGCTTATGGGCCGACGGGCCCTCAGAAACCCAATGGCAACTTTGTAATAGTATAGCAGCCGACAAAGCATCTATTTAAGACCACCACTAGCCCTTCCGCCTTCTTCACGATTGGGCGTTTTCTTAGGGTTTTCGGGCGGCGCTATCTCCTCTCCCTCGACGGTCTATCGTAACAATGACTGCCCCGACGCAAGAGGAGCTCCTCGCCGCACACCTCGAGCAGCAAAAGATCGATGTCAGTCTTTTCGATCTTACTTCTTGTTATTCTACGACCGAATCGGTGCCTTTTAACCCCCTTTATTTATTTATTTATTCTGATTTGTTTTCTCTTCTAGAGTTTAGAATATATGAAGTTCTCAATATTGTTTGTTGTCATAATTTTTACTATGAATTAGTGTCTACTTTGCGTAGACATTAAGGGAATGTTTTTCATGTATCATTATCTCCATATTTATATGCTTGTGTATTTCTTTTTCATCCGAAATCTGTCTCTTTTACAGCGTAAGAATATTACGCTTAAATATGCGATAGTTTATTGTAGTTTAGCTGCGGCGATTAAGTGAGTAGAATGATGGCTCATCGGTGTGTTGTTGGGATGGGGAGATTCTGATATCATTCTAGGACGGTCACGGAAAGGTAATTTTTGCCGTTATTGGGATCCTAAGCATATGTTGTTGTCTCGTGCATGGGGAACTTCTTGCCTGAGAAGCATATAGCAGAAAAATGGCCTTTTTTGGTCCTTTTTCTAGTTCTTGTAAAGTTGTTAACACGTTCACAACTACAAAACTGTAATTTTGAAGTTAAGGGGTGAATTAATATTAGAAGTTAAGGAGTTCAAACTACAAAACTGTAATTTTGATTTTTTTTGGAATTCTATTCTTTGTCAGTTGGCTGGTTTTGAAATCTTTTCATTGCCTCTGAATAAGAAAGAAATAAATGCTTCTATATTTCTCACTGTTAGTTTGATTCTTTCTCATACACTGGTGTATTCTGCTTACGGTTGTGGTTGCTTATATTATCCTGAAAATTGGCTTGTAGAGGCTAATTTTATTTCTTTTTATGATTTTTCTTGTGCAAGAAATATGCATAGTAGGTTGCAAGATGGTAGCGTATGAATTAGATCAAGCTGGGGATTTGACTCTAGATTTGAGTTTCATTTTGATTTTCCATTTAGGTGATTTTAAAGTTCTCATCTAGAAAGTCCAGATTTAGTGAATCTTGGATCTATACTAGCCTAGTCAGAAGCCTTATTATTAAGGTTTACTTTAGGTTTTCTTTTAATTGGTTGTTAGTTTCTTTCTATAGAATACTATATTGAAAATCCTTTGGTAATCGATGTTTAGTTCTTTGTTGAATTAGACTATAACTTTTAATTTATTTTTTCATATAATTTTTAGTCCTTTATACGTAATTATTCTGTTATCAAAGAACATACTTAAAATGTAAACTCTTCCAAGATGCATTGTTTTGCATCACTATCACGTAAAGTATACGTAAAAAGTTAAAAGCGTGTATAGTTAGATGATGTTCATAAATATGCTTCATTTGTATGCATATAAGACAAATGAATAGAATAAAGGTGAAGGGGAGAGAGGTGGGGGAGTGGGAGGTCACGAGCTATATAACAAGAGAAAATGAAGTTTGGAAGTTCTATTTCCAGTCTTTTGAAGAAGATGGGATTAACAATAAATTTTCCATCGGGATTCCATCTGTGTATTAGATACAAAATAATGGCTCTTGTTGCTATTCAAATGATGGGACGTGGACTGCTACACTGGATGTAATTTCTCTCTAGATCATTCCATCTATTACGTAACATATCTTTATTCTATTCTTGTTGTACACCATGAGTGGTTGGTCAAAACTCAGTTTTCCTCAATAGGATAGCATATTTGTTGTTTGAGGGTGCGTTTAGGAAACAATTGCAATTTTCATGTGCATTTATAGAAAGGGGTCTAAGGGAATACGTAGTTATGGAATGCTTTGAATGTTTGGTAAATAATATTTATTCAAAAGTGAATATATATATATATTTATTTAAATTAATAAGTAAATAAATAAAAGAATTTAAGCTTGCAAAATTTCATATGGCCTAGATATATAATAAATAAAAAATATAATCTCACTAAATCATGTCATCACATTAAGATACATTGCTCATTAATCTGGTGGCTATTTGATCATGCAAATTAGCCATGTCATAAGATACATTGTCATTAGAGCTTGTGAGAGAATGAGTAAATTGAGAGAACAGGAGAGGAAATGAAGTTAGGGTTTTTATTATACAGTGGTAATCTTGTGATTTTGGAGTATGTCATAGGGTACTTTGAGAAATTAAAAAAATTCATCAGCATCCCAGAAATGTTGAAATGCCAATGCTACCCTAAGGTAGCATTAGTTTTTGAGCATTTGTAATGCACCATCCAGGCTAAATTCGAATTGGAAAAAAATTACCAAACACCAAATCACATTTAGAATGTGCCTTGGGGCCTCAAGGCACATTTCGAATGTGTTTCCAAATGCATCATGAATGGATGAACAATCCTTATATCTCTTAACATCCAATAACAACATGTATATGACAACAGAAGTTCCTTTCTATTGTAATTAGTCTCCTAGATAATCCTAGAAGAATCAATACAAGACTTGGGGATCTTTATGGCATTCTGACCTTGTTGGTAAATTTTGATGGCTTCTAGTGCAAAATGATTTCTCCTTTTCAACCATACATACTGTTTTTTTTCAAGAATGTGGGGAGTTTTTTTCTTGAAGAAATTAGAAATCATGATCATAATTAACATCTAATAGTCGAGTTGGTAACTCTTGCAGCAAATGTTACATTTTGAGAGATGCTGCCGAACTTCCCATTATCAGATGGAGTATATGTAAGATGCTGATGGTGTTGTAGGTGTACCTCAGCAAATTTTGTTGAAAGGATGCAACATCAATTATATTTCTTTGATTATCTCATTATTAAAAAGATAATGAATATCTTTAATTGTTTGCTAATTGATAAATGATTTACTAAAATATTGGCAGCCATAATTAGCAACCAGTTGCTAAAGACTTGACAGTTTTTACAAGATATAGCCATGGGATCCATCATTAGGTAATACCATTTTAGGTGTTATATATGAATTCATCCTAAGGATTGAGTTTGGGTGAGGGAACTTGATATCTGTAGTGGTTCTCATCCCTGCCAGTAAGTAAATATATGTCATGTTAAGTTTGTCTCCTGGATCTGTCAGATCAGGTTAAAAATTTCATGAGATCTTCCATGCACCTCGATGTAAATGGTCTTACTAAGCCACATATGTTTTACTTAATCAGGAATGCTGTAGGAAGTAATCTGATCTGGATTTACTCTTTTTGTAGGTTTACCTGCATGAAATGAGAGTTAAAAACTTTTTTGTTGTTGAACTCTATAGCATTGTTCAAAAGATTATATCTGATTTGGATCGGACAAAATGAATTGGATTATATTGGTGGCACCAAGATCGGGATTGCCAAGAAAAAAATTTACAAGTAAAATATAGAAAATAATGAAAATATCAAAATAAAGAGTCATTTTATTATATTTAAGAAACCATATATTTTAAAACATATGAAACTAAAATATTAAACATGTAGATATATTAAATAATAATGAACGACAGTGGAAATATGTTCATTATAAAATGGCTCTGATTTGTTTGGTGGAAGTAAGTACATAAATTATATCATACCAAGATAATTCCTGTAGTAAATAATTATTATACATGTTATCCACCTGAAACATTGAAAGATAATGTGATACATTTTTCATCATAGTTTTACTCCAGTCATAATGCATATCATGCAAAAGGCTTATAAATCAAAATTTTCATTTGAAGATTGCAACATGGAATTTCGGATTAATTGTAAATTTCACTCTTATCAATCTTAGCATCCTAATGTTGAATTAAAATCTATGCTGTATTCTTTACTTTATTTTGTCTATATTCTTTCCTCTATGCCTTCTAAGATTGAGAAATTGTCCAAAACATGATCAGCCTTGGACAAAATTATAGATTGGGTGGGATGGTACTATGTTTTCTTGGACTATAAATTCTGCTCTGATTCTAACAACTCATCTCTAATGATGATTCCCCTTTATTGAACCAGGAATCTGTAGTTGGACAGAAATGGTTAATAATGTTAGTATATGTGCTGAGAATCTTGCACTGCAGGTTATAGAAAAGATGGACCTGTGGTATTTTTAATGTCCAATGGCTTCTCTTTGGTAGATTTGAGCAGTAAGTATCCCTATCAGTTGTTTAGGCTCATGGAGGTGCAGATGGTCAAGAATACTAAGATCTGACAATTGCATTAACATAATGAATGACATCTATGTAACTGTGCAATCTACACAATCTACTAATGGTACACAATTTAATTTTGGGAGCAAATCCTTAGTTTTTTCTCTATGCCTGTTTGATGTCTTTATCTATATGTGGTCTCTTTCATCAAATACTTCCTGATGTATGGACTTCCTGATCTAGTTGAGTGTATATTTTATGGAGAGTTACTTTGGAGATCATAATATGCTCTGAAAAATATTTAGCATGGTTGGATTGTTTAGCTGCTTACTACCACTAGACTGGTAAAAATGACATCTTTTATTGCTTAATACTATGTTTTTATCTAATTTTTTACTTCTGTAAATCATATGTTTATATATTCCTGGTGTCATATTGCTCAGATGAATACAAATATTATCATCTTGCTGCCTTTCACTTTATTTTTTAAGTTTCAGATATCAGAGATCAATTCTTTCATGCCTTTTTGCAGCTAGATGAGCCCATAGTTGAGGAGGATGATGATGATGATGATGATGAGGATGATGATGACAAGGATGATGATGTTGAAGGTAAATCTGATATTTTTGCTTAATTCTGTTCCTTGTATCTTGAATGAATAAATTCAGAAGCCTATCGGACAGGTATGAAGCATCTTAATTAAGTGGTTTTGTAATTTTCACAATGAGTAGTTTGTATTTGTGACTGTGGCTGGTTATTATATATAAATATGCTATATATCAACCAATCAATACTGACAAAAGCTGTCACAATGAGTATGCATTTTGACAATACTGGCAAAATGCTTGACCTAGTGATACAAATCCGAAGTGAAACCTTATGTTTGTAGCTGCAACTCTGTTTGCCGCCGCTGCCTTCATCCGTCGCCCTTCCCTTCCTCAGCCACCAGTTACTCTTCTCAGTTCTCTTTTTAGAACTATTTAGCATTGGTTAGAATTGTTTAGCACCATACTGATTCACTCTTTAGAACTCTTCAGCACTGGTTTGAACCGCTTAACACCATATTGATCCACTTGTTTAGGACTCGTTAGAAACCTGTTTAGCATAGGTCTCCATCAGTGGAAACTATATTCTGACATTTTTATTTTTATGATCATATTTATCAATTACAATATTTTCTTTAAAAATTTAATATTCTGGAGCTTCTCGCTTCTCTCGGGCAGATGCCTAGGTGAGTATCTTAGGTGTCTTGGGACCTTGGCACCTTTTAAAAACACTGCCTCAAACTGTACATTCTTCCATCTTCAGCCTCCATTTCCATGATGGTCCTTACCGTTAAGGCATTCATGGCAAAGGTTAAGCTGATTTCTTTCTTGTTTGGCTTCTCCTTCTTAGTTCCTTATTTGAATGTCTCCCTTCCCTTCTCTTTTCTCTTTCATATTGTTTTGGTTGGATAGCAAGAATTCAAGTCTAAATTGACTTTTTTACTTTCGAGCAATCGTGGTTGATTATCACCCACGTATAGATGCCTGATTCTTATGCATATTGCACTCAATTGGCCTTGTTCCAGGTTAGCCTATTCCAATCTGCATTGCTCGAGTTTGAAACTTTTCTTTGATTAAGATATAATTGTCCTTTAAGAGGGTGGACCTTAGTAGAACGGTAAGGTTCCTTTGCGACCTGGGAGCCTAAGGCTCGAGTCATGAAAAGAGCCTCTTTAAATATTTAAAGTTGTGATTGTGTACATTGATCCTCCCCGGACCTCGTATTGGTGGAAGACAGCCACTAGATACACCCTTTCTTTGTCCTTCTTGTAAGTCTTATCCTCTAGTTACAAGAATAATAGGTGAAAATATCTTGTTTCTGATTTTGATGCTTTTCAATATGAAGCTGACCATTTTGTATAATCTTCATCCGGTTCCCCTTAATTTGCTATTTCATTTTTTGAAAAATAAATGCAGGACAAGCAGGAGATGCTGCTGGAAGGTCCAAGCAAAGCAGAAGCGAGAAAAAGAGCCGTAAGGCCATGCTGAAGCTCGGGATGAAGCCGATTCCTGGTGTCAGTCGAGTAACTGTGAAGAAGAGCAAGAATGTAAGTTGTGACGGGCTTTATTGTTGCTACTCACACTATTTTTGTGGACAATTGTGATTATATGTAGTTTCTGTTGTTTCTTTCAGATATTATTTGTTATATCGAAGCCAGATGTTTTCAAAAGTCCAACCTCAGACACTTACGTTATATTTGGAGAGGCAAAGATAGAGGATCTGAGCTCACAACTGCAGACTCAGGCTGCAGAACAGTTCAAGGCACCTGATCTAAGCCATGTGATCTCAAAGCCCGAGACATCTGCAATGGCTCAGGATGATGAAGAAGTTGACGAGACGGGTGTTGAACCCAAGGACATTGAACTGGTCATGACCCAGGCTGGGGTTTCAAGGTCCAAGGCAGTCAAGGCACTCAAAGCTGCAGATGGTGACATTGTCACTGCAATCATGGAGCTTACTAATTAAAGCTTTGGATTTGAGTTTGTCTACAACCTTTTGTTATCTTTCTTGTCTTCTCGAGGATATAACAGCTGAATGTTATTTGATCGTCAAGAGTTTTCAACTGTTTGTTGTATGAGTAGGGTGAACTGTTATCTGTGCTTAAGTAGGGTCTGCTGGTGGTTCTCGCTCATTTGAGGCAAGCTGTGATGTGATCTTGTGATCATGAAGATCTGATAACTTGTGAGATGAGTCATTATACTATGCTTAAGAGATCAGCTTTAGTGTATGCAACATACCATAGAAAAAGTATCATGGGCCGGCAATAAACTGCTAGGCAAAGAGCAGGATTTCAAGTTTGATGTTTAACTGACGATTGGAGTACAGTTGGTTCACCCTACAAAGCTCACTAGCAGCCCAAACATTTTGATCATTTTCACTAGGTTCTAAAAGCAAATAGTAGCACCCCAAATGTGTTTTTGTATGTGGTAATTATGATTGTTTAAATCAAGGACTTTGGAGATCATAATAATGGTCAGCTGATGGGTGTGAAACTTTGAGAGACCATTTTGGTTGTGGGGTTGTGCTTATAGATTTGATCGAATGACTAGTGTATTATATTTGATCAATGATCTTTCATCAGATAGTGGGGTGTCGTGATCTGCATAATTTTATTGATACTTGTAGTTATTTCCACTTTTAATTAGGATAATAGGACAATTTGCATGAAATAAGTGGTACAATAGTTTTGTTTGTTAGATTGGAAATTTTGAGGATGAGTTTTTCTCGATTTTGTTAATCAAGTTGATTATCAATGAAGCTGCTTCCAAATACTGATCGGAGTGGGACGGGTATAATATTATCACATTATGATCTAACTTGAGATGTGATGAAATCTGACCATTCTCTGACGTGGTCGATGATGCCAATCTGTCGTTGGATGACTTTCCCTACGATCTCAAACAGCGACGAATTGATGATTAAATTCTTCGATATGATGAGATTGATTCGATTTGTCCCATTTTTCGAATGCTTTTATTTCCGATAGACGAACATGAATAAATGCTTGCTTCATGAGATGATGGAGATGTTTGATCCAGAGACAATTTCTCTTGATGATAATAAAAAAGAATATATATATTTGTTTCCTATATATGGGTGTTAACAAATTTCAGAAGTGATTTTCATTAATAGAATAGATAAAATGTAAAACTTAGTTGATTGAATCATCATCCGATAACCCTTAATCACGTTTATGTTGTTGATTGAATGACGTTTCCAATTGAGAAACTTTAATAATAAATGAATATATATATATATATATATCTATATCTATACAGCATTACATTTTCTAATGCCAAGGTGGTCAACTCACTATTTTTGAAATCTTCCCTATAATTATGTGGAAACGTTAGAGAAAATTGCCATCCCTTGGCGTTAGGAATACCTCCTTACATCAAACTCCCTTGCCACAATCCAAAACCCATAGATCTAGCAGCCTAAAACACCACCCTTCTTTTCACCGTTTCCTTCCCAAATCATCCGGAGAAAACACGATCAGTATAATAAAAATGTAAAAAGAAAAACACTAAATCGTGTCGCCGCCTTCGAAGCGAAGCCAAGAAGACGTGGTTTTGAACCCCACCACCGATCGACACTTCTTCTATTCCGCCCCACGCCAACCTCGTCTCCTCCGGCGATCTCCTTGGCCGGATTCCGCCGATGCCCGCTACGGCTGTCGCCGGAATCTAATTAGGCGTTCCCCCTCTCGACGTCTTGGTGAGATCCCCGCGCGCGCTCTCTCCCCCTTCCTTAGCCTGCTTCCCTGCCCCCAAGACTCCCGGTTCTGCTTTCATGGATCGGATTAACCTAGGGCATGGTAACGCCGGACCTAGGAGCTCCCTTGGTGAAGCTTTTGATGGTGGATTTGCTTCCCCTGCCCCTTTTTTCCCTTCTCCCTACCTTCCCTCGGTTTCGGCCCCCGGGAAGCCGTCAACAGCCGCGGGGCTATCCAGACCCCGGCTTGTGAAGTCGAGGAAGCAATTCGCATCGCCTCGGGTGAGGGCGGCTGTGATCACCGATGCGGAGGATGGATCCGGGTTCAACCCATTCCGCTCAAGCATGGGGGTCACACCATCGGGCGCTCCGGAACGAAATGAGGGTGGTGGATTGCAGGGGCTTCATGAGAAGCTCCACGGATGCAAGCCATTTGATCCAAAAGCCGGTGAAAAGGTGTCTGGGAATACGAAGTCGGGTAGTTTCGACTCTGTGAAGCATGAGATTCATACTGGTGCTTCTGTCTTCGAGAGTGGTGAGGAGAAATTCTCCGGCACAGGACGGAGCACCGGAGAAGATTCCATGAAGCTAGAGTTTGCTGGTTGTGAGTCAAAACCAGCTATGTCGAATTTAGGACATGGGAACACGGTAGATTGTGCATATCATTTTGGGCGTGATGATGCTGGTGTTTTTGTGTCTGGAAGTGCCGTGAAGGAAAATGCTATTTCTGGTCAAAACTTGCCTGAGGATTTGTGTGTACCAAGTTTGGATAATTTTGTGTCAGTAGAATGTGGAAGCTCTGGATTTGCCTTTGGTCGTGTCTCCTTATCGAATTTGAGTATGGAAAACATTGGGTCTCAGAATAAAGCAAGCAATTTGGGTGTGTTTCCATTTGGGTGTGATGTGAAGAGAAGTACAAAGTCTCACCAGATTTCAACAGCAAGTACCAGTTATCCAGAGTTGGGTGGCTTTGAGTTCGGAAAGTCTGTAAGTGTTCCATTTGTTTCTGAGTTAACCGATGATTCGACAAACACTGGTTCTGATAAAATATCTGGGAATCCATCCACCTTCAAAGATGAGCGATGTGTGGATTCTGTTTCCAGTTTGTATGCAAGTGTAAGTGGTCTGAACAAAAGTGATACGTTGAGTTGGAACAAGCCACAGAACTCAGGGGTGCCAAGCATGGGTAGTTTTTTACCTTTAAAGCCTGAAAATGCTTTTGTCTTTGGTGCAAATTCGGGGAATTCAGATTCAAGAAATAGTGTCTCTATGAGTAATACAGGTACGTTTACTGATGAAAGAAGTGGGAGTTCTGATGCATATGATACTGGGGTTCAGAGAAGTTCTAATTCAAGTAAGAAGTCACTTAATGTTTCTGATGAAGTTTTATTCTCGGGTCTTCATGGAGAAATGACGAAACTGAATTTGCATAACTCTGGTGATAAAGATGCTTCTAAAGGGAGAAAGCAAGCTTATGAGAGGGCAAAGGATAATGTTGGTAATTCTTTTCTGTTTGGTGGCAATATGACCACTCTAAGTTCCTTGGGTGGCTGTGATGTGAACACATTGTCGGAGGAGATGAAGAAGGCGACTATTGGGAGTACGATGCCATCACACAATGTTAGGAATGGAAGTCTGGATAACCCAGAAGGTTTCTTTGTCTTCGGGTCCAATATGAAGAAAAGCTTCACTTCATCTAAGACATCAACCATGTCTGAGAAGAGCTTTCCATCAAAGATTATAAATGTCATGCAAAAGCTGAACATTGAGGACTTCGAGGATGATGGTAACTTTAGTAGAAGCAAAGATGCTGATTGCCAGTTTAATGTAGTTGACATGGCAAATGATCCTGATAAAGTTCTATATACAGGAGACACAAATGTGTCTGCTTCTTTTGATGGTAATGCAGTTAATACATTATATAATGACATCAAAATGTTGAACATAAGGGACAAAACAGGAAATTCAGATGCCAATGCAGAAACAACTAGGAATGTGTTACCAAATGCATCTGCTTCTTCTAAACATACTTTCGTGGTGAGCAACCAGGAGAAAAGTTCAATTGGAGATGATTTTCGATCATCTAAAGTAGATAGTGACTTTAGGTCCAGGGAATATGCTGAACCTACTTTTCATCGGTCATCATCTGGCCATGACCCCCGGTCTGTTGAGATTGGCTTCAATTTCACAAGCATGCAAGAAGAAGTTGGAATGTCACACATGGAATTTAGAAGCCCAAAATCTGTTGCTCCTGGTTTATCGAAGGAGAGTTTGTTTACTGGACCACGTTCAAATATGACATTCAGTGGAAGAAAGGTAGAATCTAAAGGTTCAAAAACAAAGAAAAGAAATGGTAAACCAAAGCACTCCATTCCATTGCAGCAGACCTTTGCTCAAACATTTGTCTCTGTGGAAAAAGTTTTCGAAGGTAAGGATCCAGAATCTCTTGATGGTTACTCACCGATGGATTATTCTCCTTATCAGGAGAATTTAGTTGCTGATCAAACATCAAGAGAAGCTTCAATACCGTCAAATGAGTCCATCCATATTGCCTCACCTAGTGCATCAATTGCGACGGAAAATCCAATTCCTGTATATGAAAGTGAATTTCTTGTTTCTGCAACAGAACACTTGTATATTGCTGAAGATGATTTAACACAGGAAAAACCAAATCATAATAATTCCAGAGGTCATGATGAAAGTGAATATCTTGTTTCTGCCACACAGCGTTTGGATATTAATGAAGATGATTTAACACATGGAGAAAGAGATCATAATGATTCTAGAGATCATGCTGATGAGGAATTTGGTCTCGAATGTTCAGATGATGGACAAAGATGTGAACCTGATGGGAAAACGGTTGTTTCCAAATCTGAATATGGGGATCTTGCTTGTGGAAGTAGCAGCACTTTAATGGAAACAGAAACTCACCTTTTTGGTTCAGAGATCGTCACACAAGCTGGTGAGAATGGTACAAGCTTAACTTCGGCTTCTAGCTTAGCAGGTTTTGGTGGTTCAAACTTTGCTTTTGGTGCAATATCTTTTGCTCAAGATCCATTATCAGTGTCAAAGCAACAACTTCGTCGGAAAAGTAGGACAAAAGTTGGTCAGGAGATGCTTAATCCTAGTTTAAATGCTGATGTTCCTTTTGTTTCCCCTTTCGCGAATATGCTTCCAGCTACCTGCAGTTCTGTACGTCCATATCCTGCAGGAGACCTAAAATCCATACAATCTGGTCCACAGAATGTAGTTGATACTAGAGTTGAAACTGGTATGAAACCAGAGGTCTTGAGGGATCCAGTTACCACTGATTCTGAAATAGTTGCAGAGCAAGAAGCCTGTGAGAGATGGCGTCTCAGGTACTTGAGAATATGACTTTCCACCATTTGTGGACTCCCATGAACAATTTTATATAGCTCCTGGTTTACGAGAATGGTTGCAGAATTCATATTCCTTATTTCTACCTCTAGTAAAAATTTTGATTAATTATATTGTCGATTAGAGACACATTGTCTGCATTAATTAAATTGCAATTCAGTAGTCACCTCTGGGACTTATTGCTGATGATTTTATGTACATTAGGGGCAATCAAGCTTATGCAAAAGGACTACTGCTTAAAGCTGAGGAGTATTATACACAGGGGGTGAACTCTGTCTCTCGGAAGGAAATTTCTCTAAGCTACAATCGAGCATTGATGTTGTGCTACAGCAACCGTGCAGCTGCACGGATGTCTCTTGGAAGAATGAGAGAAGCCCTTAATGACTGTATGCTGGCTGCTGCAATTGATTCCCACTTTCTAAGGGTTCAAGTCAGGGCTGCAAAGTAAGGTTTCCTTGGTTCTCTTAATCCATTTCTGCCTTATCTTTTTTCATTAGGTTCATAGCTGAAATTATTCTTTTTGTTTTTTGGACTTATACATCTTTATTGCACTCAATAATTGTTGAGACATTATTTCTCAACTCATCTGAATGTTGATATAGTAAAATTATGAGTCACATCATGCAAAGGTGACAATAAGTTAATGGTAAAGAAAAGTATTAAGCTGTATTGTCAAACTTTTTTCCTTTCACAGTTTTCTTTATATAATGAAATTGACAATAAAATGTCTACATATACATATAGACAATGAAGAATAAATAGGAAAAGACATTTGAACGTTAAAATGAACAAAGAAAAGATTCCCATTTTTTAATAAAATTAATGTCAAATACCTTTTTCCTCTTCAATTTCTATTTAGATTAAAAGATGAGAAACAAGTATTTAGATTTCAGAGCTAATTGTTAGGTTAAAGCTTTTCCATAATGTCAAACACTTCTCCTTTCCGATTTCTATCTTCATTGTTAAGCTGAAAAGCAAGTATTTAGATTTCAGAGTTTATTGTTTTGTTTTGTTGAAGTTATTGCATTGATGCCATGGCAAGAAAATTTGTCCTCATCAGTTCACAAAGGTTGCTGCATCTTTATTTTTGTTTCAAATATTTTTCTAAGTGTATCTCTCTGGGTTGGATTGTATCTTATTCTCTTGACATGGGTTGGGCCAAGACCAATCAAGGTTTGCCATACCACAATGTATTGCTTGGTACTAGCGGTATAGGAGATCGGTACGGGTGGTACACATCGGTTTGTCGATATGTCCCACTATATGTCGGTACATCGGTATGATTCGATATGTATTATACCAATAGCCGATTGGTATACCGGTATAAAATGGTAAGACGAACCATGGGACCAATGCTTCTGTAAGGCTTATTTGTGCTGGCAGGTTGGAAATGTTAGTTTCAAAAAGTTTTTAGAAGTGCTACTTTTGGACCCATTGACTCTGTACTACTCTCCAAAAATATTATGTTCTTTTTCTTAATGTTGCAGCACCTAATTTAGGCATTTCTTTTATGTCTTATCAAACACCTTTGAACAATTTCTGGTTTTAGGCAATATCATAATGTATCATCTGGAATATTTTAATATAAAATAACAATGTTTTGTTTCATATGGCATATGACAAAATATTTTAATTCTTGAATTGTTCATCCTCATAAACCGTGCCTTATAGTTCAACTACACCATATATCCATCATTTTGGTAGCCATCTTGTCGTTGCTACTTCCTAATCTTTTCTAGGCTTTCGTTTTGGTGGCATCTCAATGTTTCATCTAGCCATAGTGGTGCACTATAGGATCAACTTGTTAGGGATTTTCAAAATGAGAATTTAGATTTTGTACTAACTAATAATGATATTTGTTAAATTAATGAGAATTTGATTAGCATATATTCTAAGGTCACTATAGTGCGAAACTTTAGTTGAACAAGTGAGACAATAAAGCACCAATAACAAGCCATAATCTCCCAACAACAAGAGAGGACCCTAAAGAGCAAGGATTGAAATATCGTACCATATCGGAGTTTCGACGTTCGGTATAGTACGGTACGATACTGTATATCGAGCGGTATATATATAAAATTCGGTGACGTCGCCTCATTTATATATATATAAATTAATAAATATATATTTATATATAAAATATTATATATATAAAAATAAGATTATATATATATATATATATTTATAAAAGGCGACGTCACCTTTTATAAATAAATAAATAAATAAATAAATAAATATATATATATATATATATTCCGTCCCGTCCGATAAGAGCGGTCCATGTATCGGTCGGCTGACGGACCGGTATGTACAAGAATATTATTCGAAACTGCATACCTTGCTAAAGAGTGTAACTAATACAAGAATATTAAGAAGGGTCCAATCCCAAAAGCTCTAGTTGTTTTTGGCTTTTCCATTAAAGAGTAGAATGGAGTGGAAAAAAAGGATCATTTGCAGAATATGGATAGCTGAGTGGAGAGATTCACCAACTCTGCAAGGTTGATGGTGCATCTTCCAAATAAAGGTAAATTGTTTATCAGAGCAATAAGACTAGCTATAGGATGTAATCCTTGGTGTCACCTTAGGGTTGCTCCTTAGCAACCTTGTTATCCAGGGTTGGAATGAGGCGTCTATGGTTGGAGTCATGTAATTTCAGGGGTAGGGCTGGTTACATTGACTGTCCATTGACCTTGCATTGGTGATGTTGTTTGTTGGATTGACCTTGTTAACAAAATAGAGAGACTTTATCAAAACTAGATGATGAGCAAATAAGATTAGTTGCATGTGTTAAGTGAGAAGTTGTTTATGGTTACTCAACATTGCCTTGACCTTGCCATAAATTAAAATTGTACTTGATTGTATAACATTTAATTAGACTGTCCATTCTTTGCTCTCTCAATATTAAACACATGCTTTCTTACTCAACATTGGTGTGGCTTGCCATGTATTGAAATCCCGCATGCTTGAATGTCCATTTTCTTATGGGACACCCCATCTTTTGCCCTTTAAATTATATGGTTTCTGTAGAATCCTGATGTATACTTAATTCTACCATATAAAAGGACAACAAGCTCAATCCATGGTTTGACAATTTAGTAAATTACTAAGAGATACTGAAAGAAAAATCTTCTCCTTGTTTGGTATCTGACCACTACATAGAATCCCACTATAAACAACAACTGAACTCTCCAAATCCAAGTTAATAATAGCAAAATAAACCACGTAACAAGTATTATGTTCATATAAGGACTCTTCGACAAATTATATTTAGAGTTAGCCCCTACAATATTAACTGAAAATAGTGATGAAAATCAATCAGAAGATCATCGAGAAATAGAAAAAGTCTATTTCTTGACCTTGCCTTGTCTTGAAGAGATTTGTTCCAAGTGGGTTTGAGCACCTCAAAGGGAAGTTTTTGTATTGGAATTAGATATCATCTAACTTTAATAGTAGTCTTGACTGAGCTACGTTATCATCATGGAAACTGAACAAATTTTTTAATTTGCTACTTTAGTCAAAATGATTTAAAAATTGTGCAGCATGTGGTGAGTTAAGATTTGTTGGTAGGATCAACCCTTTTGAGTAGTCCACATAAAGTTTTGGTCAAGCCATTGTTGTGGTGAAAGGTCCTTGGCTAGAGTTGGCTTAGGTGGGACACTATCAAGGGTAAATTAGGGTCTAGTTGGTCTCTAACTACTTCCCCCTATATTCATCCCGTTTCTATGTTCATCGCTTATCTTCGAAACATTGTTGTGTGCTTTTGTGTGGTAGAGATATCACAGTTTCAACTTTTGGTTGATGTTCAGAGAATCACTAATTTCGTTTGTGTGTTTCGCACACTGTTGTTGTCTTAGTCAATTTTGTTGATTTGAGCTTGGAGATAAATCTAAGGTTTGAATTGAACGATATTGAGATGTATACTTCAGTATCCCATTTTGTCTGTTTTTGCACTCTTTTTTGCTGTATGATAGTTGAGACTCTTAGAGACCTGATCTTCCCCTGATACAGTTGCCATCTTGCACTGGGCGAAATTGATGAAGCTATGAAGTATTTTAAGAAATGCTTACTATCAGAGCGTGACGGAAATTTGGACCAGAAAATATTAATAGAGGCTTCTGATGGCCTTCAGAAAGCTCAGGTAGCACTGAACCTACTACTGCTGATCTTTCAACATTTGATGTTCTGCAGCACAATTAATTTATGAAAGACTTCTTGTTTACATGCAAAACGACTTGCATGTTCCAAGAGGGATTATTACATAAGAACCAAGCAACCTGGTGTATCAGAGAAGATTTACTTGTGCTTGTAATTATCTTTTGGTATTAAGTGCTAAAGTTTCAATATAGTAGCAATTTCTTAAGATATGGATTATGAACAATTCCTTTTCTGTCAGTTGAATTGTTATGACAAAACTTGAGTGAATGAGGTAATGTAAGTTTTACAAATGGTTTTATTGGATTAGAAATCCTATTTACCAATTTTGAATTTTACACATATATTGGAGATTGTCATAATGAAAGATTCCAGTGCATTTCTCCGTCATGGATTATCTGTTTTAGACCATCATATTCATCTATACTTTAAATCCAGATTTTTATCATCCTGTGTATCGAAAAAGGTTGCTTTGTTAGATTGAAAATATCTAACTTGAAATTGGTGTTTTCATGTCATCAACATTTGAGATCCATCTGACAAGCTTTAGAACATCAAAATTGGTGTTGGACCATTACATTTATAGCATGTGTCTAAAATTTATGTTTCCTTCCACCTGCTTAAACAGCATAAGCCAAATTCTTTATGAAATGTTTATGAATTGTAACAAATACAGTGACAGATACCTCATTTTGTGTCTGAAAAATATATCACAAAGGTAAAGAAGTACATTGGATATTAAAAAAAACTTGTTTCTTGTCTTGTTGAGTAATCCCAGATGTATTTGAACCAAAACACTAATAATGATTAATTTGCTTTAGTAATACCATTTTGAACGAAAAATTACCTTCTGTTTTTGTTATGGTTTGTTTTTTACAAGTTATTATTGATTTCACATAACTAAGTATTAAATAATTTCATCTAGGATATATTATTTGTTTGATTTGTCATGCTATTTATATCTGCTTCATGTTCCCTTGTCTTTTTGGCATATATGTGACTGACATGTATTTCTCATGTAACAGCAAGTGGCAGGTTACGTGGTTCAGTGTGAGGAACTTTTACTGAAAAGAACATCTAATGAAGTGGCAAAGGCCTTACATATGATCTCTGATTCTCTATCTATATGTACACATTCAGAAAAATTGATGGAAATGAAAGCAGAAGCTCTTCTATTGGTTAGTTCTAATATTTCTCAATGAAGTAGCTGTCATTAAGACCATGAATTTTCAAATTCCTTTTTTTTTTCCGGGTGTTCTGGGAAGCAGTAAACTAATTTATAATGTCCCAGGTATATCTCATAGAATAATATATCTGATCTAATAATGCTTTTCTTCAACCTGACAGCTTCGGAGGTATGAAGAAGTAATACAATTTTGTGAGCAGACTATGGAACATGCTGAAAGAAATGTTTTGTCCGGAACCAATGTACAGTTGAGCAAAGTTGATAATTTTGAAGATATTCAAGTTATTTCTGTGAGGCTTTGGCGTTGGTGCCTTATTTCGGAGTCTAACTTCTATCTAGGAAGACTCGAGGAAGCACTTGATTTGCTAAAGAAACAAGATAAAATGAAAAATATAGTGGAAAAGTACTATTTAGATCTTATCTCTGGACTCCATTAATCATTTCTGATAGTAGCATATATTTCTTCAAATTATGTTTTTAATTTTCATTAATATTACCTAGGAATAGCAGTGGGCCTTCAGGATCTTCAATATCATTGTTTGTTAGAGTTCGTGAACTCTTGCGCCTAAAAGTAAGTCTGCTCATTTTCTTTTTATCTGAGTCTTTTCATTGTATCTTATTTAACAAAATTACTAATAATAATGTTTATATTTAAGAACTTATGAACATTGTGATTATAATTCTATGTTTAGTTGGTGTTGAGAATCAGCAGACAATTTTATAAATGCAAGTTCAGTTAAAGTGTAAGTCTGTTGACTTTGTCCAAATGGAGATGCGATTCCAAAACCACCATGACATGTGACTTGATTGGATCCTGGGCTTGTTGTTTGCCTTTTCAAATGATCAAAATATTTGTGTACTGAAGGCTTGAAATGTGGCTTTTTTTTTAGAGGGGTTGTGCTGTTAATTTAGCCTCTCTGTGTGTTTTTTCATGTGTAGGTAATTAGATGACACTAGTTTTGGATGCTTCTTTGCATGATGATATCAGGAAGTTATATATTAATAAATTCCTTCAAATACAATTACATGAAGAGTTTTGACATCAACAAATGCTTTTTTTAAATTCCATTGCAGGCTCTTGGGAATGAAGCTTTTAAAGAAGGAAGACATGTGGATGCTATAGAACATTACAGTGCGGCTTTAGCATGCAGTACTGAATCACGTCCTTTTGCAGCAATATGCTTCTGTAATCGTGCTGCTGCATATCAAGCTATGGGCCAAATTGCTGATGCCATTGCAGACTGCAGTCTAGCAATAGCTCTTGATCCTAGCTACCTGAAGGTTGGTCAAGGTTTTGCTGACATCTTAATTGTTATTTCAATTTTACTTGCCATCTCTATTCTCTCATTTCTCTGGTTATGATTTGAAGCCTGCTGATATTGACTCATTGACTTACACATGATGCTCCAACATATATCATAATACTGTATCATATTGTGTAAAACGGGATGATGCAATACTATTTTGTGGCATTGCAACAGGAAGTTGAACTTGCTTGTCGTGTGTCCTTTTTATTCACGCATTATCATCATCCCACTTAAAATTTTTTTCTTTGTTTTTAATCTCCATTGTATTATAAGTTCTTTATGGGGGATTTGTACCCATTTCTTTCATTTGAATTGCCATTTTATTATTTATTTTTGATGTTGTACTTTGGTGTTGCAACTATGCATCTGGTAATGTACTAATTGAGTTTAGATAAAGATGGAATGGGAAAATATTCTTTTCACTAAGATGCAAGCAAAATCTGATTAGCCCAGCTTCAAGTTCAGGTTTGAGTTTAAGGTTATTTAGATTAGCAATTCATACTGTGATGTTCTGTGAGCTGAGTGCATCCCCACTGAGTTAAATGGTGCTACCGTGTTGCCTTAGGATTTGCTGTCGAGCCAAAACAAGAGATTCAACAATAGCCATGATCATTTTCATTTTTGTACTTAAGCACTGGTGACAAAAACCCAGCAAAGAAAGTATAAAAATTCTAAGAACACTGTCATAAATAGGAAAGCTCAGAGGAAAATATAGATGAAGAAAAACAATGTTATCCACTAGGTTTAGACTGAGGATTTACTTGTTATATGGCCAATTCCAGTTGACAGCCAATTCAGTATGTGCTATTAGCATAATAGTCTATGCTGTGTTGATGCAAGTACTCCGACAGCACAAAATTACGAGGAGAAAGGGAGGAAACATTCAACATGGGGACTTAGCTCTGGCTTGAAGGACGGGCAATCTGTATTGACAGAAATATCAAAATTGCATTTGTAAGTCCATTGTGACATGGTTAGCTAGATACACCGGAGTATCAGTATGCCGATGTTCTGCAAGACAAATGCTTGTTCCTTAAAGACATGGTTACATACAAGGACTCAAATCTCGGCCAGTACCAATTTTAGCAACTATTCAAACTAGTATGAGACTATTTCTAAGGTGGATACCAACCCATACCATGTGTTAATACTGAAAAATAATACATATAGAACATCAACATGTAACGATCTCAATTCAGACTGTACAGTACTTGAAGCTTTGGTTATATGTACTGATTTGTAATTTTCATTGTTGTATTATAGGCAATTTCTAGAAGGGCCACCTTACATGAGATGATAAGAGACTATGGACAGGCATCTAATGACCTCCATAAGCTCATATCTCTTCTGGAAAAGCAACCCAAAGATAACGACAATCAAGATGGAGCTTTGGAAAGATCAATCAGTAATAATGGTGATCCATCTCAAGCCCGCTTGCGACTTTCTACTGTGGAGGAGGAGTCCAGAAAAGAAATTCCTCTGGATATGTACATGATATTGTGAGTTTTTCGCCAACTTCAGTTTGTGTTGTCTAAGCTGAATTATATTGTTCTGCAGAAAGCAATTTTTTTATTCTATGAAAGTGTTCTTTATTATTTTAGTTTTAATTTCAATTATAGGTGTGAATTCTCCACCATGTTCACCTTTAAGATTCTCACATTAGGATAGACCCAACTGAAGTTGTATTAATGGTTGCTTTTATAACTGTTGTAAGCCAGTTATGTGCTGGTTTGTATGGTGGTGACTACTGCCCAGTTCCTGCAACTCCAATAAACCATTAAGATCTTGATTGACACAATGACCTAAAGAATGTGGGTGGCCAACTTTAAAATTATTTCTTGGGATAGCATCTTCTATACTAGTTTGAAAAAATATTGTGATGTTTTGCAAGATTTGTTAATTTGTCCTTTATCGATAGAGATTATTCTTTGATTAAGAAAATTTTTTTTTCCACTCCATTTGACTTAAGATTTAATTGCTGGAGACAAACTGAAAAGTATTGACAGTTGCTCTTGTATGTTGACCTAGTTTTGGGATATTTTATCAGACTAATTTACTGCTTCAGTTGGTTAAATATTTCCTTATAGTTCAAGAATATAAATAAGTTGCATCAGGTTTAGATTTCTGTGCCAAAAGAAAAATAAAAGTTTGATTTTAATCTTGCATGTACCAGAAATTTAGTTTTTCTTGAATGAACATTTCCTTTTATTTTTAATCTTATCTAAGGCTCAGTTGCTTTTTTTCTGGATCATTTATTTGTAACTCTAAAACATGGCTATACTCTATGCCTGTTGTTTTGGCATCTTAACCTGTAAATTTCTGTTGAAATTGTCCTTATAAATGATTATTGGTATATACAGGGGAATTGAACCATCAAGCTCTGCAGCAGATGTAAAGAAGGCATACAGGAAAGCTGCATTGAGACACCATCCTGACAAGGTATTGCCACTGGATAATTTTAGAAAAGTTGATGTTTTCAATTTTTTCACTGCAACTTGTTGCTGCAGGCTGGTCAGCTCTTAGCTAGGAGTGAGAACCTTGACAATGGCGTTTGGAGAGAAATGGCTGAAGAAGTTCACAGACATGCTGATAGATTGTTCAAGATGATAGGAGAGGCATATTCTGTACTCTCAGACCTCAGCAAGGTATTTACCAGATTTTAGCAAATAGGTGCCTAGCACCCTTATGATGTTTGTGATGAAATGTCCGAAGGAGAGACAATAATCTATTCTTTTCAAGAGACAAAGAAGTGAAAAGTAAGGAAGTGATTGGGTTACAACCTATTTTCATGTGACATGATGGTGAACAATAGCTCGGTGATTTAAAAAGCACTAGGCACCAAAAGGCGCTAAGACCCTAAGATGTTCAAGGTGCTAAGCGCTCGCCCGAGCGAAGCAAGATGCTCTGAAATATTAAAATATAAAAAAATCTAATACAATTGATAAATAGAGATTAGCAGTGTTAAAATCTAAGTAGGGACTAGTATATAATAACGGTAGTTAACAATCTACTGTTAACAGTATTTAATCTACTGTCGATAGTAGTTAGAGGGGAGAAAAGAGTCATTGACGATGGAAAGTGGGGAAGGAGAGGGTGACGGTGACGGAGGAACTTTCGAACGATGGCAACAACGATAGAGGAAGCTACGAATGATAGCAGCAATGACGGAGGAAGCTTGAGCAGCGATGGCGGTGAAGAAGCATGTAGAACAACGATGGTAGCCGGATGATGGTGACGGCGATAGTGATGACGGCAGACTTCTACGGACGCTTCATTTGTGAGAGGAGCTTTCGGATGTGTCCACCGGTGGGCGGAGGAAAGCTGCGGTCCTCTCCCTCGGCGGTGGAAGGAGCTACTCCGCGAGGCGATAACGACGGAGGAACTTCGCGCGAAAGCTACATCTTCGGATTCGTTTCGGCGATGAGAGGAAGCATTGATCCGGTGTGTGGCGGCGATAGAAGGCGGCGATAAGAGGCGACAAAGGTAGAGATTGTGCTAGGGTTGCTAGCGGTCGGCGTGAAGGCGGGGGTGGGTTTTGCAAGTAAATTAACTTTATGTAGCTTAGTTGGTTCAATTGAACCAACTAGCTATTGTTCGAATGAATCGTAGGCTAGGGTTGCATGGTTTTTATTGAAGCATCGCGGACTTAATTTGGTTTTGCCTAAGTCGTGCGGCACCCATAGTGTGTCCGTCCGAAGGGTCGACCTCCCGAAGCCTCCCGTGGTCCCTTAGGTCCCCTGAAAGAGAGAACGGGACGGAGAAAAGGCCTCACTTTCGGGATCCCAAGCAAACATTTCGAAAAACACTTTATAGACAATGCAATTACAAGCGGACTTTACAAAGCTCACGAGCGGTTGCCGCAACAAAGGGTAAAATGGTCCATTCTGGACCGAAAATCTCTCACGCGCGTGTCCACATGACACAACCTTTATTTACAAGCCTAAAGCGACCATCGACCCAACTAAAATGGGACTATCGAGCCTTGGTAGTCCCCCTACATCTTTGTCTGATGCGTGAACATACCAAAAAAGACACGGACATACATAAGCATTACATCAAACACCCCTGTTTAGAAGTTTGTGCGTGACATTCTCCCCACTTATTCCTTGGCGTCCTCGTCGAAGCCTGTCATTTCTTCGCTGACTCCTTGCCTCTCGCGAGTCTTGATCTTACGCTCCATTCTGATCGTCCCTTGGCTCCCCAATTTGCTCTCTCTTTGTTGTTTTCGAGTAGTCGAACCTTTTGATCCGCCATCTTTGCTTGACTCACCAATGACTCTAACTTTCCGGTGTGGGGTTTGGTGAGTTGTGTTGATCCTTGTTGATTCTGCGGATCCTTGAATGAAGGAAAAGACCATCCTTCACTGCGCTAGTCTCTCAAATGCCTCATCTTTGCTTGAGCGGGTGGATGCTTGTTGAAGCTTTTAGCGAAAGCATCGTCTCATGAACTTTCGAAGATTTGGGTCCTTCCTCCACAAAATTTGCTCATTGACTCTTCTTTCCTTAGTTGTCACATCAGTAGGTTAGCATCACTTCCGCTTTTCGATTGGCATTTCGTTGGGAAATGAAGCGGATAATCTACTCTCGATAACACCGATCACCATTGGTGAGGATTTGACAACTATTGTCTTCCATTATCTTGAAGGGTCTTTGAACTTTTGCGGAGCTCCTCTTTTGGATAGATAAGAGAATTGGGGTTTTCGGTTTAGCCCATTCTCTTAAGGGTTGAAAAGCGAAAGGTTACTTGACCGCAGCCTCCTCGAGGTTGTACTCCATGCATCGTACAGTTCTTGGCCTGCACGCTCTTTGCTCATACTTAAGCGCTGCTTGAAGTGTTTGCACTCCTTGCGTTGAGTTAGCTCTTTGTGATTCACCTTCTCGATGCCATTGAACCACGGAATGCAGGAAGTTTTCACCCCAACTTGAGTAATTCTCTAATAGATTTGGTGCTTTGTGGGATTGTACCGTTTTCTCCATCAACCACGTAGCCTACTCCCACGAGTAGCGAAGGTACGACTGCAGCGTCTTGACTTACCGTTCCTTAGTCGTGCACTCTTGCATGACGAAGTCCTTCGCTTTCGACTATCTTGATGAGAAACTCGTTGACACCGGTCTTACGAAGTTCCTTGGCCTGTGCCCTTGACCTTGTCTCGGTGCTTGGTTTGCCTCTGCATGCTCCACCTCCTCGACCCCTTTTACGACCAGCGCTCCCTCCCTCCATGAAGCAAGGGATCGATGACTTTTACGGAAGTCCAGCCTCTGCGGTACCGTGGCGCTACCATGCCCATGGCACTACTATCCGTCGCCCAGCATCGCATCCCTTTTCTTCGCGATCGGTAGAAATGTCTACGTGGCACTCCTCTCGAGTCCACCTCCATTCTAAGCGATGCTTGATTTTTGGGTAGCTAAGTCCCTACGGACTCGTCGTGCCGCTTCCTCGCCCCTTTCGACCCCCCGCAGCAACACCTCGTGTTCTCCAAGCGGTCCGTGCGGTCGATGGAGAGACAGACTGCAACTCGATGCCGACGGCCTCGCCATCACGTTGTAGGGTTTGACCGATTACGTTCTCTTAGCTTCCTTGGTAGCAGCGTTAAACTTACTCGACCTTGTCCTCGACATCCGGGCTCCTTAAGCGAATATGAGCTGCGGGCAGTCCAACTCTCCGGTTTGCCGATCATCATTTGTATGATCAAGTCCCTCCCATGGGACTCTTTGGTACTTGCATTCGAACTTTTCCCTTGGTGGAACCATGACCCTATATCGATGACGGGGCTTTCATCCGATGCAAAATTCGATGACGCGACGGAAACCCCCTCTGGCGGTACCATGGCTTTCGATCCTTGAATCCATAGCCCTTCTTTGCCGTCGTGTTGTTCACAGAAGTGGAGCTTCCGGTAGCTCCCAATCATACCTCCAGATGATCTAGTCCCTCAGCGGGGCTAAGTCGTGTGTATCGCGTTGCCCGAGCTGTTCCACCCACGATCCATTTGCACCATGTAAGCCTCGATGACATCTCTATTGCATTCGATCCTTGTGGAAAAACTTCGAATTGTGAACCCTCCGTGTGTGGCCCTCGCCAATACATCGCGGGGTCTCCTCTACCTTCGATTTTGTTCGTTCCTCGGCAATCGACTTTCATCCACCCACTCTTGGGTCACACCGATGAAGCACCGCCTAGGGACGATCCGTCGCCTAGTAGCTCCCAAAGTCCCCCCGACTTTGCCGATTAGTGCACCATTATGCGGATCACGGGCCTCTACCCTACCAAGACAATCTTAAGACCGCCTCCTTTATAGAAACTTGAATGACAACAACGTGGCATATTCTTCAAGAGTACCCCTCTGCGTCCTCTTGCCCCGTGCTAAGGCCTTCGATCCCAACTTAGCCTCCATGAATTGAGTTAGCCTTAGTTCCTCCATCAAATGCTCCTCCGAGATAAGGTGCATGTGCCCCGAAGCTCCCGCCGTCTTTGGCACCATGCAAGATGAGTCCTTCCGTCGGGAATGAAAGACCCGTGGAACAACATGATCTTACTCTTGCCTCTACAAGAGTTCATGTCCTTGACCTCTGTCTAAGGAAAGCATTGTGCCTTTGCTCCATGTTCCAACTTTTATCTTTGGCTCCTTGAGCGGCTTGGGTACTTCACCAAGTTACACCCAAGTTGCTCGGCTCCTCGCTTTTGCATTGAGTTGATGGTGGCCCTCGCCCACCATTCCACGGTCGACCCTCCCTTGAGTCCGATCTCCGTATCGACTCCAAGTGTGCCTTCATTTGTGTTGCCTTGGGTCACTCCCCACTTGATCTCATGATGCATCCACCAATGCATTCTCTCAAGCGAGATCGTGCGACGACTCCTCGTCGCTTGCTTTCGACCGATTGAGCTTCGTGGAGTTGTTGTTTGTTGAGGTACTCCTCCTCGACTTGTGAGGTCCGCCCCACATGATTCTCCTCTAGAGAGCCGGGACTTATCCCTCTGGATAAGCGTCCGTTTCGAGCAACATCTCTCGCCCGGCCGGAGACCACCATCCCCTTGGACTACTCCGTCTGGCGAACAAATGTGCATTGTTACGCCTCCGCAAAAAACACACTTGCTAGATTTGCGACTCCCGTCAATACAACCCCATTTGCACCCCTCGGGGCCTAGCAACATCTTTGAACTAGTTGCACCATTCGACCTCTCCCGGATGTATCCTTTGCATCTTAGAAGAAAGTTTTGATGCTCCATGGCGTAGAAGTTTGATTCGCCTTGGGATAAATGAACATTAAAGGTCGTCCGCATACAAGCCCGTGTATGAGTACCAAATTCTTTGAGCTAGCAATTCCTCTCACCTCTATGAGCTTTTGCGATAACTCTTTTTTGGTCGTTGAGCAACTCATTCCACCTGCGTGGTCTCATCCTTTACCTGGCGCCGCTTGCCTTGAGCACCATCAAGTATTGTTTGTCAACGTTGGAAGCCAGTAGCTCAAACTCAACCATCCCAACCTTTGGCGCTTCACATTCTTCCAAGCTTGTGCGTTTCCATTGGTGCCTCTTCGCGAAGGGTTGGCAATTCCTCTCGAATGCCAATCTCGGATGCCCGCTCTCTCGGCGACTCCTCTTCCCAACATCTCCATGCCTGTTTTCCCCCAAACGGTCGCCAAGGCGTGTCTTGTTGTCCTCAACGCAGATCTGCTGGGTCCCCGTGTTTGCATGCTAAGTGTTTCTATGAGTGCTTGTCCGCTCGATACCATCATCGTCACGGACTTATTTGGTTTTGCCTAAGTAAATGCGGCACCCTTCGCGTGTCCGTCCAAGGGTCGACCTCTCCCCGAAGCCTCCCATGGTCCCTTTTAGGTCCCACAAAAGAGAGAACAGACGGAGAAAAGGCCTCACTCGGGATCCACAAGCAAACATTTCGAAAAACACTTTATAGACAATGCAAATTACAAACGGACTTTACAAGCTCGAGCGGTTGCACAACAAAGGGTAAAATGGTCCATTCTGGACCGAAAATCTCTCACACGTGTCCACATGACACAACCTTTATTTACAAGCCTAAAGCGGCCACCGACCCAACTAAAATGGGACTATCAAGCCTTCGGCCGTCCCCCTACATGCTGTACAATGCATGAACATACCAAAAGACACGGACATACATAAGCATTACATCAAACACCTTGTTTAGAAGTTTGTCTGTGACAGAGCGCTTGCTTGAGACACCTGACACTGGGGTTTAGGCAAGCGCCCTGACGCTCCACTAAAGCGCGCTGCTTGGTGAATCTGTGAGGCGCTCAAGCCTCGCCTCACCTCACCTGAGCGCCTATTTAAACCCCTGCAATGGCTATATTCATGGGTTTATATGATGATACAAAATTATAAGACACTTTATCTATGTGAGAGAGAGAGTGAGTAGAGACGGTTTGTGTTAGCATTTACTCTATAACTGGCTTAAATGGAAAGCTTATAGTTGGTGTTTAATACGATATGCATGCTTTTATAAGAAATAAGAGTTTGCTATCGGAAAATGTTAAGAGATGGTATACTATGGATAAGCTTTAAGTAGCAAGCTGTCACAAGAGATTTTCTTTCAGTTTGATTACTACATAGGAGTTCCATCTATACTTTATTCAAATGTAATGAACATACTACAACCCTGGCTTGTTATGTTGTGGCAACCATCATTCAATTTGTGAATCAGATAATCTACGGCTAACAAGAATGTCTTTAATGTAAGCATTCACAAGAGATGTTCGTGACACCCATGTGCATATGTGTGAATAATTAGTAGGTTGATATTGATAGGTATTGCTGTGAAATGATGTTGGCACTAAAACTTTTACCAACTTGGCTGCTTAGTTTCTAATGTCAAATCAGGCTAAATCATTACTAGTAATTTTAGGTATTGATGTTACATGTTGATTGAATACTTACAAGGCCTAAAGAGGCACTAAACTTTTTTTTACTTGAATTATTAAAGAAAATGAATAGATTCTCCAAAATAATGAACTGATTTTCATTTTGTACATTTCAGGAGCAAATTCGTACACTGAAGACATCCTAAATGATAGCTTCAAAATTGATGTTGTAATTGTTGTTCATGTTTATCCAGTCATGATGTTGCATATCGTAATGTCTGTGCTGAAAATGCTGCAATTTTATGCAATTAGGTCCTTGTCATTGTATGATACTAATTATTTTTTAGCTTAGGACGTGAGAACAGCCATTAATGATGTGCATGTTACTGTAGTTATTATCCAATATATAGTGAAGACTTAGTAGAGTGGATTTAACTGTCCATCTAAAATTCAAGACCCTAATTAGAGTGGAAGAAGAAGATTTCATTCCTACAAGTAATGTCTTAGTTTTGATGCTTTTGATTTTTGTGACATTTCTGTCACATGACAACTTATTATTGTAATTGAACTATTAAGATGTTGCATAATGTCACTTCATACATTAAATTTCTGATATTTCTGGTGGAACTGAACTTGGCATTAGAGACCAGCAAGGACTCCAGTGAAGTCATTGTTTTCAGTTCAGATTCCTTGTTGGGCGTTAGATTTCTTTAATTGGCACATGGAAGTTCTCTTTGACTATAAGAATTCTCATTTATCATTTATGATCCTCTTGAAGAATGAACTATGAGGTGTGTTGTGTATACGTTGAAGTCACAATACTAGGACTACCATTTCAGTTGAGTTTCATGAAAAATTTCTTCCTGATAACAAATTTTGGAACTCTATGACCAAACAATTGAGGAAGCATCTTGATGTAGGAAAGAGATGATATATTGAGCGAGTTTATTCGTTTAATTGGACTAATTTTTCTCTTTCCTTTGTAAAACATCATATATCCATGAAAACTTTTATTTAATCTTAAGTCAGAAATCAAATAAAGTCTGTAAATCTGATAAATATTTGACATTTTCCTTTTTTCTAACTGAAATTACTTGTGCAAAAAAGAGGTTCAAGTGGTTTAATCAGTAATGCCACTAGTGCAGAAAATTTCAAAAAGTTATGTTTCAGTTTCATGGTGTAGAACATGCCAATAGCGTGTTGACAAAGTTAATGGTGAGCAACACAGGTGGCAAGGGTTTCATGTTGGCACATGCTCTTTACCGAGGTCACCTTTGATTTCACTACACCTTTGATACAGCACAAAGTCTCCTGCCAGTTTGCATATAGAATCCATGATCACTAGGTCGTGATTAGATGTCAATGTGCAAATATGGAGATTTTTATTGGTTTTTTAATTATTTACTGAGAAGACACTTTATATAAATGATTTCTTTTGTTTATGAATTGTTCCATTTCCGATAACTATTATGCTTTCGTTTTTTCATATGAAGTTTGTTTTGGTGGCTTACTGAACTAGGATCTCATAAACTTGGGAAGGTTTAATGTTATTCTGGCCTGACAAATGAAACTTGTTCTTGAACTCATAACCTTGTTCCAACATTGTTTGTGATTTGTAAACACTTCATTCAATTATACTATTAACAGCGAGATCATAAGCATTGTGCTATTTTCTACAATTTGGGCTTATACAATTGCATTCATGTTTGGTTGCAATTTTGAATATGTTATCTGAGATTAGAAATGCTTTGACTTTAGATTTACTTAAAGTTGAGGTACTTTTGATTATTTTCACTTGCACTTGTATTTTCTCCCTAGAAGCATAAAAAAGAGGCTCTCCAATACAGGATTTGGGGAGGTCAGTATACACCAGTTTACCCCTTGAAATAAAGAGGTTATGAATTTTGAACTTTGGTCAAAATTCATAAGTTGCGTACCAACTGAATGATCAGGTTTTGGGGAGGGTCAGTATACACCAGTTTACCCCTTACCATGACACCTAGCTTGTACGAGTAAAAAGGTAGTATTATTATTTAGTAGAACTGGATGTAATTAAAGTTGCAAGTAGCTGAGAAGGCTTACTACATGAGCTTTTCTAGGAAAATTGTACAACTACATGAGCTTTTCTAGGAAAATGTGAAAAAGCTAAGGGCTTGTGGCTCAATTGGCAAGACATTAAGTTAAAACTAATTATAAAGTAAGATTAAGAGAATATCTTGGGTTGATTGAATTAGAATTTGTTTCAAGAAAAAATCTGCATAAGTTAACTGATAACAAATTAACAACTATGCTATGTGATTTGATTCTAGAATGTGATCAGGTAAAAAAGGAGTTAACAGGATGAACTGTGAACTGAGAATTGACTAAATGACAGTATTTATGATTTGGAATTTTATTTATTAAGAGATAGGGTGCATTAGATAAAGGCATTGCCAAATATCTTATTTGTCTCATTTTTCTTGTGTTACGTGGCCTACATGAAAATTAATTAGACACTTTTCATTGAGTAAATTTGGGGATGAGAGTACTTCTAGTCAGAGTAAGATATTGGTGGGATCAGAATTAGGATAGACTATTTGTGAAGCAATCAGAATACCTAATATTTATTGACAGGGTAAGCTTGGAGTCAATTATGAGACAACTTAAATAGCAGACTTTTTAGGTTGTGACATTGATTTTTAGTGTGAGTTTATTATGTTTCTCTATCCAATTTGATCAAGAATCTCAGATCATGATAATGTAATGTGAGGCCACTATTAGTTTATTTAAATTATTGTTAAAGGTCAATGACAATTTTCTGTGGTGTTATTTTTCTCTTTTCGACACAGTAGTGTTATTTTTCTCTCTCATGAGCATGGATCTCCAAATAGTTGGAAAATTATGACTCCTCGTCGTTGTCAATGTCGTTCTGATTTTACTAAGGTAGTTTTACTGACTACACAGGTTCTATGATTTAGCTGCTCATATAGTTGATTGTTTTTTACTCTTTGCTTTGAGTTCAAAGTGCTTAAGAATTTTGATCAACACAAGTACCCATTTAGTGAATAATAAAAGCTAAAATGTTAGTTCAGTGTTCATAGTTAATAAGATGATATCAGTTGGTATCGGACCAGACATTCCAATACCAGTCCTTTGTTGTATCAGTGATCATTCAGTTGGTATGCAGCTCATGAATTAATTATTGAAACTTGGGTGAGATCTGTAGGCCGAGATTGTTAAACAAATGATGAATATTTGATTGCATGCTTTAGAACAAACTGAAGTTGTACCCGTCCGTGATCCATGTCAAATTGTTGGAAGGAATGTACTAATACGATCTGTGACCAAGTTTACTGAACTTTCTTTTGTTATACACGAGAGTGGATGCTTGTGTGTGTGCAAATCAATTTTTTTGCTTTGGCTGTTTCTGGAAATTGGTTACTAAGTTTGTCAGACTTGCTGACCAATTGACTTTTCATGCTCATTAATTGGGCTCCAAATAATGTCTTTATATTTATTTGCAGCGCTTACAATATGATGCTGAGGAGGAAATGAGAACTGCCTTGAAAAGGAGCTATGCCACTAGCAGTACACCAAAAGCCCCAGCTGATAATTGTGTCAGCCAGTTTGACAAAAACATGAACAGGCGTCAGTGGCAGACGTATAGAAGCTCACATCACAGATGGTCAGAATCTTCACAATCAAAGCGGTAATTTGATGGAAGACTTGGGTCGTATGTGAAAGTTTTACTCCATTAATTAAAGTTGAAATCAGTGCTGAAATCTCAAAAGAGCTAATTTAGTGGTATACGTGGAGGGAATTCATTTATTAAAGTTCACATCAGTGCTGGGAGCAAGTCACAGAGATGGAGTCTGTGGATGGTTGGATGCACTGAAAATTACCTGGTTGCATCCCCAAATGGAAAAGGGCACAAGTACAGTTTCTAGCATGACCTACTGAAAAAATATCATCAAGCTCATGTTGCTAATATAGAGGTGACTGACCAAAGAAGCAGCTTGTTTTATTGAAGATGTTGATCATCATGTCAGTCTTTTGCAAGCTGGTTGCTCTGGATTATTGTTTTGCATCTCTTTAGTATGGGGAAGATGAATGGCGTGTATGTGAGCTCATTGTTGTTCTCACTCCTTTATCCATGTGATGATGTTTGTAACAGCGAGTAGCAGCAACTTAATTGTACCTGAGAGTGTTCAGTGTTTTCACTCCCCATATGGGAAGTGTGAACAATGACTAGCAAAATGTGTTTCATCGGGTGTATGAAATTTTGTTAACCTTATCCAGGCGTGTTTTGTGTTGTATCATGAAAGAAATAAAGGAAGCCGTGAGTGGGTTTTAAGGAACTGTTGTTAGAACTACTTTTGCTCCCTAATTAGGGGAATTCTTTTAAGTTCAAACACGGGTGAGATCTTTTGTGTTGTCAACCGTGAGTTTCTCTAAATTTTAGTTGTTAAAATATTTTAATAGGATTATTTTACTTTCCAAGTAATAGCTATCATTGTCGTTGATGAACGCATATATATAAATTTATATGGTTGTATTCCATATTTTTAGGGATGAACGCATGGACTCGTTTTGTAAAAGGAAGCATCTTTCAGGATACACACGAGTCGATTCTAGAACAAATGGCAGATACATTAGATCATATAATCCAACGTAATGACGGCCAAAATCTAATTAGATTTGTAAAAAACAAAGCATGCTGAGAAACTTTTATTTGCGTCTGGAGGGTGAGGATAGTGTTGAATCTTGGATTTTGATGAGGAAATCAATTGGTGAATTGTTTGACTTAATCTATGTGTTGAGATAACTGTGTAGGATTAACGACGATAGCAGTAAGGCATAAAGCAGATGATGGGTCAGAGTCGAAAATTCAGACGATGTACCGGAAGTTCATTGGAAGTTCACCGAGAGTTCGTCGGAAGATCGCTGAGAGCTCGTCGGAAGATCGTCGAGAGTTCGTCGGGAGTTCGCTGGAAGCTCACCGGAAGTTTCGTCGAAAGAAAAATCGACATACCAGATTAATTGCTTGCCTTAATCATAGTTAGAACATTAGTTGAGTTAGGATCGGGAGGTAATCCCACTAACTCGGTTAGGGGCCAACTAGGTCTTTAACAGGGCTGAATTGGGCAGGATTGAATAGCCCATTCAGCACCTGAAATCATGGCTGGCAGTGGCACTACCTAGCAAACCTAGTCTCTCAGGTGTTCTAGGCGATGGTACCGTCGGTAGTTAATGCTGCCAATGGTGGTACCGCCTTTGTCAGGCGGTGGTACCACCAAAGCTCGGTCTCCGAGCTCTATCAGGCGGTGGTACTACCTAATATCAGACTGTAGGCGGTAGTACCGCCCAGTAATATTGGTGGTACCGCCAGTATCCCGGAAAATCAGGATGAGACACTTTTTGGCTCTAATTTTGAAGCCATTAGGGCCTATAAATACCCCACCCTTTTCTGCATGAAAGGGTACTAAAGTATTGGCATAATCTTAAGTATTTGAAGTATTAAAGTGTTGTAAAAGTGCTAGAGTACTCCTCCCTTTCTAAGTATTGAGATCATTCAAGAGAGGTGTGAGACTTGTAAGGGTTATCTCCTAAACCCGTGAAAAGGTGAAAGCACCGTAAAGAGGTGGTTGGTCTTCGCCTATTGAAGGAAGACCATTAGTGGATGCCGGTGACCCTGACGGAGAGGAATTGAAAGTGGATGTAGGTCACAACGACCGAACCACTCTAAATTCTGGTTTACTTCTCTATTTGTGCAATTTACATTACCGAAAACTTCCTTAACCTTCTCTGTGCACTCTTACGAAAGCTTTCAAGTTCAGTTTCTTTCCGAAACGGATTGAATCGAAACGAATATTTTTTGGAATCAACGCTTTTTTTTTATTGCACTAATTCACGTACCCCTTAGTGTAGCTCTTAATCCTAACAATTGGTATCAGAGCAAGGTCACTCTCATTTGGTTTAAAATCCAAGAGAGATGACATTTTTCAGCAACCAAGAGGGCCATTCAATCACATGTCCGCCCATGTTTAATGGAACGAATTACACCTATTAGAAGACTAGAACGAGGATTTTTCTAATTTCGATATATTTTGAGTTATGGAATCTTGTAGAAAATAGTTTTCAAAAGTCTTATTTTCCAATGAGCGATTGGAATGAGTTGGAGAAGAAGACTTTTACTTTAAATGCTAAGGCTATGAATGCCTTGTTTTGTGCTTTGGATAAAAACGAGTTCAATCGAGTATCCATTTGTGAAATGATTTTTGATAGTTGACATATATTCGAAGTTACTCACGAAGACACTAGTAGAGTAAAGGAGTAAAAAATTAATCTTTTAATCTATACTTATAAGTTGTTTCAAATGAATCAGAGTGAGACCATTGGAGACATGTACACCCGATTTACGGATGTCATCAATGGTCTAAAAGGACTTCGTAAAAGTTTCTGGGATTCTGAACTTATTAATAAAATTTTAAGATTCATTCCAAAGAGTTGAGACCCTAAAGTAACGGTTATCAAGAGGCCAATGACTTAAATAACTTTCCTCTCGAAGAACTAATCGGGTCACTAATGACCTATGAGATGACTTATAATGCTTATGAAGAGCTTGAGAATAACCTTCCAAAGAACATGAAGGATATGACACTAAGAACTCAAGAAGACTACTTGAAAGAAAATTCAAGTGATGAGGACTTTGATGATGACTTGGCACTATTGACAAAAAGTTCAAAAAATTTATAAAAATGAATAAATTTAAAAATGATACTAAAAATAAATTTGAACATAAAAAAGAACAAGTAATATACTACAAATGCAAGAAGTTGAGACATTTCAAGAGCGAATGTCCCCTTGCAAAGATGAAACAACAAAAAAAGAATAAGACTCTTAAAGCAACATGGGATGACTCAAGTGCATCTGAAGAAGAGGAGCCAACCAACACTGAGTAAGTTGTTCACTACGTATTAATGGATATCGGAGATGAGGTAGGTAGTTCATTAGATGCAAATTTATCTTTCGATGAGCTTTTAAGTGCTTTTCATGAATTGTTTGATGAATATAGAACCTTGAGTAAAAAGTATAACTCTTTGAAAAAGGAGCATGCTTCTCTTGTTAGTGATTTTGATAAACTAGAAATTAAGCATGATGATAGTTTAGCTCCTTATACAAAATACCATGAATTAGAAACACTTAAAAAAGAAAACTTGCTACTCAAAGAAACCTTAGAAAAGTTTAAGGTTAGTAGCAAGTCATTGAATATGATTCTTGCCAATAAGGGTCAAGTTCATAGAAGAGACAAAATCAGATTTATGAGTAGCTCTCACCAAAATCCAACCACCTTTGTTAAAGGCTCTACCTTGCATGTATCACTCCATACCAAATGCAACTTTTATTGCAAACTTAGACATATTGCCTATAAATATCCACTTAAGAGATATAGTCCACACAAATTGATTTGGGTTCCTAAAGGAACCATAAAGAACTCTATGCAAAATGATAAGTTGAGTAGATCAATTTTTAAGGTGCCCAAGGTCAAATGACTACCTAAAAATCATCCTCTTTTGTAGAAATGTTTACCATTACAAGCTAGGAGCAAGAGATGGTACCTTGATAATGGATGCTCAAGACATATGACTAGAGATCTATCTCAATTTTCTAAGCTCATTAGCCTAAACGAAGCATATGTCACCTTCGGAGACAACAACAATGATAAAATCATTAGCAAAAGAACCATAGGTAATAAATCGAACTTCTCTTTTGAAGATATGTTATTGGTTGATGACTTAAAGCATAACATTTTGAGCATTAGTCAATTATGTGATAAAGGATACATCATTAGATTTGAATCTAATGTTTGCATTATTGAAAAACTACACAAAAACACATCTATGTTTGTCCTAAAATAAAATAATGTATACACTATCGACATTGATGATCTTTGTAATGAAATGTATTTTTCGATTTTGAATGATGATGCTTAGCTTTGGCATAGGAGATTAGGTCATGCTAGCATGAAACTAATTTATCAAATCTCATCTAAAGAACTTGTAAGAGGAATTCATCACATTAAGTTCATTAAAGACAATGTGTGTGATGTATGTCAACTAGGAAAATAAAAAAAAGATAGTTTCAAACCAAAGAACCAAATAAGCACCTATAGACTATTGCTTTGGACTTGTTTGGACTAATTACTATATCAAGCATAGGAGGTAGCAAATACGCCTTTGTCATCATGGATGATTATAGTAGATACACTTGGACTTCTTGGCACACAAAAGTGGTTGCTTTAGGTATTTTTCTAAATTTTATAAACTTGTTCAAAATGAAAAGGGTTTTATGATTTCATCAATGTGGAGAAATCACGATGGTGAATTTCAAAACTATGATTTCCAAAATTTTTATGAATCTAATGGATACAACCATAATTACTTTACTCCAAGAAATCCCTAACAAAATAAAGTACTAGAAAGAAAAAAATAGAAATTTATAAGAAATGACAAGAACCATATTGAACGAACATAGCCTACCCAAATACTTTTCGGCCGAAGCCATTAATACAACATGCTATGTCATGAATAGGGTTCTAGTAAGACCATTACTTTCCAAAACTCCTTATGAATTATGAAATAATAAAAAACCCAATGTTTCATATTTTAAAGTTTTCGGTTGTAAATGTTTTATCTTGAATGAAAAAGATGCTTTAGGAAAGTTTGATGAAAAATCTAATGAAGGAATTTTTCTTTGCTATTCTTCTATTTCTAAAGCATTTCATATTTTTAACAAAAGAACTTTCGTTATAGAAGAGTCTATTCATGTTGTTTTTAATGAAATTTCCAAAGTTAAGAAAAATGATTTTGATTATGATGTTAATTTTGATATTTTGAATTTAAATGAAACTCTTTCTCCATTTAGCAATTTGGATGCATCTTCTTCCGTAACATCATTATCCAAGGAATGGAAGTATATAGATGCTCATCCTAAGTAGCTAATCATAGGAGATACATCAAAAGGTGTTTAAACTCGTTCTCCTCTTAAGAATTTTTATGCCAACGCCGCTTTTTTCTCCTAAATTGAACCTAAATGCAATGACGAAGCCTTAAAAGATGATTTATGGGTTATCATAATGTAGGAAGAGTTGAATCAATTCGAGAGAAATGAGGTATGGAAGCTTGTTCCAAAGCCAAATGACCATTTAGTTATTGGAACTAAATGGGTCTTTAGAAACAAACAAGATGAATTTGGTATCGTGGTAAGAAACAAGGCTAGATTAGTGGCCAAGGGTTTCAACCAAGAAGAAGGTATCGATTATAAAGAAACCTTTGCTCCTATGACAAGATTAGATGTCATAAGGATGCTCCTTGTCTATACTAGTTACAATAATTTTAAGTTGTTTCAAATAGATGTTAAAAATACTTTTCTTAATGGCTTTCTTTCCGAAGAAGTTTATGTTGAACAACCTTCCGGATTTGAGAATAAGAATTTCCTTTATCATATGTTTAAATTGACTAAAGCTCTTTTTGGATTGAAACAAGCCCCAAGAGCTTGGTACGAGAGACTTAGTTTATTTCTTATCCAAAATAATTTCTCTAAAGGCAAGGTCGATACCACATTATTTATTATAAATTTTAAAAATAATTTTTTTATTATTCATATTTATGTTGATGATATTATTTTCGGTTCCACGAATGAATCTTTATGTGAATTATTTGCCAAAAGTATGAACCAAGAGTTTGAAATGAGTTTAATAGGTGAATTAACTTTCTTTTTAGGCTTGCAAATCAAACAACTTAATGATGGCATTTTTGTGAGTCAAACAAAATATACATTAAAATTGCTAAAACGATTTAATATGGATAGTTGCAAGGCTATCAATACTTCTATGAGTAGGTCCACTAAATTAGACATTGACGAAGGTGGAGAAAGCTTTGGTCAAAAAACTTATAGGTGTATGATAGGTAGTTTACTATACCTCACCGCAACTAGACCAGACATTATATTTAGCATAGGACTTAGTGCTAGGTTTCAATTTAACCCCAAGCAATCTCATTTAAAAGATGTCAAAAGGATTTTTAGATGCCTAAAAGGAACTCCTAAACTAGGATTATGGTATCCAAAATCTAAAAATTTTGAATTGCTTGGTTATGTCGATGCTGATTTTGCTAGCTACTAAATAGATAGAAAAAGCACATTCGGAACATGTCAATTTTTAGGACATGCACTTGTCTCTTGGTCTTCTAAGAAATAAAACTCGATTGCATTATCCATAACCAAAGCTGAGTATATTACAGCAGGTGCATGCTGTGCTCAAGTTATATGGATGAAAAATACTTTGGAGGATTATAAAATTCATTTGAAGAATATACCTATAAAGTGTGATAACACAAGTAAAATATGTTTAATGAATAATCCTATTTAGTACTCTAGAACAAAACATATTGATATTAGGCATCTCTTTATACGAGATTATGATAATAATCATGATGTAATTTTAGAATTTATTGATACAAAACATCAATTGGCCGATATCTTCACAAAACCTTTAAATGAAGAACAATTTGATTTCATTAGAAGGGAGTTAGGAATGTTAAATTATCTGAATGCATGAGTTTGTTGTATTTCTTTTCAGGACTATCCTTCTCTTAATGTATTTCATGAATGGGGCTTTCATGAATCTATTTCGTTTTTACCTTCTATGGTATCAAGTTTACTTCATACCCTTGCTCCATCACTTAATGATTTTTGATACACTTAATCACTTCATGGATTTCATTGACAAATACATCTCTCACGGGTTTAACTCTTGTGAATTTTTAATGAGAAACGATTTTGAATTATAAAGTTCTATTCGTGAATTTCTTTCTTTATGTTGTTAGGAATGAGTCGGCACTTGGGGGTTAGTTAGTATAGCAGATAAAAGTCGTCGGTTCAAAATGTTCTTACAATAAAACCTGTTTCGTAAAGATGCTTAAATTGAAAGCATACGGAAGAGTATAACAAGTGAGGCAGTTTGCAGTAATGGTAAATTATAAAAAGTAAATATAAACTGAGTTTTATAATAGTTCGGTCGTTGTGACCTACATCCATTCCTCTTCCATCGAGGCCATCGGCATCCACTAATGATCTTCCTTCAATGGGCGAAGATCAACCACCCTTACAACTTGATTCTCCTTTTGACGGGTTCAGGAGAGAATCTTTACAACCCCACTTACTCCTCCCGAAACAGAATTCTAAACACTTAGGTAAGAGAAGAAGAACTCTCAAGATTACAACAACATTTTTCCCAATTTATATGCTCAGTTGTGTATGTGTTAACCAGGGATGAGAGGGGTGTTTATAGGCCTCAAGTTAATTCAAACTTGGAGCATATAAAGGTCTCATCCCAGGGTTTCTCGAGTCCTAGTTGTCACGGACTTAGCTGGTTTTGCCTAAGTCATGTGGCACCTTTGCGTGTCCATCCGCAAAGGTCAGCCTCCCCGAAGTCTCCCATGGTCCCTTAGGACTCACAAAAGAGAAAACGGGTTAGAGAAAACACCTCACTCGGGATCCACAAGCAAACATATCCGAAAACACTTCATAGACAATGAAAATTATAAACAGACTTTATAAGCTCTGAACAGTTGCACAACAAAGGGTCAAAATGGTCTATTGCAGATAAAAAATCTCTCACACGTGTCCACATGACATAATCTTTATTTACAAGCCTAAAGCGGCCACCAACCTAACTAAAATAGGACTATTAAGCCTTCGACCGTCCCTCTACATGCTGTACAAAGCATGAACATACCAAAAGGCACGGACATACATAAGCATTTCATCAAATATCCAGTTTAGAAGTTTTTCCGTGACATTCTCCCCCACTTATTCCTTCGACGTCCTCGTCGAAGCCTTTATCGACACTGCAACTCCTCGCCTTTGCTGAGTCTTCAATCTTCTGCTCCAGCTGCAATGCGCCTCTTGGCTCCCAACTGCTCTCCGCTGTTGTTTTTGAGTAGTCAAACCTTTGATCCGCCATGCTGCTTCAACTCGCCAATGACTCTGACTATAGTGTGGGGTTGGCTGAGTTGTGTTGATCCCTGTTGGTTCCTGTAGATTATCCAGATGAAGGAAAAATACCATCCTTACTGTGCTAGTCTCTCAAATGCCTCATGCTGCTTGAACTGGGTGGATGCTTATTGGAGCTTTAACGAGCATCGTCTCGCAAACTTATGAAGTTTTGGGTTCTTCCTCCATAAAATTTGCCCATTGACTCTTCTTTCACTTAGTTGTCACTTCCAAGTAGGTTCGCATCACTTCTGCTTTCGATTGATATTTCGTTGGGAAATGAAGCAGACAATCTACTCTCAGTAGCACTGATCACCGTTGGTGAGGATTTGACAACCATTGTCTTTCATTATCTTCGAAGGGTCTTTGAACTTGTGCAGAGCTCCTCTACTGGATAGATAAGAGAATTGGGATAGTCGGTTTCGCCCATTCTCTTAAGGGTTGAGAAGGCAAAGGTTACTTGACTTCGCCCGCCTCCTCGAGGTTGTACTCCGTGCATTGAGCTGGTTACTAGCCTTCGCCTACTCTTTGCTCACACTTTTGAAGCACTTGAAGTGTTTGCACTCCTTACGTTGAGTTAGTTACTGTGATTCACCTTCTCAATGCCATCGAACTTCTAGAATGCAAGAAGTTTTCACCCCAACTTGGAGTAATTCTCTAATAGATTTGGTCACCTCTGGGATTGTATTGTCTTCTCCATCAACCCTACCGCCTACTCCCCTGAGTAGCAAAGGTACAACACTATGTACTACCAGCTTCGTTCCTTGGTTGTGCACTCTTACATGACCTGAAGTTCTTCACTTTTGGCTATCTTGATGAGAAACTCATTGACACCGGTCTTACAAAGTTCCTTGGCCTTTGCCCTTCAGCCTTGTCACAGTACTTGGAGTTTGCTTCTGCATGCTCCACCTCCTCGGCCCCTTTCATGACCAAGCACTCTCCCTCCATGAGAGCAAGGGATCAATGACTTTCACGGAAGTCCCACCTCTGCATTACCATGCGCTGCCATGCCCATGCACTACTATCCGTCGCCTCGTATCTACATTCCTTTTCTTCACAATCAGTAGATATACCTCTGTGGCACTCCTCCGAGTCCACCTCCATTCTAATCGATGAGAAACTGTGCATTGTTCTGCCTCCTGCAAACACACTTGCTAGATTGCGACTCCACGTCAATACAGCCCCCGCTGCACCACTCAAGGCCTAGCAACATGCTGAACTCGTTGCACACTTCAGCCTCCTACGGACGTATCCTTCACATGCCGAAGAGGAAGTTTCAATGCTCTATGGCGCCGAGTTTCGATCACCTTGGGATGGCCGCGAACATTCCATCATCCACATACAAGCCCATGCGTGAGTACCAAATTATTTGAGTTAGCAATTCCCCTCACCTCTCTAAGCTTTGCACAACTCTTTCGGTCGCTGAGCAACTCATTCCACCTTGGATGGTCTCATCCTTTACCAAGCGCCTCACTTGCCTTGAGCACCATCAAGTATAGTTGTCAACGTTGAGCCTGTTAGGATCAAAAGCACTAAAAGGGGGGGGGGTGAATTAGTACAGCAGAAAAGTTTCGACGATTAAAACTGCGTTCGTATGTTGAAATTTGATTCCGATGTAAAAGTCATTTCGTGCAGATAATTACTTTGAAAGCTTACGGAAACGTATTTGAAGTAAAGTAAGGAAGACAGTTTACAGTTAAGATAGAAATCAGAATGTAAGCGCAAACTGAAATATAATGTTCGTACGATAAAACTGATTTTTGTCTTAACGCCGATTCGAAAAATACTTAACTAAGAAACACGTTCGTAAATGAGCAGAAGGCAGTAAGCTACTGAGGAGGTTTGCAGTAAAGATAAGAGGCTTAAAGTAAATGCAAACCGAGATTTAGAGTAGTTCGGTCAGTCTTGACTTACATCCACTTTTAGCTTCCTCCACTAACGAGGTCACTGACGTCTACTATAGGCCTTTCCTTCAATAGGCGAAGGCCAACCACCCTTTTACAGTTTCACTCCTTTTGATGGGCTTTGGAGACAACCCTTACAAACTTTTCTCTCCTCTCTTGAAAGATCAAAACTTGGAAGAAAAGAGGGAGGAGAACTTCTAGACTTTACAACACTTTTGAGCTCTAAAATCACATAGTAAGATCAAGCTTTTGGTGCCCTTTCATACAAGAAAGGGTGGGTTATATATAGGCCCTAAACTGGTTTGAATTTGGAGCTAAAAGATATCACCTCCCGGATTTCCGGGGTCTTGGTGGTACTACCGCCAGACTGGGGCGATACAACCGCCTGACAGAGCTCGGAGACCGAGCTCTAGTGGTGCCACTGCCTGACTGGGGCGGTTGCACCGCCCAGTCTCTCTCGGAGACTGAGCCCAGGCGGTGCCACCGCTTGGCTGGGGCGGTTGCACTGCCCAGTCTCGCTCGGAGACTGAGCCCAGGCGGTGCCACCGCCTGACCTAGGCGGTTGCATCGCCTAGCTTTCCTGGGAGACCATCTCCTGGGCGGTGCCACCGCCTGGCAGAAATTCTAGTCCGAATGGGTTGATCCATTCGGCCCAATTTGGGTCTATCAAGGGCCCAATTGCCCCCAAATTAAGTTATTGAGATCACCTCCCATTTGTAACTTAATCTACATGCTAACTACGATATTTCTTAAGACATTTACTGCAACTTGCTCTGGTGCGTCAATCGCTTCTTCCAGTGAGCTTTCGACGAACTTCCAACGAACATCCGACGAACCTTCGACGATGCTCTGGCAGACTTCCGGCAAACTCCTGGACTTGCGACGATCCACTTGGCGAGTTCCAACGAGCTTCTTTGGCAAGCTCCTGGACTTCTCGGATTTGTACCCACAGAACCTCTGACGACCGTCCGGACTTCCGTTGAACTCTCGAACTCCCAACGTGATCATAATCTTGACTCCGGCGCAACTCTTACTGCATGTCTTTCTTTCATCGTAGTTAATCCTGCACATTTAAAATAAAACTTCGATCGAGACAATTAATCCTAAGCAATTAACCAAGTTGTCCGGCATGTCATTGGTCCCTCGACGTTTCGTCCGATTCTTCGGCACATCTTCCTCTCCTACGGCCTATTGCCCAATCAGCCAGTTGACTCTGCAACTCTGATATTCTTGGCACAATACCCGCTCTTCTTAGCCCGATGCCCGAGTCCACGACCTGAAGCCTTCTGTCGATACGTCGACTAATCCACCGGCTCGACGTCCAATCTTCTGACATGTTTCTCCGGCACAACATATGTTTTCCTGCTTTAATTGTCTCATCCTGATCAAAGCATCCTGCGTCACTCAAAACGTAGATTAAAACATAAACATAATTATCAATTGGTTTCATCATCAAAATACGAGATTCAACAATCTCCCCCTTTTTGATGATGACAACCAATTGATAACAGAGTTAAACTTAACTCTCGGAGTTTAAACAAACTCCCCCTATCAATATGCCATATTGATAGAGCTTTGAATTCAAACTGAATTCAAGTCATCGCAATATTCATCATGAATACTTGCAACACGTCATCATGAACTTATGCATAACATCATACTTCTCCCCCTTTGTCATCAACAAAAAGGAGAAGTCCAACTATTCTTGTGTTTGTAATATAGGTTCAACTTATTGCATGAAAAACATAGTATCAAATTTTATCATCATGCAATCTAGCAATTAAAGATGTGCAAGTTTAGCATGTTTGCTTTTCATGAGATAGCAACCGTTTGCTTCTCTTTAGACTACAAGCTAGTAATTTTTACGATATGTAAGTTTTACTAAATACACGCTAGCAGAGATTTCGAAAGCTAATGCAAGATAGCTTTCTTGTGTAAGCTCATGATTCTTGCTTCCTTTGCAATGTTTGAGCTCGCAATTTTGCTTTCATTGCAAAGTGCATGTTTAGCATGCTTAGCATCTTGAGATAGGCAAGATAGATCATTTTTGCATTTTCTTGAGATTTCAAGCTAGCAATTATCGGTGATGTTCAAGATAGCAATTTCTTCTCTTTTAAGAAGTGAAATTTTTGCTTTCATCTTGAATTGTGCAAGCTAACTAGTTTGCCTCTTTTCATGATGTCCATGTTAGAAATTCTTGCTCCCCCTTTGTCATTATCAAAAAGAAGGGAAGACACTTGTATCAATTTTCATATTATGACAAAGGTGAGTTATCATTCTTATTTCAAAATTACATAATTGAGATAAACCTTGAATTCAAATTATGGTAATTTTAATCATGATTTACATCATATGCAATACATCACATACATCATAATAAAAGGCATAAGTATTGCATGCATCATTATACATTACTTCAAATCAAACATGATTTCATTTAATCAAAATCGAGAAATTATTTAATCAAACATGATACACATGATTACTTCTTAACCACATATAGCATAATTTCATAAGGTATTTTTAATTATTTTTTTATCATAAACATGTAATTTTCATGATTATTTTCAAAATTACTAGAATGATACGCATGATTCCTAATTTTTGCATTTTCATTATAAAACATGTAATTTTCAAGAAAATTAATTCTAAACAAAAAAAGGAAAATGTATCATGAAAAATATCAAGTAATTTCAAAATAAATTAAGGGGGTTTCGATTACCTCATCGTTGAATGTGGTTAAGGCGTAGTTTGCCACCTCGTCTTTGTTGATTTTCTCCTCATCTTCGGAGGAGCTCGATTCATCCCACTTTGTGTTCTTCTTCTTGCGTTCAAAGCAAGTAGTTTCATTCTTTTTGTTCTTAATTTTTTGTTTCTTTAATTTTTTAAATTTCATTTGTAGTTCTTGTTCATCATCACTTGAGCTTATGCTCGAGTAGTCTTCAAATGTTCTATGTCCCAAATCCTTTCTATTCTTTGAAAGGTTGTTTTGTTCATCATATGCATTACGCACCATTTCATATGTCATCAATGAGCCGATAAATTCTTCAAGTGGAAAAATATTTAAATTTTTTATTTATTGTATTGCAGTTATTTTAGGATCCCACCTTTTTGGAAGGGATCTTAAGATCTTGCTTACGAGATCAAAATTCGAAAAAGATTTACCAAGAACTCTTAGATTATTGACGACATCCGTGAAATGGGTATACATGTCGCCTATAGTCTCGCTTGGTTGCATTCGAAAAAGCTCAAAATCATGCAATAAAATGTTAACTTTTGAGTCTTTGACTCTACTAGTTCCCTCGTGTGTGATTTCAAGTGTTCGCCAAATATCAAAAGCCGTTTCGCACGTAGAAATCTGATTAAACTCATTTTTGTCCAAAGTACAAAATAAGGCATTCATAGTCTTTGCATTTAAAGAAAAAATACTTCTTCTCCAAATCCGACCATTCGTTCATCGGTTTAGAGGGAAGTTGAAAACCATTTTCAACAATATTCCATAAATCCAAATTCATAGAAATAAAAAAAACTCTCATTCGAGTTTTCCAATAAGTGTAGTCCAATCCGTTAAACAATGGTGGACGAACAACCGATAAGCCCTCTTGAAAGTCATGAAGAGTCATTTCTCTCGAATATAAATCCGAAATGAGAAATACCGGGCTTTGATACTAATTGTTAGAATCAAGAGCACAAAGAAGGGGGGGGGAGGTGAATTAGTGCAGTGGAAAACTTTTAATGATTAAAACTACATTCGTACGATAAAAGCGATTTTGGTAAGAAAGTCGATTCGTAAATCACTTTTAACTTGTGATCAAGCGGGATACAGTTAATGCAAATATATAGAGACAGTTTGCAGTTTAAGATAGACAATAGAATGTAATAGCAAACCGGAATACGACGTTCGTACGATAAAAGCGATTTCGGTATGAAAGTCGATTCGTAAATCACTTTAACTTGTGATCAAGCAAGATGTAGTTAAAGCAAAGATATAAAGGCAATTTATAGTTATGATGGAAATCAGAATGTAAGCGCAAACTGAAATATGATGTTCATACGATAAAACTGATTTTTGTCTTAACGCCGATTCGGAAAATACTTAACTAAGAAACACGTTCGTAAATGAGCTGAAGGTAGTAAGCTACTGAGGAGGTTTGCAGTAAAGATAAGATGCTCAAAGTAAATGCAAACCAAGATTTAGAGTGGTTCAGTCAATCTTGACCTACATCCACTTTTGGCTTCCTCCACCGACGAGGTCATCGACATCCACTAGAGGCCTTCCTTCAATAGGTAAAGGCCAACCACCCTTTTACAGTTTCACTCCTTTTGACGGGCTTAGGAGACAACCCTTACAAACTTTTCTCTCCTCTCTTGAAAGATCAAAACTTGGAAGAAAAGAGGGAAGAGAACTTCTAGCCTTTACAACACTTTTGAGCTCTAAAAATCACATAGTAAGATTGGATTTTCGGTGCCTTTAGTTGCCCTTTCATGCAGGAAAGGGTGGGGTTTATATGGGCCCTAAACTGGTTTGAATTTGGAGCTCAAAAGTATCTTTTCCCGGATATCCAGGGTCCTAGCGGTACTACCTTATGACTGGGGAGGTACAACCGCCTGGCAGCTTGGAGACTAAGCCTCTCGGCGGTGCCACCGCCTGACAAGGGCGGTTGCACCGCCTAGTCTCGCTCGGAGACTGAGCCAAGCGATGCCACCACCTGACGTAGGCGGTTGCACTGCCCAGCTTTCCTGGGAGACCATCTCCTGGGCAGTGCCACCGTCGACCCTAGCGGTGCCACCGCCTGGTAGGAATTTTTGTCCGAATGGGTTGATCCATTCGGCCCAATTTGGGTCCATCAAGGGCCCAATTATGCCCAGATTAAGTTAATGGGATCACCTCTCATTCCTAACTTAATCTACATGCTAACTACGATATTTCTTAAGACATTTACTACAACTTGCTCCGGTGCGTCAATCGCTTCTTCCAGCGAATTTTCGGCAAACATCCGACGAACCTTCAGCGATGCTCCGGCGGACTTCCGGCAAACTCCTGGACTTGCGACGATCCACTTGGCGAGTTCCGACGAGCTTCTTTGGCAAGCTCCTAGACTTCTCGGATTTGTTCCCGCAGAACCTCCGACAACCGTCCGGACTTCCGACAAACTCTCGAACCCCCAACATGATCATGGTCTTGACTCTAGTGCAACTCCTGCTGCATGGCTTTCTTCCTTCGTAGTTAATCATGCACATGTAAAACAAAACTTCGATCGAGACAATTAATCCTAAGCAATTAACCAAGTTGTCCGACATGTCATTCGTCCCTCGACAAATGATTGGGCATAAGACATTTTCAAACAAAATGATTTTGTTATTAAACATGTAATTTTTTTATTATCATTTTCGAAATCACTAGCATGATCCCAATTTTTACATTACATTTTTAAATATGTAATTTTGAAAAAATAATTTTTTTTAAACTAAATATAAAAAAAATACATCATGAAAAACATCATGTAATTTTGAAATAAATTAAGGGTATTTTGATTACCTCATCGTCGAATGCCGTTAAAATATAGTTTACCACCTCGCCTTTGTTGATTTTCTCCTCGTCTTCGGAGGAGCTCTATTCATCCCAATTTGTGTTCTTCTTCTTGCATTCAAAGCAAGTAGTTTCATTCTTTAATTTTTGTTTCATGAACTTTTAAATTTCATGAAGAGTTCAAGTTCACCATCACTTGAGCTTATGCTCGAGTGGTCTTCAATTGTTCTATATCTCAAATCCTTCATGTTCTTTGGAAGGTGGTTCTCAAGTTCTTCACGTGCATTGTACGTCATTTCATACGTGATTAATGAACCAATTAGTTCTTCAATCGAAAAATTGTTCAAGTTCTTTGATTCTTGTATTGCCATCGTTTTCGAATCCTAATTTTTAGAAAGTGATCGTAAAATCTTGTTAACGAGTTCAAAGTCCGAAAAACTTCTACCAAGTGTTTTTAAATCATTGACGACATCCGTAAAACAAGTGTACATGTCTCCAATGGTTTCGCTTGGTTTCATATGGTTTCATATGAAAGAGTTCAAAATCGTGCATTAAAAGATTGATCTTAGAATCTTTAACTCTATTCGTGCCTTCGTGTGTCATTTTGAGAATATGTCAAATATCGAAGGCCGTTTCACACATAGAAACCTGATTAAACTCGTTTTTGTCTAAAGCGTAAAATAAGGTATTCATAGCCTTTGCATTTAGAGAAAAAATCTTCTTCTCCAAATCATTCCAATGGTTCATTAGAAGAGAAGACCTTTTAAAATCGGATTCGACTGTGTCATAAATCGAGATTCAATAAAAGCAAGAAAACTCTTATTCGAGTTTTTCAATAAGTGTAGCCTGTCCCATTGAAAAAGGGAGGACGAATGAGAGAGTGACCCTCTTGAAAGCCAAAAAGAGTCATTTTAATTTAGGTATTAAACCAAATATAAAAAACAAGGCTCTGATACCAATTATTAGGATCAAGAGGTCGGCGCTAAGAGGGGGGGTGAATTAGTGTAGCGGTAAAATAATATCTTTAAAAACTTTCACACGATTAAAATCGTTTCCAATGTAAAACCATTTCGTAAAGGTAATACTTTGAAAGTGTACGTAAGAGAGTAGTGGATGTAAAGAGCAAGTAAGGAGGTTTGCAGTTAAAGTAAATTGCTCAAAGAAATGCAAACCAGATTTTAGAGTGGTTCCGTCGTCGTGACCTACATCCACTTCGCCGATTCCTCTTCCGTCAAGGCCACCGACATCCACTATCGATCTTCCTTCAATAGCCGAAGACTAATCACCTTTTACACCCCTATTCTCCTTTTCACAGGTTTAGGAGACAACCCTTACAAGCGCTCACACTCCTCTTACAGAATTCTAAACTTAGAGTGGAGGAGGGAATTTCTAAAGAGATTACTACAACGTTTTCTTACTTTTGAATACTCTGTACTTGTATACTTTTAACTAGGGATGAGAGGAGTATTTATAGGTTTCAAGTTGATTTAAACTTGGAGCCTAAAAACATCTCATCCCGGGTTTCCCAAGCATGGGTAGTACCATCGCCTACGTTGGGCGGTACCATCGCCAGTGTCAGTCTAACACTAACACTACACTGGGCGGTACCACTACCTAGGGTGCTGTGCTGGGCGGTTCCACCGCTTGGCACCCTACCAGGGGTGGTACAATCGCTTAGACTAGTGGTACCATCGCCTGACACAGTCTCGAAGATTGTGTCATGACGGTGAGACTTCTTGGGTCACTATTTGGGCCTCTTATTGGGCCCAACACAGTCCTTACATGGGCCTAGCTGACTCCTAATTAGGTTGGCTTAAATCCAAACCTAATTACATGCTAACTACGATTCCAAAAACATTTGCTAAGCTAAACAAGTCCCTATGTCTTGGTTTCTTCCGACGATTTTCCGGCAAACTTCCGACGAACTCTCGGCAATGTTCCGGCGGACTCCCGATAAGCTCCTGGACTTCACGATGATCTTCTTGGCAAGTTCCGATGAGCTTCTCTGGCAAGCTCTAAGACTTCTCGGCTGGTTCCGACAGAACTTCCGACGAATGTCCGGACTTTCGACGAACTCTCGAACTCCCAACGAAATCACGTCATTAACTCTAGGACTTTATTTTGCTTCATGCCTTGCTATCGTAGTTAATCTTGCACATGCAAAAATATACTTCGATCTAGACAATTAATACTAAGCATTAATCATGTTGTCCGACATGTCATTGGTCTCTCGACGCTTCGTCCGATTCTTCGGCGCATCGTCGTCTCTTACGGCCTATTGCCCAATTGGCCAGTTGACTACGCAACTCCGTTATCCTTGGCGCAATATCCGCTCTTCTTGATCCGATGCCCGAATCTATGACCTGAAGCCTTTTGTCGATACATCGACCGATCCTCTGACTCAACGTTCAATCTTCTGACATGTTTTCCTCCGGCACAATATGATTCTTTCTGCTTTAATTGTCTCATCCTGATCGAAGCATCTCGCGTCACTCAAAACGCAGATTAAATCATAAATAATTATCAATTGATTTCATCGTCATGAGATTAGTATTCTTCGTACAAGAGAACTTGCTAATTCTTTTAATCTATATCTTATTCTTTAAATCTAGATCTTAAACCTTTTTATGGTTAGACCCTTTGGAATCCAAGAGAAGTACCACATTATGTGCTTAGTGATAGTATTTCTTACGACTAACGATCAAATTATTTGGCTTATGTTTTTGATATGATGGCCCTTAGTATGTCTTTCACCCAATTCTCATTCCCCCGTAGTGCATTTAGTTCGAAAAGATTTAAAGAATATTGAGTATCTCTCAAATTATCAAGATGACCACATAATGTGGACTCTCTCTACCTCTAGAAAATTCAGGCTCAAATCATAGTAGAGATGGAGCACATATCCTTTAGATTTATCCGAGTTCAGTTTAACTAAAAAATTATCATAAAAATTCTAAATAATAAAATAAAACCTATCGGAAATCTTTTTTTTTTTAATCATATTTATTTATTTTTAAAAATAAAAATAAAATAAAATAAAAAATAAAAACCTATCGGAAATATTACAGGACATTTTTTTATTATATTTCATAATATGATAATTTTTTTCTTACCCTATCGAAAAGCTAATCGTCCTATTAATTATGTCATACCAAAAATAATAATAATACAATGGTGGCTAACGCTGACGACGCGATCGACGACGATGTAATCATCGTCATTGGGGTCGAAAGACCTTCCAAGTTTAATTACAAGGCGTCCAAAACAACCTTAACTCGTTTAATTACAATGTATCACACAGATTAACCGGTTGTTATATTACAGTGTTCACTTCACCTTTCGTAAATTACCAAAACAAAAGAAATGGCGGACTAATTAATATGGCAAAATCACAAACACGTTGCCCGCACCAAAAATAATTCCTCTCGAGCCGTAACGAATGGGCTCCCTGGCAAAACCCGATACCGCCACCACGTCCACACCACCGTCCGCCGGCCGCGGCAGCCGGAAGTTTTACTTCTTCTACGGCCACCGCAAACCCTCTCAGAACCGCCCGGTCGTCCGCGGTGGCCTCTTCTCCAACCGCAAAACCCTCCCTTCCTCCGCTGCCTCCGCCGCCGTCGCTGTCCTCCCTGCCGTGGACTTCCGCGACTGGGATCCCGAACACGATATCAAGCCCGCGCCGCTCCCGCCCTCAGTTCCTGCTGCCGATCGCCGCCTCTCCCCGCTCGCCCGCTACATCCTCGACTCCCTCCGCCGCCACCGCCGCTGGTGCCCCGCCGTCCTCTCCGACCTCCGCAAGCTCCGCCGCGTCCCCCCGGACCTCGTCGCCGAGGTCCTCCGTTCCCGCCCCCTCCTCGACCCGTCCCTCTCCACCCGCTTCTTTCACTGGGCCGGAAAGCAGAAGGGCTTCTGCCACTCCTTCGCCTCCTACAACGCCTTTGCCTACGCCCTTAACGATGCAGCCCGCCCCGCCGCCGCTGACCAGCTCCCGGACCTCATGCTGGCCCAGGGGAAACCCCCCTCCGAGAAGCAGCTCGAGATCCTCGTCCGGATGCACGCCGATGCCGGACGCGGCCTCCGGCTCTTTCACATCTACCGGAAGATGCGGGGAAAATTTGGCGTCAAGCCTCGCATTTTCCTTTACAATCGAATATTGGATGCCTTGGTTCGGACTGGCCATCTCGATCTCGCCCTTTCCGTCTATGATGACCTCAGGGCCGACGGGCTCAAGGAGGAGGCCATCACCTTCACGATCCTTGCCAAGGGGCTCTGCCGTGCAGGGAGGACAGATGATCTCCTACAAGTTTTGGAACGAATGCGGCAAGAATTGTGCCGGCCAGATGTTTTTGCGTACACTGCGATCATAAAGGTTCTGGCTTCGGAGGGGAACGTGGATGGGTGCTTGAGAGTGTGGGAGGAGATGGCGAAAGATAGAGTAGAAGCCGATGTTATGGCATACTCGACGATGGTTTCATGCTTGTCTAAGGCAGGGAGGGTAGAGAAAGGTTGTCAACTGTTTCACAAAATGAAAAGAAAGGGGCTTGTGATCGACCGTGCAGTATACGGATCGTTGGTGGAGGGGTTTGTGGCTGAAGGGAGGGTTGGTGATGGTTGCCGGCTGCTGGAGGAGATGGTGGATGATGGATACCGGGGCGATCTGGGTATTTACAATTCCTTGATAGGAGGCTTGTGTGCTGCTGGTAGAGTTGATAAGGCTCATAAGCTCTTTCTTATTGTCATTCAGGAGGGACTCATCCCAAGCTTTGAGACTGTAACTCCGTTAATGTCTGCCTATGCTGATACAAGTGATATGAGTAAGATTTTTTACTTGGTTAATCAATTAGTGGAGTTGGAATTGCCAGTTTTGGATCATATATCCAACTTCTTTACATTCTTCATCGCTAAAGGAGGTAGAGAATCAAAGGCATTGGAGGTGTTTGAAACATTGAAAACAAAAGGGTATTTCAGCATTAGCATTTACAATATTCTTATTGAACGCCTTCACAATATTGAGGATGGGAAGCATGCACATGCCCTGTTTGAGGAAATAAAATGCTCCAAAGATATTCAACCAGATTCTTTTACATATAGTTTAATAATCCCTTGTTTTGTAGAAAAAGGTGATATTAGATATGCATGCTCCTGTTACAACTTGATGATGGAGAATTCTTGGACACCCAGTACTGAGGCTTACTGCTCTCTTGTGAAAGGGCTATGTAAGATTGGGGAGATCAATGCAGCTATTACACTTGTTAAGGATTGTTTGGGAAATGTAACAAGTGGGCCTATGGAGTTCAAGTATGCATTGACTGTTCTAAACACTTGCAGATTGAAGAAACCAGAAAAGGTAATAGAAGTTTTGGATGAGATGATTGATGAAGGTTATCCACTGGAAGATATCATATATTGTGCTATCATGTTTGGTTTCTGTAAATATGCAAGTTCAGGAGAAGCAAGAAAAGTATTCGCAGTTATGAAAGATCGCAATCTTCTTACAGAGGCCAATTTTATAGTTTATGAGGAATTACTTAATGAGCATCTGAAGAAGACAACTGCAGGCTTGGTTATATCTGGTATGAAGTTTTTTGGTCGAGTCTAAATTAAGATGGACAAGCAACTTGGATTGACCATGTCGATCAGTTGAAGAAAATGCAAGGTATGTCCTATATTTTCATCTTGAAGACTATTGGTTTTATCTGTTTGCATCTCTATTTGGTTTTCCACATGGCCTTAAATGTGTAAACACATAATTTGTGCTGGGTATCTGTGACTAGGTTTATACTGTTTCTTGAGATGTGTTTAGATGTATTTTGGTTCAATTATTCAGGCTTGCATCTTGTAAAACCAATGCTTGTGCATAACATTAGGATAAGAATTGCATGATATATAGGCTTTCTTTTTCATTTTAGTTTAGTTAGGCTGAAAATTTTGTTGCTGTCTTTTATGTTGGATGAATTCAAATCTCATCTTAAAATTGTGTTGTGTTCTCAAGTAAAATGATCAGATTGAAATATAACAATGTGATGCTTATTCTAAAAGCTCCAACAGGCAATGTAGCTGAATTTGTGGTAGCTTTCAAATTTACAATCTCTGAAGGCTAGTACCAGCATAAATTGCATCAGCATCTACTATCATTTTTTTTCTCTATTGTGTGGTGTAAACTGTATTCTCTACTTGATGCTTATATCATTTATTTAAAAAGAGAGAATTTCTTATTAGATAAACCAAGGACCACCATACCGTGCCAACTAGTGGTATCAATCCATGAGTGGACCGGTATATACCAGTCTGTCACGGACTTAGCTGGTTTTGCCTAAGTCATGCGGCACCCTTACGTGTCCGTCCGCAAAGGTCAGCATCCCCGAAACCTCCCATGGTCCCTTAGGACCTACAAAAGAGAAAACGGGTTATAGAAAGTGCCTCGCTCGGGATTCACAAGCAAACATTCCAGAAAACATTTCATAGACAATGCAAATTACAAACAGACTTTACAAGCTCTGAACAGTTGCATAACAAAAGGTCAAAATGGTCCACTACAGACTGAATATCTCTCACAAGTGTCTACATGACACGACCTTTATTTACAAGCCTAAGAAGGCCACCAAACCCAACTAAAATGGGGCTATTAAGCCTTCGACTGTTCCTCTACATGCTGTGCAAAGCATGAACAAACAGAAAGACACGGACATACATAAGTATTACATCAAACATCATGTTTAGAACTTTGTCCGTGACATTCTCCTCCACTTATTCCTTCGACGTCCTCGTCGAAGCCTTTATCGACATTGCAACTCCTCACCTTTGCTGAGTCTTTAATCTTCTGCTCCAACTGCAATGCGCCTCTTGGCTCCCAACTGCTCTCCACTACTGTTTTTGAGTAGTCGAACCTTTGATCCACCATGCTGCTTCAACTCGCTAATGACTCTGAATCTAGTGTGGGGTTGGGTGAGTTGTATTGATCCCTATTGGTTCCTGCGGATCCTCCAAATGAAGGAAAAGACCATTCGTACTATGCGCTAGTCTCTCAAATGCCTTATACTGCTTGAACTGGATGGATGCTTATTGAAGCTTTAACGAGCATCGTCTCGCAAACTTCTGAAGTTTTGGGTCCTTCCTCCACAAAATTTACCCATCGACTCTTCTTTCACTTAGTTGTTACTTCCAAGTAGATTCGCATCACTTCCACTTTCGATTGGCATTTTGTTGGGAAATGAAGCGAATAATCTACTCTCAGTAGCACTGATCATCATTGGTGAGGATTTGACAACTATTGTCTTCTAATATCTTCGAAGGGTCTTTGAACCTGTGCAGAGCTCCTCTTCTAGATAAATAAGAGAATTGGGGTACTCGGTTTCGCCCATTCTCTTAAGGGTTGAGAAGACAATGGTTACTTAACTTCGCCCGCCTCCTCAAAGGTTGTACTCCATGCATCGAGCTGGTTACTGACCTTCGCCTACTCTTTACTCACACTTCTGAAGCACTCGAAGTTTGCACTCCTTGCATTGAGTTAGCTACTATGATTCACTTTCTCAATGCCATCGAACTTTTGGAATGCTAGAAGTTTTCACCCCAACTTGGAGTAATTCTCTAATAGATTTGGTCGCCTTTGGGATTGTACCATCTTCTTCATCAACCCTGCCGCCTAATCCACTGAGTAGCAAAGGTACAGCACCGCGTATTGCCTGCTTCGTTCCTTGGTCGTGCATTCTTGCATGACCCGAAGTCCTTCACTTTCAGCTATCTTGATGGGAAGCTCGTTGACACCGGTCTTACGAAGTTCCTTGGTCTCTGCCCTTTAGCTTTGTCTCAGTACTTGGAGTTTGCCTCTGCATGCTCCACTTCCTCGGCTCCTTTTACGACCAAGCGTTCTCCCTCTATGAGAGCAAGGGATCAATGACTTTCACGGAAGTCCCGCCTCTGCGGTACCATGGCGCTGTCATGCCCATGGCCCTACTATCCGTTGCCTCACATCTGCATCCCTTTTCTTCACGATCAGTAGATGTCTCTGTGGCACTCCTCTGAGTCCACCTCCATTCTAACTGATGCTTGATTTTGGGTAGCTAGGTCCTTTTGGACTTGTCGTCGCTTCCTCGCCCCTTTCGACCCCCTACTTTAACACCTCTGTGTTCAACAAGCAGCTCCCTTTGGTCGATGGAAAAACATATTGCAACTCCCATGCATGGCCTCTGCCATCACGTTGTAGGGTTTGCACCGATTTTGTTCTCTTTAGTTTCCTTGGTAGCAACATTCGTTAACTCGACCTTGTCCTCTGACTTGCCGAGCTCCCTTAAGCGAATATGGACTCTGGAGTAGTCCAACTCTCCAGCTGCTTCGATCATATCTTTGTATGATCAAGTCCCTCCCATGGGACTCACTGGTACTTGCATTCGAATTTTTTTCTCGGTGGAACACAACCCCTATATGTTGATAACCAAGGCTTTCATCTGATGCAAGATTCGATGCACGCACGGAAGGCCCTTCTCGGCGGTACCATGGCCTTCACTCCTTGAATCCATAGCCCTTCTTGCCGTTGTGTTGCTGACCGAAGTGGAGCTTCCAGTAGCTCCTGATCATACTACCTCCGTATGATATAGTCCCTCACGGGACGATGTCGTGTGTATCGCATTGCCACGAACTGTTCCACCACGATCCGCTGCCCCATGTTGCCTCCTGGTGACATCTTTATTGCATTCTGATCCTTGTGGGATGAACTCGAATTGTGATCCCTCCATGTGTGGCCTTTGCCAATACATCGCAGGGTCTCTTCCACCTTCGATTTTGTTCGCTCCTTTGGCAATCGACCTTCATCCACTCACTCTTGGGTCACACCTAGATGAAGCACCGCTCTAGGACAATTCGTCGCTTAGTAGCTCGAAAGTCCATCGACTTGGCCGCAATTAGTGCACCATTGTTGCGGATCCGGGCTTACGCCCCTATCGAGACAATCTCGCCACCGCTTTTCTTCTTCATGGCAACTTGAATGGCAACACTGTGGCATATTCTTTAAGAGTACTCGCCTCCGCGCCCTCTTGTCCCGTTCCAACGCCTTCTGAACCCAACTTCGCCTCCGCAAGTTGAGTCACCTTAGTTCCTCCATCAAATGCTTCTCCGAGATAAGGTGCATGTGCCCATAAGCTCCGAGATAAGTTAAGTCGTCTTTGGCACCATGCAAGATTAGTCCGCTCCGTCAGAATGAAGGACCCATGGAACAACATGATCCTGCTCTTGCCTCTGCAAGAGTTCATGTCCTTGACCTCTGTCCAAGGAAAGCACTGTGCCTCCGCTCCATGTTCCATCTTCTATGCTGGCTCCCTTCATACGGCTTGGGTACTTCGCCAAGTTACACCAAAGTTGTTCCGCTCCTCGTTTTTGCATTGAGTTGATGGTGGCCCTCGCGCCCCATTCCACGGCTCAGCCCTCCCTTGAGTCTGATTTTCATATCGACTCCAAGTGTGCCTTCATTTGTGTTGCTTTGAGTCACTCCCCCACTTGATCTCACAATGCATCCACCAATACATTCTCTCGAGCGAGATCATGCGATGACTCCTCGTCGCTTGCTCGGTCCATTGAGCTTCATGGAGTTGTTATTTGTTGAGATACTCCTCCTCAACATATGTGGTCTATTGCACATGATTCTCCCTCTGGTGAAATCGGGATCTATCCCTCCTGGATAACTGTCTCGTTGGAGCAACATCTCTCTTCGCTTCTTTCTCTCTGAAAGTTTCGAAGACCACCGTCTCCTCCGGACTACTCCGATTTGCTGAACAAACTGTGCATTGTTCTGCCTCCTGCAAACGCATTTTGCTATATTGCGACTCCACGTCAATACAGCTCCCGCTGCACCACTCAAGGCCTAGCAACATGCTGAACTCGCTGCACACTTCAGCCTCCTACGGACGTATCCTTCACATACCGAAGAGAAAGTTTCAATGCTCTATGGCGTCGAGATTCTGTTGCCTTGGGATGGCCACGAACATTCCATCGTCCGCATACAAGCCCATGCATAAGTACCGAATTCTTCGAGTTAGCAATCTCCCTCACCTATGTGAGGTTTACACAACTCTTTTGGTCACTGAGCAACTCATTCCACCTTGCACTGTCTCATCCTTTACCAAGCGCCTTGCTTGCGTTGAGCACCATCAAGTATAGTTGTCAACGTCGAGCCGTAGCTCGAACTCAGCCATCCCAACCTTTGTGCGCTCCGCATTCTTCCAAGCTTGCTTTGTTCTCGTGGTGCCTCTTGCGCGAAGGGTTGGCCATTCCTCTGAATGTCAATTTCAGATGCCCGCTCCTTCGAGTGACTCCTTTTCCCTACATCTCCATGCCCGTTTTCCCCAAAACGATCGCGCGTGTGCTGACTGCCCTCAATGCAACCTCGTTAGGTCCCCCACATTTGTATGCCAAGTGTTTATATGAGTGCTTGTCCCGCTCTGATACAATCTGTCACAGACTTAGCTGGTTTTGCCTAAGTCGTGCGGCACCCTTGCGTGTCCGTCCGCAAAGGTTAGCCTTCCCGAAACCTCCCATGGTCCCTTAGGACCTACAAAGGAGAAAATGGGTTAGAGAAAGCGTCTCACTCGAGATCCACAAGCAAACATTTCAGGAAACACTTCATAGACAATGCAAATTACAAACAGACTTTACAAGCTCTGAACAGTTGCACAACAAAAGGTCAAAATGATCCACTGCAGACCGAATATCTCTCATAAGTGTCTACATGATACGACCTTTATTTACAAGCCTAAGAAGGCCACCAAACCCAACTAAAATGGGGCTATTAAGCCTTTGACCGTTCCTCTACATGCTGTGCAAAGCATAAACAAACAGAAAAACACGGACATACATAAGTATTACATCAAACATCTTATTTAGAACTTTGTCCGTGACAAGTCATACCAGTATATTTGTATGTCAGTATGTCTATACATATTGGTTTTGGATAAAAGACTTAAAAATGATCGAAAATTCATAAAAATATTTTTTTAAATTTTTCCTCCCAATTTTATTGTATACTTGTTATTGCATTTAATTAAGAATGAAGTGTATATGAGGTATAAATAAATGCATAAGATTGTGATTAACCTTAAATCCCCCTATTTGGACCTAAATATAAGGCTAATTTAAGAGAACAACCTTAATCATGTTTAATCTTTGTAAATATGCATTAATACGCCTCTAATTATATGAAATGATAAATAACACGGAAAGAAACTAAATACCTTCAAATTGGAGAACAATTTCATTAGATCCTGAGTTTTAATCCCTCTTTTATGCAAATCAATAGCTTAATTACCCCTAATCGTCCATAAGGAACTTTAATCACAAGTGAGTGTGAGAATGAGAAAATGAATGAGTGAGTGAAAGAGGAGGTTTAAACGATCAAAAGAGGCTCCAATGGTCAATTTGACTGTTGGGTCAAACTTACCCCAACTTGGGTCGGTATTGGTAAAATTCCGATCGGAACCAACCGGTAGCAACCCATACCATATGAGTTTCGACTGTATCAGCCAATACCTAGCCCTTTTCCTATGTATTGCCCAAAATAAGCTAGATCGAGTGCTGATCAGTTGGTGGACCGGACCGGTATGTACCACCCGTTTCATATGATTTCAGGCGATACATTAAACATTGAGATAAACAATATTATAACAAGTAATAATTAAGAGTTAAAAGATTATTTTTGAAGGGTTCAACTCTCTACTAGCATATTTTATAATGAAAACATGTGATAAAAAATAAAAATGTGCTTATAGTCTGAATTTTTTTAAAAATTATTTGTAGAACTTCATATAAGTTATTTATGTTGCGAAAAAGCAAGTATTTAGTATAAATTAGTAGCAAAGGTTAACATTATATAATAATGTAATTGCTATAAAAGTGAGTTAATTATCACAATTCATTTTCCTAAATTGTTTACAAATACATTGTATATGAAATTTTGATAGACAAATAAGAACAAAATAATTTTATAGAATTTAACTCTTTTTTAGATATATCACAATTAAAATTTGTATTAAAATTTTAAATGTGTGTATAATTTTAAAATTTTATGAAAATTATGTGTTGACAAAATAAGCATTTGATGTAAATTAGTGAAGAAGACAAACTAGTTACACTTTCTGCAACAGTGTTACATTTGATTTAACACTGTTAAGATTAATGTAATTATTGTGTCTCCTTTTATAGTGAGCACTAAATGCTTATATAAGCAATATTATACAACTCATACCAAGGCATGATTAATTTGTTCAATAAATTTAAGAAACTATTTTACTAACTTTTTGGCTTTTATTTTTAATAATATATGCTAAATGAGAATCAAAATATTTAATTGTTTGATAAATATGGTTATTTTTATCCAAAAAGCTTTCATTATTATTTCATCACTTTTTAAAAAACATTTTTTCTATTTTAAATTTATTATTAATAAATTTTAAATTGTAAATAGGTTTTTAATTATTTTTGTTGGTATGTTCTCATTTATTACTTTAGATATAGAAAATATATGTTTATTTTTTATTTATAATTTTTACATCATGTTCTCGTAATTATCTTTTAGCTTTATAAGTTCAGTTTTATTTTTAATAGCAGTAATTACTATAATTTTTTTGTTATATTTTGTTTTTTTGAACTTTCAAGAACAACTGCTCCAAGAAACAAAAGAAAAAAAATGAACTGGTCTAATATCCACCAGTCTAAGAGGCAAACAGGAAAAAAAGGAAAAAGTGGGAATCACTTTTGAGGGTTATTTGGGCAATTGGGAAAATATGAGCGCTTTGAGGTGAAAATCCTAAAAAGGGATGCTGAATGGTAAAAGACCAAGCCTAGAGGCGTTGTCACGTAATAATCCTATCTCTTATATTGTTTCTATGTTTTACCTTTCAAATGCAAATCTTACTAATAAAGTTATATATTCTATGGAATGCGGAGATCAAAGATCTTTTAGTATATTTCTTTGAAGTGTTCAATTATTTTTCTCGTATAATACTCGTTTTTATCTTTTTATTTTTATTTTCTTTAAAGTTGATCTCATTCACTGGCATCCAATCTAACCAACCCTATCCATCCCAATTGCTTATCCCAAGTTGATGCCAATAGAAAAACCATTCTTGCAAACTATGTCAATAAGTCTAATCCTACTCAAGGTTATGTGACAGCTGCCAACATTGACGTATGCTTCTTAATGTTGGTTTATTTTTAGAATCTTGTTCAAGTTGTTTGGACCATGACTTTAACAAGAATAGTTCTCTCGGTAATACCCTTTTCAACTTCCAAATTATGCCATATCTTTGCACTCTAACATAGTTTGAATATATATGGCCCACGTTATATTTCTCTAGCACAGCATCTTGAAGGCCAGATAGTCTTATCATAGAAGTCATACAGATTAAAGTTCCAGGTTGTCATGGCACAGCAAATACAGTCATCAGTCTTTTGACTAAGAAATATTTCTCAAAATTAAAAAAAAAAAATGTACAGCTTGATCTTCGTAAGCAAGGACATTGATAAATTTTTGGTGGTATGAGGGTCTTTCACTAGTCACCATGACTGTCTTGATTAGCCATGTAGTACTTTTGGTTTTCCACCTGCTGCTTTGTGCTAAATATTACCTATATTGATTTTCAAACTGCACTCTAGCATAACTCATAACTGAACCTTTTTTTTTTCTTTTATCTGTGCATCACCAGGTTTAAGACATTTCTTCCAAGCATTTATGTTTCAGCCAAAACTTCCTGTTCTAACAATGAAGTGAATTGCTAACATGGAGTTCAACTGAACTGAGCTTTCCTCGTCATTTGCTTATATTTTAAGGCCAAAACCAGTTTTTCTTCTTCAAAATGGTCTGCCAGCCCAGTTATATTAGAATAGGGTTGCTGGTTAGAAGCGGAATGGTGACAGTAGAATGGCCCAAAGCAAGATTTATGCACACTTGCTATCAGATTTGAAGTCACAGGAAGGGTTTCTGATAGCTCATTGGTACACTCTTCCTTTAATCCTGCCATTCAGATTGAGTTTCAATTTCTTTTGTCCAATTTTGTCTTAGCATGTCTAGTGGCAAGGGCAGAGCACACACCACCACCACATATAATTGCTGCTGTAATGATATCCTTGATCTCCTCCTGCTGAAAGCAAATTTCTGGACATGTTATTTAGGATTTAAATTTGGTTTTTGTCCTTGCTTATCACATTTAACTTATGGTCATTTTTGCTGTAACTTCAAATCTAGTCTTGTTTTCTAGTTGTATGAAATTTGGATTTATTGCTATGTTGATGTTAGAAAAGATATTTTTATGTCTGTAAGATGTGAGTATATGATATCCTGATTCCTGAGTATTTGGGTTTGTTTATATTGGATCTTTTTATGCCATGGAACTATATACAAGACAATATCTCTAATTAAATCAAGAGCATTTGAATCACTTTTACTATTCCTTTTAAAGTTTTTTTTTTTCCGATCTTGCTATATTTCTTTTTCCACCACTAATACTAATTGATTTTCCTCCTTTAAATATAACATCTATAGGTTAGATGATTGTTCTTGGATCTTGCTATATCACTTTTACTCTTCCTTTTAAAGTTTTTTATTTTCCGATCTTGCTATATCTCTTCTTCCTCCACTAATACTAATTGATTTTCTATCCTTTCTAGTAATTCTACTGATCCACCTCAACATCGTTAGTGCAGATAGACTTATCTTGTATAACCACGACATCTGTGGATTTCTTTTGAACATCTCCATATCATCTTAGAGGATTCTTTCTTTTATATCATCTATTAGGGTCATACCTAATTGTTTGTGAATGAAAATAATTCATTTTCTAGTTAATACATAGAGCATCAAATGATCATATAAATATTTGACACCTATTTTCACTTAAAATACTTAACTTTTACCATATGACTAATTTTTCGAATTTTTCTATGATTAGCATATCAACATACATAGAAACTTTTACTTAAAGGATCTTATTGTTTATTCATCCACTACATCCTCTTATTAATAAGATTAAAACTCTATCTCATCGTACGCTCAGTTGTAATCATACTTAATGTAAAACCTTTAGTTCTTAAGGATTATCTCCATAATTTAATTTAACCATCGTAAATCATAACAATAGCATCAACAAATAACATCCATTGTACGGTTTGACTTATATATGATTGGTAAGTTCATCTGTTATCATTGTGAAAGAATAGAAAACTCAAAATTGACCTTTAATGTAAATTTATAGTTATGCACTCTTTACAATTTTAACACTAGTAATTATATCATGATACATATCTTTTATAAAGCAATTAATTAGTAGATCACATTTCTTTTCTAAAATCTACCAAAATAAATATTAATTGTATGCTTTCCCTATTATTGAGGGAAGGTTGGTACAATGGTAAGGTTGTTCTTTTGTGACCTAAAAGATCAGGATTCGAGTTACGAAAATAGTTTCTTTAAATATTTAATTAAAGAGAAGGCTTCGTATATTGGCCCTCCCCATACCCCGTATTGGCGGGAGCCTCGTGAACTGGGTTAGCCCTTTTTTATGCTTTCTCTATCATTATTTTAATTCACTTATAACTAGGCGGCTTTGGATGTCTCTCTTATTTTTATAAATTGGTATCAAGAAGCTCCTTATTCATAAGTATCCTTTTAATTTTCAAATTTTGTTAGACAAACTAGCCAGCCAAACGTCTTATTGATAACCTCAACTGTTCCAAGCCTCGGTAAAAATACCATCAAATCCAACACTTTTACCTTTTTTCATACTTTTTAAAACTTCTTCTATCACAGTTTCTTTAATTTTATAAGCAACTCTATGATTTTTAAACTAGTCAACCAAAGTTCATATTGATCTCCTAAACTGTTCCAAGCCTCCTAGGACACCTTTCACAATTTGAGGCAACTGCATGGTGAAGATGCTTCATGCCACTTCTAGGCAACGATTTAGTCTAATAACAAAAATAGTTGGCTCATGAATTGTGACTCAACGTTATGCTTAAATAGCCTAACATCACGTTCCATTTGTTTCATCCAGACTTGGGAATGACATTGGCAGTATTATTCTATATTTGATCTACTTTGTCACTTCTCATATCATCTTCGTCGAACAATATTATTTATTATCTTGGATATGGTTTGATGCTGAAATTTTAGATGTATTAATTTGATAATTTTATTATTGACTTGGAAGACATACCGTTTTTCATTTTACTTTGTTATTTTAATAAGTTTTTTGTAAAAGCAATAATGATTGTAGCTCACATAACATCAAGATGGATTCTTAGCATTTGGTATGAAGTAATTAGCAGTGGTATCATACTGGCATAAAGCTTGATTTTTCTCATTTTGGTGCTTGCTTTAATGACCAAAACTAGAGGTAAAATGTTGTTATTCTAAGGATAGGGAGTAAAAAGTCTTTCTTCATTTCTGGGTTCTTAGCCCATCTGGCCGAACTATCTTTGAATATGCATGATAACAACATTAAGGAAATTAAAAGATTGGCATCTATAACATGGAAAATCTTTAAATATTTGTCACACTAGATTTAGAGGGACATCTCTGTTTAGCGTGATAAAGAAGCATATCAATTTCTTTCTCATGCTTGTGTATTGGCTAGCTAGAAAAATCTTTTAGTGTAAAGTTGCACTCTAATTTTGGCAATATATGAAAACTGTGGCATTTTTCCAATAATTTGAATATGAGCGGGAGAAAGGGAAGAAGTAATTTCACATCATTCCAGGATGAAACAAAATCATGTTTTAGTGTAAATGCAGCACACGAAGTCACAAATGCCCTGCTCTATTGAATTGGATCTTTGATGGTCTAATTAAGCTTGCCACCTAGAGGGACTGATGAAGCATAAGCTGCTGAGAAGTTTGATGCCCTGACCATAAGAACATATGTTCCAGCGTGGGAGTCCTAAAGCAATAAATGGTTGCTGAAAAAAGACGCAAGCTTGTGCGCTCACTGTTATCGTTGATTGAAATTGTGGTTCCAGCAATTTTGACTGAGCGAACACAATTTGAAGTCGTCTTGTGCTGTTACGCAGGACAGGATTTCATGGAAAAATCTTAGAAAATGAAACAAGAAAACTGCTGCGATTGTTGATTTTTTTTTTTTTTTTTTGTCCAACTGCAGATGTGAGTCTGTTGATGCCCCGTTTCTGGTTTCAAAATGCAAATCCTTGTGTCCATTACTATTTTGCCCGATACCTGACTTGTAGACCTAAGTCATCTTTCTGAGTTCAAATGTGGTGGATATGTCAAGTAACTGCTCCCTCATGTCATGGCTTATCATAGAAGTCTATTTTTTTTATGTGCTTCAGAAAAATAAAAGAAGGTACAATTATTTAATGACCGATGATTCCTGTGGAAGTGAATGTGAAGTTTGTTTTTTATTTTCTTTCCTCTAACTTGAACAGTGTTGTTTGTCTATGTATTGCGGAAATTTAGTTCTATGTGTTGATGCCAACCCAAATAGTTGGGATATCACAATTCGTTGCAGGTTGAACTCTGTTTGTGATTGATTCCATGACTGGTGTATAGTTAGTTAGTTAGTTACCTGGAACTACCAAAAGGATACCATGATTAGGACACAATTGCTTGGTGATCATGTTGTGCAGTAGGTGAAATCTCTTTATAGACTTTTCATCCGAAGGAAGCAACTTAAAACTTCAACTGACAGACACATGCATTTTGTTTGCATCATGGTTTTAGTGCACGATTAGTCACAGTTCTGAAGAAGGCTACCCACAGTTTTGCGACTGATTCATCGAGAGAAGCAAAATCTCAAGTTAGAAGGCCCCAAATATTTTGCTTGCTAGCCACAAGCCAAGAAATCTTTTTCTTTTTCCAAGAAAAACTAAATATAATATATTAATTACGATGATACTCTTATCCTGAGTCTGACACCGAATAAATACCCTCAGCTTATCAAGAGTGAGTGGTTCAGATCACCGAAGCCACTCGCCACTCACCCAAGAGTGAGTGGTTCAGATCACCGAAGCCACTCACTCACCCAAGAGTGAGTGGTTCAGATCACCGAAGCCACTCACCCAAGAGCGAGTGGTTCAGCTGTGCCCACCGGTAAAAGAAAAATTGCAGAGCAATCAACACGAACCCCAACAAAACTAGAAGCATAGTCGTTAGATTCCAGCTGAAACATAAAACCTTTGATTTACCACCTTATTTTCTGGGGAACATGTTTTTTAGCATACTTTGCTAAAAACATAACATAATGGCTTAAAATATTAATAAAAACTAAGATTATTCAAAAAAAACCTCAATATGAAGTTGGTTATATGTCAGTTTCGTATGCAATTTTTTAGTGCTCATCGGAAAGGGGACATTTATTTTATTTTTGAATAGCAAGTATCACACTGTATCTAAAATCAAACGTGACACCAATCCGAAAGAGTATGATTTGAAGTCACTTCGTTTGACCTTAACAAGTTTTGGAGGCAAGATTATACCTCAATAAATTAAAAACACACACACACACACAAACTATTTTCTTTAAAATTCATATATTCAAAATCTTCTTGATTTTTCAACCATATAATAAACGTCAGAAGAATTGAAGTCTCTGTTCACCATGAGATTTATACAGGCAATCAACCTCCAAATGAACCGACTGCATCTGATTTTAGTTCCAAAAGATTTGATATATCCCAGTTAAGCAAGCTCCAAACAAACTTCATCTGACCATACAAAGATTCTGTTATGAAGGTTTGGATCGGCTCTCTAATACATAAGCACAAGCACACGTATCGACGGTTCCTTCCATGTAACTGCCATAATGTTAAAATTCGGCAACTGTTGCCAGTCCGTTCATTTCTAAAAACTTGGCTTTGAATTTGCCAACAAAAATGAAGTACAAATTTGCAACCAGATTTAACATATCTACAAAAAAATTGGGTTTACCGGGGCTTTCACATGGTCTCTGCAATTCATTCACATAATAATAATCATCAACAAGATAAAATACAAAACATTCTTTTCTTTGATCGTTGCTGGCAGCCAACAATGTCTACCATGAGAAGATGCATCAGTTAGGATAATCTTATCCTTCATCTCCTGTTCCATAACAACAGGAATGTGTTTCTGAAAATTTTATTCTACAAATTTACTCTACAAACTCGAAATAGTGGGATAAAACCCATCCATCTCATATCCTGAATTGGATTGTTGACCAGAAAACCGGTACTAGTCTAAGTGGCAATAGCATTAAAAGGATCAACAAAGAATAGAATATTATATTACTCATAATCCACTGCTATTGAAGCATGAATTATTGAAGCGAAAATGATAAGAGCCATCCAAGCTAGATTGCAGCACCAGTTCATAGAGAACTACTTGCAATTTCCAAAGCTTCCTCCACTGATGATGCACTTTGAAGTTTAGCTCTATCAACAACCGGCTGGGATTTTGCAAGCTTAGGAAGCAAGGAAAACTCCTGAAAAGGATGAGATATTGTATCTTAACAACTTGGGCACACGCTAACGATGCAACCTATGCTTCTCGATTATTAAAAGCGTTTGCTGCTGCAGCCATAAAGTACATTCAGACAATTTTCTGAAAAGTTAGAAACCCAAACAGAAACAGAGTGACTACCGATAATTTCTATGCTGGAGAGAGAACATTTTGTTGTTGATGAGAGATCTGAAGGGAATCACATTTGGTAAAAGAACAGGAATAATATTAAGATCATATTTTTTTCACATATTTCTACCAAATATTTTATATATTCTTCTTCACATTAAAATAAATTGCTCTTCGTGCAGCTGGTTTCGATGGCTAAAAAAAGTAAAGCATCTTTCACAGCCACGATTAATTCAAAAACAGGCTTCAGAAGTTGTTTCCATGCGTTCCTCTCTTCGGCTTGTGGCCTAAGATAGCATACTGATTATTCTTAGGAGAAAATTCTGCTTCCAGCGAAAAGCATCTCTATTAGGTTTTGGTAAGACATTTATCAGTAAGCTACTAAACAATTTGGAGTCACATGAGCAACCCTGTGATAGACTCCATCTGAAAGAAATCAGCTGTTGTTATCAGTTATTGCTTTGAGGGTTAATCATCAATTAGAAGTAAACATTGATTTAGGAGAGGATGTAAGCGTATCATATTAAACTTTAGTTTAAGATGAGAAGTTAACTTGAAGAGTCATAACTGAATGAGCTAGTTTAAGAGTCATAATCGAATTGAAGTCCTAGTGGAATTAGGTCGGGCTACCATAAATGGGATTGAAACCAATACAATTTAAAAACTTATGATCGTTAAGGTGTTGACCAAAGTCAACACATATCACACGACTTTCAACTTTTAGTAATGTGAATCCACTCTTTAACTCACCTTTATTTTCATCTCTTGTACATGAATATTTTTTCACATCTTCCCTTCTCATGACCTTTACTTTTGAGGGCTCAAATTCATTCCCATATACAGATACTGAGATAGGTCACTCATTCGTGTCTACCTTGTATGGTATGATCATCTTCATTGAGTCGGTTCAGTCATCCATATCCCATATCTTTCATTGTAATGTGACTCATCTTCGTTTGGTCAAACCTAGTTTTGAGTCACAATAGCCCATCTGGCTCACTTGGATATCCTAACTTGCTCGGGTCTAGCTCAATCATTTTTCTTCAATTTGCTCATTCAAATACCATGTTTGAAAAATAACTTTTATCTCAAGGTGCTCGAAACAAAGTGCTATCAAGTACATAAGATTGCACAGTCACATGATTTTAATAATTTTTTTGTAGGTAACAATCAGTCAAATTTATACCATCCATGGTTGTCTGATTATAATAGCTTTATAACTAAATGTGGCGTCAACTTGGAGAATTAACACCTTACTTGAGGAAAATTCCAATGCGAGTTTTATTATTACAAGCTACATCATCCAATAGTTGTTATCATAAGTTATTTATGTTCTTGAGACACAAAAAAGCTGCCCTCCCTAGGTTGTTGGATCGAGAAAGGGAGGAGACTTTATCAGATCCATTTGACATTGATGCTTCTCGAGATGATTCAATTCCTGATAAACTGGATAGGTATCGTAATAACTCAGGGCACTCAGCTTACTCAATGGAAATCATCAGAGAGAAAAAAATTCAACAGGATGAGACTTTTTCTCCATCTAGTTTTGATTCACGAGATCCACAACGACAACAGTGAGGTCGATAATAGAGCATTTACTGATAATGGCGGCTCAAGCCAAAAGGACTTGCATATCCGATATACAAACACAAAGAAATGACTATGGAATAATGAGTAGCAGTGATTTAAAAAGCGTTAGGCGCCAAGATCCAAAAACGCCTGAGGCGCTCACCTGAACGAAACAAGACACTAAAATATAAAAATATATAATATAATTAATACATATAATTATTTAAATAAAAATATGATATTAAATTAAAAAAATCTTACAAAATCACAATATCACATTAACAAAAAATCCTCAAATTTCAAAACAATAACAATAATTTTAAATAAATAAAAATTAGCAGTATTAAAATTAAAATAATATATTAATAATCTAATAAATAAATAAAATATTGTTACTAGTATACAATTAATATACTGTTAACAATATACTATTGAGTCGATGTGAGAAGAGGTAGTAGCGAGCAGTGGGAGTGGGAGAGGCGAGCGACGACAGTGGCAGCGGGAGCGGTAGCAGCGAGAAGCGACAACGGTAGCAACGAGAAGCGGCAGTGAGGTCGGGAGCGGCAAGCAACGACAGTGGCAGCGGCAGCGGTAGCAGCGGAGCGGGAGCAACGAGCGGTGATAGTGGCAATGGCAGCGATAGCGGCGAGCAGTGACAACGACAACAGGAGTGGGAGCGACAATAGTGGCAACGGTAGCAGCGAGCAACTGCAGCAGTAGCAGTAGCAACGAGCAGTGGCAGTGGTAGCAATGAGCAGCGGCAGCGGCGAGCTGTCACGAACGGTAGTCGCGCACTCGCAACTTCGTTCAACGAACTGTTCGTCGCTTTTGCATGCTTGAACAAAGACATGATAACTTGTTTTGCCTTGGTTTTGTGTGTTTTTGCTTGTAAAAATACATATCCGAATAGGTTGCAGCGCACAGTGCGACTGCTCACTGCGCCGAGCCAAAAAGCCCCAAAATGGCTCCGTTTTCACGTGCCGCGAGCTGTTTTCTACAGCCCGCTGCAGCGCACGAAATGTCAACCAACTCAGCACCCTGGAACCCTCCGGGTGGCACAAGGCTGGATGGGGCTTCGGTATATAGTCGGGTGTTGAAAAATCTTCACAAGTTCACATGTTGACTTGAAGGAAACTTGCCTTCGCGCCCGGCACCCGGTGAGTAGTTGTTTGTGGACTTGCAACTATTCGTTCTACCTTCTAAAGTCCTTGTTTTCCTCCTTCCTATCTTTCTTACTGTGCACACAAGGTGCTTGCTGAATTGCTTGTAAAGCTTCCCTCTTCGCGAGACGCCAGGACTTGTCTGTCGCTCGTTTTCAATCTAATCAACTTTCTGTTTAACAGGTCCTTCGGGACCTGTTCGAGGTTGCAACTAGGCTGAACCTTTGCGGACGTATATGTTATACGTCGCAAGAGCGCCTCAAGACTTAGGCAATCCCAACTAAGTCCGAGAAGTTGGCGTAAGGGTGCGTCGGGACTTAAGCAACTCAAGCTAAGTTCGCGTCTTTGCCACAAGGGTGCCTCATGCCCTAGGCAATTCTAGCTAAGGTCGTGACATTGCGGTATCAGAGCGGCCAAGCAATTCAAGCAAGTAGCGAAGGAACTTCGCAATTTCGCCATGGCAAAGCATCGTGGAGAATCAGGCAAGGCGGGGCAAGCCGGACCTTTGCCCTAAGCAGCCGCAGGTGGGCTACAATTGTAAACTCGCTCTCATGTCGTTGGAGCCACTTTGGAGGATCGTGGCACCGAACATGATGAGCGAGAAATTTGCTACTCTCCGCGAGCGGAGGAGGTGCAATCTGGAGCGCCAACTGGGAAGAAGAGCCATGAAAGACTCAAAGCGGCGAAAACCCACTTGGAAATCCTTGAAGCGAGCTTGGAGGAACTCTACCAAGGCTAACGAAGGCTTCTTGGGGTAGAGAGCTCGCAAGAAGCTAAATCCCGAATCGACAAGGTCGAGGCCCTAGTCGATCGATTGTCGGACGACACCAAAGACTCCGTGCAACATCTGTAGGAAGTGGCAGAACTCACTTCTAGGGTGACCATGCTCACAAGGGCACTAAATGCGGGAGGAAGCAACACCCGCGTTGCGTCGTCACAAAACTTGAGGGCACCCGAGCCGCATTGTTATGGAGGTGCCAGAGATGCTAAAGAGCTCGAGAATTTCCTGTTCCGCATGGAACAATACTTTCGAGCTACGAAGCCTGATTCTGAAGAAACCAAAGTTTCCATAGCAACAATGTATTTGAATAGGGATGCAAAACTTTGGTGGCGAACCCGTTGGGAGGAGATCCAACAAGGTCGGTGTCGGGTGGACACATGGGAGGACTTAAAGCGAGAGTTGAAAACTCAATTTCTACCCGAGAACACAGAGTTTGTTGCAAGGAGGAAGTTGAGACAACTCCGCCAAAGTACTTACATCCGAGACTACGTGAAGCAATTTTTTGCACTAATGCTGGACATACAGGACATGTCCGAGAAAGATAAGCTGTTCAGCTTCCTTGATAGTTTGAAGTCATGGGCTCAACAAGAACTACATTGAATGAATGTCACCGATGTAATCGAGGCAATTACTGCCGCAAAAAGGCTCACCGACTTTGTTTCCTCTAAGGACCCAAGAAAAAGGAAACCATCTTCAGAAAATCGCCCTCCAAAATATTCCCGACAGAAGGAGCCTGGAGGTGAACAAAAGAAGAAGAGTTCCCACAAAAGGCCAAGCTCAAAAGGCAAGGCCCCGAAACCTGGCGGATGCTTCTTGTGCGGAGGGCCGCACATGGTGAGGGAGTGCCCACAGAAACAAGCACTCAACGCTTTAACATCTTTCATCCATCCCCCCAAATCAGACAAGGACAAAGCCATCGCCCTTAGTTCAAGTAGTTCAAAATCTAGCAGCGACAACGAGGAGTCGCAGGTGTTGGGAAATCTTGGAGGTGATATCACATGCACAGCGGAAGAACAAAAAACAAAATCCCCTATTCCCGAAGAGATATTCGTCGTCGTGCGAAGATTGGTACGCAAAAATCCACGAAACTTAAAACTACGTATAGAGTAGATTGTGTTACCTAGAGAGATCATACATCCCTGAATCCTTGCAGATCTCTAAGAGAGGGTGAAGGATGTCAAGCGTCCTCTCTAGCGGTGATCTACTCAGCAGGACTGCGACGACGCTCCTCAAAACTCCAAGCCTGCTCTGAGGTGAAGAGGGGGAGGAGAATAGGAGAGGCAAGCAAAGGCTCTAGCCTATGAACCACTGAATCCCTCCTATTTATAGAGGTCCAATTACCTAAGCCTATGAACCACTATCCTATGAATCACTATCAAACCCTAATGGATCCTCCCTTATTGGGTATTAGATCTGCATCCAATTACCTAAGCCTCTTAGATTAATGGATCTCTATCAAATAATCTCTCATGGGCTTTTATTGGATCTCGTCCATGGGATCCAATAATTCAGAGGCTTATTGGATATCCAATAAGACAGGAGCTCCGACGGATATCTCATATATGAACCTCTACTCATCGCAACGCCTACCATATGCGTGTGACTCTCTAGGCCCAATATCGAGCTGGTCGTAAGTCATACCTGTCAGTACTCCTTCTGGCTCAGTGAATTATTATCTTCATAATAATTCACTCGACTCATCGACTACGGACGTACTAGGCCACTACGCCGCAGTCCCCAAACGATACAAGGGAATCCAATCCATTAGACTTGTCTATCCTCAGTTACCATGTAACTATAGTCCGTCGTCCATCTAATATCCCAGAGACCGTATACCGGGTCTGGTGCTGTCAGACTCATACGATTTCTACTCGAGTCTCGCTCTGATCGGATTGTCCCGAAGAACTCTTTCTCTCTCGATCCGAATGACCTTGGCCAGGGATTTATTTGAGCAAGAACAGATGGGATATTCCTCTCATGACGCCGAGAGTGGATGATCCTCTATCGACACTCAATAGCCCTCGTAAGGTCGACTACCACTCCCAATGACCGGTTGTACTAGATCTGAGACATCCAAACATATAAGTCCGGTATCAAAGAATGGAGCACTCATACAGAACATCCTTGGTGTCTCAAGTCTAAGGACCAGATACACCATTGGAACTACAAAATCGCTATCTGATAATAAGGTATCATCAACCATCCAACATTCCGTAAGCGGATCAATCAGTGAACTCATTCTCCAATGAGCACTTGTACTGTATCCCTAGTGTCCCCACACGAGCAGCTATGAGACCAGCTGTATCTATCATATGGACGGGTATACTGCACACCAGTCTGTCCGGTTATCTCGATGTTCCCCTCGAGTAACCTATGACCGGGATTATTTAGGATCTGTGTTTAAAGGCGAATCGATCTCATTATCGTGATCTCATCACGATCCGATTCTCATTACACAGATCCAAGGACATCACAATATGTACATACATATGTGCAATAGTCAATATAAAATGATAAATGCCAAAATATAATAAGTAAAAAGATTTTTTGTCAAGTCACACGTGTCATCACTCATATGATTGGCTTGCTGGGCACCTATGACTAGCAGCAGGGTCCCCGAATGGGAGCAATGCGTTTGTTAAATACATTGCGGGGTCAAGTGGGAGAGAACATAAAGGCAAAGACATTGAAAGCAGGGAGTAGCGAGCTGATGTACGTGGACATTAAGCTCAATAGCTAAACAACCCGTGCAATGGTGGACACGGGAGCTACCCACAACTTTATTATCGATCGAGAAGCAAAGCAACTTGGGCTGATCTTGGAGAAGAACCCAAGTCGAATGAAGGACGTGAACTCGGAGGCCAAACGAATCTCCGGGTTGGCAAAGGGAGTTCCCATCAAGATCGGAACATGGAGCGGGAGCACAAACATGATGACGGTGCCACTGGACGACTTCCAAGTGATTCTTGGAATAAAATTCATGCACGTAGCGAAGTTGTTGCCAATGTCGTTCCTAAACTCCTTATGTATGATGGGAGGTGACGACCCCTGTGTGGTTCCTTTCTCTCGGAGGGGAACCAAGGAACCCCAACAAATATTGGCATTACAACTAAAGAAAGGAGTACGAAAAGGCGAATTAACATTCATGGCTACTATGAAGCTAAAGCCACTCGACGAAAAGGCCATTCATGAATCTATTGTGGTGGCTAACGTGCTGAAGGAGTTCACAGATGTTATGTCACCCGAGTTGCCGAAGACTACCGCCACGCAGAGGCGTGGATCATCATATCGAGCTAGAGCCAGGAGTGAAGCCTCCAACGAGACCACCATACCGTATGCCCCCTCCTGCGTTGGCAGAACTCAGAAAGCAGTTAGATGAATTGCTAAGCGGTGATCTCATCCGTAGTTCTAAAGCACCATTCGAAGCTCCAATTCTCTTCCAAAAGAACAAGATGGGAGCCTCCGATTATGCGTCGATTATCGAACCCTCAACAAAATGACGGTGAAGAACAAGTACCCAATCCCACTCATCACGAACTTGTTCGACCAATTGGGCAAGGCCAAGTATTTCTCTAAACTCGACCTCCGGTCGGGGTACTGGCAGGTGCGGATTGCTTAAGACGACGAAGCGAAGACTACCTACGTGTCCAGGTATAGAGCGTTTGAGTTCTTGGTGATGCCTTTTGGCTTAACCAACGCTCCGGCCACATTCTGCACTCTTATGAACCAATTATTCAAAGAGTATTTGGATAAATTTGTGATCGTCTACTTGGACGATATCGTCGTCTACAGCAAAACACTCGAGGAGCATATCAAGTACCTTCGAATAATTTTCAAAGTTCTCAAGGAGAACACTTTGTTTGTGAAGAGGGAGAAGTGCTACTTTGCTCCAACGGAGATCTTGTTTTTGGGGCATCGAATCGATGATGACTCCATTAGGATGGACCAATTAAAGGTGCAAGCCATTGCGAAATGACGAACTCCAATGAAGGTGTCAGATTTAAGATCCTTCCTTGGTTTCGTCAACTACTATCGACGCTTCATAGCGGGGTATTCGAAGCATGCAACTCCACTGATGGAGTTACTGAAAGAGCAACCTTGGAGGTGGTCTGACAAATGTGAAGCTGCATTCCTAGATCTAAAGACTGTTGTGTTGGAAGAACCGGTGCTCAAATTGCCAAATTATGGGAAGCCCTTCGAAGTCCATACAGATGCTTCAGACTTCGCTATTGGGGGAGTACTCATGCAGGAGGGTCCTCCGGTGGCCTACAAGAGCCACAAGCTCAACGAGACCGAGCGACGGTATCCGATGCATGAGAAGGAGATGACAGCGGTGGTCCACTGTCTACGAGTTTGGCGGCACTACCTTCTTGGATCGCGATTTGCGTTGAGGACAGACAACATCGCTTTGAGCTATTTCCAAACTCAAAAGAAACTCTCCCCAAAGCAAGCACGATGACAAGACTTCCTGGCTGAGTTTGATATGGCAATGGAGTACAAGCTCGGAAAAGTAAATATCGTGGCTAATGCATTGAGCCGGAAGGTGGAGCGAGTGAACACCATACAGTTGGAGGGCAGAGGCTAAGCAAGTCAGTTGCACTCCAACTTCCTTTCTAGGATCAGGGATGGACTATATAGTGATCTCCAAGCAGTAACCCTGATACAGCTCATCAAAGAAGACAAGACACGATGATTTTAGGTCTAGGAGAGACTCGTTTACATAAAAGGGTATAGGGTTTATGTTCCTCGAGTGGCAATTTGAGGCATGAACTCTTAAGAGAGTGTCACAATTCCCTTTGGGCTGGACATCCAGGCATTCATAGAACCTTGGCTCTCGTGGAGAGGGCCTACTAGCCGAAGATGAGGATTGATGTGGAGGAATATGTTCGAACGTGCCTCACTTGCCAACAAGACAAGGTGGAGCTGCGAAAGCCGGTGGGCCTTTTGGAGACGTTGCCCGTACCAAAAAGGTCGTGGGAAAGCATTTCCTTAGACTTCATATCAAGCTTGCCGACAGTAGGGGGACTAAGATCGATACTCGTAGTGGTCGATCGATTTTCAAAATTTGCAACTTTCATTGCTTCGCCCCTACACTGTTCAGCAAAGGAGGTGGCCAAGCTGATGATGAAGAATGTGGTGAAGTATTGGAGAGTCCCACACAATAGCATCAGTAATCGAGACGCTCGGTTCCTAGGACGATTCTGAACCCCGAGCTATTCAAATTGTTGAGGTCTAAGTTATACTTCTCCACAAGCCTCCACCCCTAGACGGACGGCCAAATCGAAAGGATAAACTCGCTCTTGGAGCAATATCTTCGGCACTACGTGAGTGCCAGCCAACGAGATTAGGTGAAGCTATTGGACATAGCTCAATTCTCCTACAATTTATAATGGAGCTCTGCGTCCAACAAGAGCTCCGTCGAGATCATCACAGGATAACAACTGTCAACCCCTCACACCTTGGCTAATGGATATATTGGGAGTAGTCCGTCAGCATATCACTTTGCAAAAGAATGGCACCGAAATACAGATATTGCGCGGGCTTACTTGGAGAAGGCTGCCAAAGAGATGAAGAAGTGGGCAGACTCGGGAAGGCAACCGCAGGAGTTCAAAGTCGGCGATTTGGCATTGGTAAAGCTCCAACCAGCATCACTCCAATTCTTTAGGAACAAAATACACAAAGGATTGGTGCGCAAGTATAAAAGGCCCTTCCTAATTATCAGTAGGGTGAGCGACATCTCCTACAGGTTGCAGTTGCTGGCATGGCTCAAAATTCATAATGTTTTTCACGCTAGCAACTTGAAAACCTACCACTCAGATCCGCAAGATGCTTCCCGAAGTATTCCAACTCGGCTACCCCCTACTAGATCCTCCTACGAGAAGCGAGTTAAAACCATTATGGCGGATTGCAAGATAAAGCTACCCAATGGAGCTGAGCAGACCGAGTACTTGGAGAAGTGGCGAAAGCTTCCCCAAACTAAAGCCAGTTAGGAGCCCAAAGACGCACTACGACATGAAGAAGCAATCATCAACAACTACCAACAAGCGTCGACGAGGGCGTCGACAGTTTACTTAGGGGAGAATATCACGAACGATCGTCGCGCACTCGCAACAACTTCGTTCAACGAACTGTTCGTCGCTTTTGCATGCTTGAACAGAGACATGGCGGCCTATTTTGCCTTGGTTTTGTGTGTTTTTGCTTGTAAAAATACATGTTCGAACAGGTTGCAATGCACAGTGCGACCGCTCACCGCGCCAGGCCAAAAAGCCCCAAAATGGCTTCGTTCTCGTGTACCGCAAGCTGTTTTCTACAGCCCACTGCAGCGTGTGAAATGTCAACCATCTCAGCACCTTGGAACCCCCTGAGTGGCACAGGGCTGGATAGGGCTTCAGTATATAGTCGGGCGTTGAAAAATCTTCACAACTTCGCACATTGACTTGACGGGAACTTGCCTTCGCACCCGACACCCGGTGAGCAGTTGTTTGTGGACTTGCAACTGTTCGTTCTACCTTCTAAAGTCCTTGTTTTCCTCCTTCCTATCTTTTCTACTGTGCACACAAGGTGCTTGCTGAATTGCTTGTAAAGTTTCCCTCTTCGCGAGATGCCGGGACTTGTCCGTCACTCGCTTTCAATCTAATCAACTTTCTGTTTAACAGGTCCTTTGGGACCTGTACGAGGATACAACTAGGCTGAACCTTTGCAGACGCATATATCGCAAGAGCGCCTCAAGACTTAGGCAATCCTAGCTAAGTCCGAGAAGTTAACGTAAGTGTGCATCACGACTTAGGCAACTCAAGCTAAGTTCGCGTCTTTGCCGCAAGGGTGCCTCACGCCTTAGGCAATAAAAGCTAAGGTCGTGACAGAGCGGTGGCGAGCGGTGACAGCGACAGCGACGAGCAGGGTTAGGGTTAGGAAGTTGCGAGAGGAAGGTTGATATCGATGCTTTAGTTGGTTCGATTGAACCAACTAAAGCACCGGAGACCGAACCAGACCTAAAACGCTGGTTCGATCGCCTGGTTTAACCCGGGCGCTCGCCGGAAGCGCCTAGTGCCTAGGCTCGGGCGAGCGCCCAAGAGGCGCCTCTTTGAAGCGCATCGCCTGGAAATAAAGCAAGACGCTCGAGCCTCACCTCGCCTCGCCTGAGCGCCTAGGCGAGCGCCCGAGCACCTACTGAAATCACTGATGAGTAGTATTTTATATGAAAGCATAATCGAAAAAGGATCTCAGAATGTCTTGCATTAGAGAAGGAGTTTCCTCTCTCCCATATGATTTAGTTCACAAAGACCTCATCATAAGAGAGAAGGGTGAACAAACACACTTGAGATCCACAATGCAGAGTTGTATGATCATTTAAAAAGGATGAATAGCTACCAAAAAGCAAATTATTAATTTTCATTCCAATAGTTAAATATTAGGTTTATAAATTTAGCACTTGTGCAAGTCTAGGAACAAAAGCATCTAACCCTCTTATGCATACTCCGGGTGTCTAGCTCACTTTGTGGTGCTCCACTTAATATCCTAGGTTTTCCTTATTTAATATCAATTGGGAAGAAAATCACAGTCAGCATTGAAATTAATATCAATGATAGTCAGAGTCAGCAACTCTCCTAGGTTTTCCTTATTTAATAACAATTGGGAAGAAAATCAAGTTGGCCTTGAAATTAGCATGAAACATAATCTAAACATAATGTAACAAAATAAAAGTAATCCACGAAACAAACCATCAGCTTCCACTAGGAATCCAAGTTGCCTCCAGCATCCAGAGGTCATGGACCAACCATAGACCCTATTTCATAAGTATTTAAGTGGAAACATTTTTGTCCACTCTCCAGTATGTCAAGAAGGGCAATCCCTCAATCCTAGAACCTGACCAAAGTTTCAGATGGAAAAATGGAGAGAACTCTCTTTCCTTGTTCTCTTGTATTCGTATCATCCAAGGTTTGCAATTACGGGTTCTGGGCCAATGTCGATCCATGCCAGACCAGTACAAGTCAGGTCCATTTGTGAAGGAAGAGGAAGAAGAAGGTGAGGAGGAAGAAGAGGAGAAACTGGAGGAGAGGAGTACTGGAGTGAGCAGTGGACATGGAAGCAGAGAGGGGCAACAGGCTCACAGCCAGCAGCAAGCGATGTGCCTGCAAGCAATGGCAGGTGGACAGGCAGGTGGCAGCAGGTAGCAGAGAGAAGATGATGTGGGCAAAGGCAATTCTTCACAAGCCTTAGATGCGTCTTTTAACACTTCCTACAACTTAAAAGAAAACAAACTGCTTTCTTCTTCAAACCGTACTGGATTGCTGGGTTTTAAGCTGTCCACATCCAGCTAGGCGGTCAGACCAATAAATAACTGTTGAAATGTATCGAACTGTGCAAAACTGTGTTCCTTTGTATTCTCTAGAACCCCAATCCTGGTTGTCCCATATTTGTACTCTCCAAAACCACAAAAATCATACGAATGTGATCCCAAGTCAACCCCTTCCGATGGTACTATAGACACATTCAAAAGGAGCCATAGACAGTATGGTTGGATGAGGTTAGTCGATTATGATTAACAGTGTAAGGAAAGATAGAATAGACCTAAGAAAACCTTAATCAGTAAAGAACAGATTACCTAACTCATATTAGTACCTCTCTTCCCAAGTTGTAAAAACTTAGCAGTAACACTTAAAGATTCCGGTTTTAACTTGCTAACTTACAGTTAAACAACTTAACATTTGTAAACAAAATCAGATTGTGTTCAAGAGAACAAAACATGAGGTTAATTTTAGACAGCAACTAATGTTGTTCAACAAGTAAAATTTACCTCTGGGCTCCCACTCTCAAGAAAAATTCCCTTTACTCTACTTTCTGCAGGATTTAAACACTAACATGTAAATAAAAATATTAAACTATTAAATTGAAGAAATGGAAAAAGAATTTTTGTAGAAGCAAAAAGGAAACAAGAAACTTCCAACAATTGGATCCCAATTTCAGCTTGAAAGTACCAGAATCGAGCCAGAATGTAGCAAATTTTAAGTCAAAATCTCCAACTTCAATTGTATCACCAACTGTTTAAAATAATTTAAAGAGTGAAAACAAAGAAATAACTCATTCTTTGAATGAAGTTTGCAAACCTTATGTTTAAAAATTTTACCATTATCTCCATAAAATTGCCACCAAATTTTCCTTGAACTTCCTTCATATTCAAAAACCCTCGAGTAGAAGAATGGCAGGTAGTCATATCTGAATCAAATCAAGGCATTAAAAGTTAGTGAGAAAATGAATGATCATCAAAAGGCAAATATGTCATATGCGACAGCAATTGAATTCAGCTTACGGTTGGGTATGTGCAGTAAGAAGTGTCCTGACACAATGCTGTGCTGACTTTCGAGCATGATCAACATGTTCCACTCGTGCCATTCGATCATAGATCTAACAGGAATCACTAAAATATAGTACCAGCTTTATATAAGAGGTAAAAGAAAAAACAAGAACACATACCTTTAATGGAAATGCTGCTACATCTCCTATAGCAAAAATACCAGGTATGCTTGTTCGGAAAAGGCTATCAACCTGATACAAAGGTGAGATTCTTAGTTTGATAATCTTCTACATGTGAAAGGCAATTATTAACATTCAATACTGAGTGGATTATTTCTGGACTTCCCAAATTGTCTGATAATAAAATTTTGCACTTTGTCCCAAAGTTTGACATATCGAGCAGAACATACCAGTCTGCCAACTGACTGGTACACAGACCAGCCCGTTTTGAGTGATACACAGAAAAGGGTCAGATATCGGCCAGTACAGGTGATGTACCAGACGATACGGTTGAAACTCATGTTACATCAGTCAAAACAAGTCGATTCTGGTAAGAATTTGACTGATTCCAACTCAAATGGGTCAGTTTTGACCCCAACAGTCAAATTGACCATTGGGGCCCCTTTTGGGGCTTTAAATTCCCTCCTCCCTCCCTCTTTCACTCACTCTCATTCTCATTCTCACTCTCTTTTTCACACTCTTGCTTGTGATTAAAGTTCCTAATTGGCAATTAGTGATAATCAAACTATTGATTTGGATAAAAGAGGGGTTGGAACTCGTGATCTAGTGGAATTTCTCTTCAATTTTAAGGTATTTAGCATCTTTCTATATTTTATTTATCATTTCATATAATTAGATGTGTATAAATGTATGTCTACAAAGATCAAACATGATTGAGATCATTATCTCATGTTAGTCCCAATTAAGTCTACTGTGTCACATTTAGGCCCAAATTGGGGACATTTAAGGCTAATCACAGCCTTATGCATTTATTTATGCTTCATATGCACAATATTCTTAATTAAATACAAAAAGATTACCATTAAATTAGGACAAAAAATTTAAAAAATTTGAATTTTTTATCATTTTTCAGCCTTTTTCTGAAAACCAGTATGTACCAGCATACCGAGATATGGTATGCTGGTACTGACTAGTAAGTACTGGTCTGACCATGAACTGATACCACCTGTCGGCATGGCATGGTCGTACTTGCTTTGTTCAATCTAACTATTTGTGTTGATTTTCTAATGGACTTCAAATGAATGTTTCACTTCTCACACCAAGATCTGAGTCATGGATTGGCATTCCATTAGATAAGGGCATATTGATAATTTTCAGCATAACACACCCTTCTCCCACAGCACAGGCCAAATTTTGATCTGGTCAAACCAGGCCACCTCCTGCAGAGATTGGCATGGCACGGACTGGTATCATTCTATCAGCAAATGTCATCTATATGGCAATCCGTGTCTAAATCATACCAATTTAACATTCTAACTAGTCAATATAGTACATTATGAATTGAACATTTTTCAAACTAAATGTCTACCACTGTGTTTGAGGATATAGATAGGATTTTGATGCTTCATATTTCAAGAGGACTATCTTCGAAAGAGAAAAGAGAGAGAAGAGAGAGGAAAGCTTGAGGAAGAAAGAAGAAGAGAGAAAGATTGAGAAGAGAAAGGGCGTACCCAGTGCATGAGGCTCCCACTAATGCGGGGTCTAGGGAGGGTCAATATACGCAGCCTTACCTTTAAATATTTAATGAGAAGAGAAGAGACAAATAAAAATTATAGAGAGCATCACTAACATTGGTCAAGTTCCAACTCCTACAAGAGCTTATAGGATGTTTAAGGATAACCTCTCTCCCTCTCTAGGAATGTGACACTAAATAGAAGCTCATATGCTCATATAATTGTAGAAGTTGATGTTCTCGTATCCCTTCAAAATCCCTTCACAGCATTACACTAAGACTCTAAAATTATGAGACAACTTGAAGAGTAACTATCCTAACTTATAATAAACCCACATTAGACAATTTGAAAAAATAATTTTTCTAATTAAGGTTTATTCTTCAGAAGAAACCTAACTAAGAGCAAATTAGAGGTACTTAACGGCTCATTCTAGCATGTTTAATGTTGCTAGATTAAGAAATGAAGGACTAATTTTAAGAAAGTCAGTAAGCAATTGATGGAGCATATGCAATATTTATTTTGGAAACCATGTGCAGGCACACAATATAGAGATATTGGTGATCTGTGGACAATCCAGAGGACAGTGGCAAAGGCACAAAGCATTACAAAGTACATTTACAAATTACAACCACCAGTGAATGCTTTGATGCAGAAGTTCACAGTTGGTGAATGCTTTGCCACAAAAACCTTATCACCTTGAAGCCTATTCAACGATGAAAGATTGGACTAAAGGCAATGTTCACATCTGCCGACTAGAGCAACTCTATATTCTAATTTGTCTAAGGCAAAAAAAGTGGAGAAGTATGTCCTTTCTGGATTCTGGGATATAGTGGTTGATATCATCAATTCTACTGTATCTATAGTTCTTCGAAATTTAATAAGAAAAAGAGACCGCGGTTAGGTTATCTAATTCATCTTATTGGGTCAACTAGGGATGAGATCAGTACGGTCCTAAAGGATTATTTTGATTGTAGGACAGCCAGACCTCCAAAGATATTTACAACGCAGGTAAGAAAATTAATATTCACAATGCATATTATTTCAACCCGGCATACCAATAACAGCATAACTTGGCCATTAAACTCACATTGTCGGAGTATATACAAAATATGATATACCGACTTCAACCAAAAAGTGATATGACTGGTGATGCAATAATGGGGGTATAGCATATTAACTTAATTGCTAGTTCATAATCTGGTACTAAATTAAAGTTTGGACCTTTCATTTATGTCTCTTGTTATAGGACCGATTGTTTCAGGAAGCTTCCGGCCCTTGGATCCTGGTAAAATAATCCCCAATTATGTTCCACTTATATAAATTGATCGATATTTATGTCTAATACCATACTGGTCTCTTAATGCAGCAGAGTGATGATTACAATTTGGATGACCAACACCAACATGGGTCCACCACATTATCCAGTGTCACAAACATACTGGTAGGCATTCCACTTGATTCACACAAAGGTTCACAATCAGCTATTATGCATGGTCTTAGAGAAATTAGTGTGCGTGCACTATATAATGTGCCTGAGGCTATACAGCATGCTGAAATTGATAAGCAAATGGAAGAGCCACAGATAGACTTTGAGACGACAATGGAAGAGCCATTAGACTTTCAGTTCTACAATGATGATTTTGAACCGATGATAGATTGATTCCATGCAGCAAAGAACTTAAGATCCTCTACTATATAAGATAAGAACCCCCGTCCATCATTTTTCATCACCGAGACGATACAAGAAGAAGGGGAACATGAGTCAAAAGAGGAGCAACACCCCAAGTGTCAGGATGTAGCCAGACTTCGAGCACGCAATCCCCTGGCAGTCATGGCATATCATAGCATCCTTGATGGCACCAATCATGTGAAGGAATTACATTTGTATATCTAGGCAAACAAAACAAAGTGGATGAAAATTGACATAGTAAAATTAGCCAATTTACTATGTAAATTGACATAGTAAAATGTGGTCAACAGCATTTGTTGTTACCTCTTACCAGTAATTTTAGTTGTGAGGGCTTGCCAAAATTGCCATTGTGCATCTATTTGTTGCTACCTCTTACCAGTAATTTTAAATGTGAAAACTTGCCAAAATTCCCATTATGCATCCTATGTTTACAATGACATCACACTTCTACCTAAATGTACTTCCAATTAGGGCAGCTAAACAATCCCAAAATGAATGTACAGACAATAGCAACCTTCCTAATGGTTGATGAAAATATCACTTACAAATATATATACCATGAATGCCCTTTATTCACAGGCTTACTCTATTAAAATGGATATCAAAGTACATAACGAAGAAATAACTAGGCCAACTACAATAACATATGTACCTGCATAAGATGAGATTGATGCATAACATAGAAATGAAAGAAAAAACAATCTTGGATGAACAACAACCTGTATTCCACCAACATTGTTGTTTAAGCCAACAGCCTCAAATGGGCTGACAACTGGCTTTGCTCCAATTCCAACAATGACCTGCAATTAAAATGCATATGATCATCTCAGTAATCTTAATGAAGATCGACACAATACTTCACTAGTTTGTTTGTTCTTTAAAAAAGTTCTCTTTTTTGTTGTGTAAATTTAGAAACTCATTGCATTAACCGGATTCAAATTATTGATCACTATCATTTAACATTTGTGATTGTTGGCCAAGCACTCAAATATAAGATTTCCATCAAGTTAACAGTATTTTGCTTCCCAAGTCTACATAAATATCATTTCAAATTACTTCAACATTCAGATCTGCACTAGAGCTTCAGGAAGGAAAATTAGAATATCTAAACATTTCTTAGGATGGACCCAAGAATTACAATGAAGATGTATGTACCGTATCTGCTTCTATAATAGATCCATTTCTAAGTAAAACAGTAGCCACTCTTCCGTCAGTACCACCTTCCAATTTGTCAATGAGAACTCCCTGAAAAGAGGAAATAAAGCAAGACTTATAAACAGTCAAAGCTTTAGAATATATATGTGTATATATATATGTATGTATATCTATGTATGTATATATATATGTATGTATATGTATATATATGCATATACATATATACATGTATATGTATATTTATATATGTATATATATATACATATGCATAAAATATATCTATATATATGTATATACGACACACACACACACACACACACATATATCACCAAGACCAATAAGCAAAGTTACCTTGATGAACTTGATACCATTTTTCTGATAAAGCTCTTCGTATCTCCGAGCAAGAGATGGTGTAAATAATCTTGGCATTATACGATCCTCAGGAAATATGATCTATTAAAACAAGTTAGAGATATATATATATGCACAGTGAGAATAAAGAGAAAACCAAAATATGAGTACACGAGTAACCATTATCATTGAAATCATAGTCTGGAGGTGTCACAAAAGCAAAAGTTGATACAAGACAAACATAACCTAGTATAAATTGGATAGTGTCTTGATAATCAAGAATAAATATTATCAGGAAATAAACTCCAATAGATAAAATACGGCATTCATATAATGATCATATATTTTTGAGGCAAGTCATGCGGATGTGTCTGCAAGTATCAAACTTGCTTCCTGCTTTGTAAATATGGGGAAGCTAAATCATTCTTAATAGTTAATACTATGCCAAAATTTACAAAAAAATTCAGACAAGTTTTCAACAATTTAAACTGTGAAGTTGCTGTCAATTATTAGTGATGGTTCCCAAAGCTTGGTGGATAGTCAATATTCCACGATGGACAATGCATGATGCTACATGTTATTTGGCATGTTAAGGTAAGAGGCCCACTCATATGCATCAGTTATGAACCCATGAAGAAAACTAAATGCACAACTTACAGTAGTATCAAGGTTCCAACCAGCAGCTGCGGCAGCTACTTCCATGCCAATATAACCACCACCGATAACAACCACCTTCTTTGCTTTTTCCTGAACGTAAAAGATCATTTATAGGTACAAATTCAAAATTTTCTAAAAATAAAAAAAAGGTTGATGTGAACAGAAAACATGTATGGAACCAAAACCTTCATCTTAGAATAAGAAGAGAACAAGAATAGGCCATAGTAAGATGAAAGTGATGATTTCTAAGATGCACACAGTTAGCTACACACATCTGAGATGGAAAAGTGAATATCAATCTAGCAAGCAGTTCAGTACATTACAATCAAAGACATTTGTTTTGTGAAAAAACAAAGACTTGTTATTTGAGTTTAACTGGTTTTGACTGTCAAGCCACTGTGACTTCTCACAAAAATATTTTTAGGACAAAAATACAAAGCCAATGACGCCTTGGTAAAGAAAGCATTCTCATGGAAGATTGAATATGTTTCTGCAAATAATTTTCTCATCTAGTTCAAAATAAAGTTATCAGCTTCCTTGTACATATTTAATCAAAAATAAAAGATACATTTCCAAGAATTATATAGATACTGCTGCACCAAAAAAATGCAGATTCAGAACAATTATAAGGCACAGAATTATGCCTCCAATCTGTTCAATTAATTTGTTATCAAGTCATTACCGAAATTCTTGTTTGAAATCCTATCTCAGCTGGAGTCCTGGACAAGTACCTAAGTGAGCGCCACGGTGCCGCAATGAACGTTATGTGTGGTGCCTTAAATTGGGTGTCACCTAGGTGAGTGCCACAATGCAGATGATGTTAGGTATCCCAGGCACTCGCCTGGACTGATCCATGTCATCCAAACCCCACAATCTGGTCCAAATCCAATTCATTTTCCCTCCCTCTGAACCAATTGAAGTCCAATTTTCCCTTCATTGTTTCCTCCAGACCCAATGCTGACCTGGCCCAAACTATACAAGCCTCCCAAAAAAGCCAACCTAGTTTAAACCTAATCCCCGAGCAGCCAAGTTAGCTCCTAATGCTCCCAATTGCCCAACACTTGCACTTTGCCCCATCATTTTTTTATCTCCAAACTTCCACCACTAACTTTCGACGCCAGCTGCATCTCCTCTCTTCATCCAATACACTTCTTCCCTCTTATCTCCCTCATCTTTCTGTCCTCTCTCCATGGATGCTCTACTGCTATCGCCCTCTCTTCCCTCTTTCCTCTTCCATCCCACTTTTTCTCTCATCTTCTCTACCTGACCAGCACTCATTGTCGCTGCCCTCTCTTCTTCTCTCCCCTTCCTCTTGTTTGCTACCCCTCTCGTCTTCTCACCTCTCTTTGTAGCTAACAACCATTGGCTGCCTTCTTCTCACTTCTCTCTAGTGCCTTCTCCCTCTTTCTCCTCTCTCCGATGCCCTCCACTATTGTCATACTTGCTCCTACCTAGGACATACTGAGGATCACAAACTAGGATTGTAGGATCTGATAGTAGATTCCTAAGATCTTAAAATTCATATAAAATTAAATTTAAAATATATACAAGTACTCTTAAATTTTTGTAAATAATATTGTTTATTAAGATTTAGTAACTCTCATATATTCTTAAATCTTAAGTTAATATTGTGTTTTTATTAAAATGAGTGCACAGCTTAATCATAATATCTCTTACTTGAATGAAGTTTTTTTTTTTTTTGAGGTTTACAACAGTTAAGACATCTCAACTCAAGAATGATACTCATTTACTAAAGTGTGATTGTATTAGTGATGATATCTTTATTGTAATAATTAAGAACTTTGTATATCACTAATAGTAATTGACATAAAAATTCTGAGTTATCAATGTAATATTTTGGTTTTCTTTGAACTTGCAAACTGTAACATTTGTTATATTAGTTATCATAATTGAAGTAAAAACATTTGCCATTTCTTCTGTTTTCACATTAATGCATGTGTGCACGAAGATGCCTTATGGAGATTTTCACTTGAAATGCTACACTAGTTGCCGTGGCATGCTTGTAACAGCCACCATTGGTAAATAATCAAACATTATTACAATAATGATTCATATGTTCTTAAGATAATAATTGAAGGTGAATACATAATTTAATAATAACATCTCTTATCTGAATGATTAATAATTTATTGTTTTGTGTTTTATTTGTTTTTCAGGTTTACAACAGTTTGATTGGTCTCTCTTTAATACTAGAGCATCTCAATTCCTCGATATATTCATCTAAACTAAAGCAACACACAGAGTGATTGTCTTTGTGATGATATTTTTATTGTAGTATTTATAGAACTTTGTATATTTAGCAATAATAATTGAAGTAGAAACTTTAAATTTGATATGTCATATTTTGGTTTCTTTGAACACCTGAAACATAACAGTAGCATCTTTTCTTGAACATGGAATTTAAAGCTCAAAAACATGTTGTCCTGAATTAATCCTAGCATACAACAACAACAAGTCTTAATGTCCTGGCTATTCGGGGTAGATTACATGGATCTTTGCCTAAATCCTAACATCACAAATAATATTTTTAACCAACCATACATATAAGCTCGCACTAATGACAAATTATGTTAAGCATGCCAATGAGGCCAATGAGTATAAAAAACATCACATACTAATTTCATATTGTCTGATAACATTACATGAATCTCCCTTTAAAATTATGTTCAAAAGAAAAACAAATAAGTTTAAAATGCAATATGCACACCAAGCTGCTAATTTGCTAAGAAAAAATCTCTTTGAATCGGCTGTGAATATACTTCTCATTAGGCAAATAGGCACACCAATTTGTCTCATTAGTCACTATCATCTCATGTTAAAGGAGCCACATGCATGAAAATGAGACACCATGTTCTGCATCTCATATGCAACCCTAACCAAACATGGTTATCAACATGATCTATCTTAAAAAAACTTGCCATATACTGGAATAACAAAGTGTTACATCTAAAACAGCATATTTGCTATTGCAGCAAGCATTTCTTAAATTTCCCAAGGAAACAATTTATATCCTACTTTGCAGATCATGTAAACAAAAAAGAATTCCTACACCGTTAACGATGAAAGCACAATGAGCGGGATTCAAGTAGTTTAGAGATATTAAAAGGAAAAACATCTGCCAATATTATGTAACATGAGACACAATTTAAGAGATTAACTATGCTTCTCTAATACACTGATGAACCAGTACCCTGGAACATGGGAATGATCACACTAAATAAGACAAAGTATTTGCAGAAACAACAAGAGTACCAATGAGGACACTAAAGAATCAGCATCAGCAACATCACGAATGTAATGAACACCTGGTAGGTTTCCTCCAATGTTTTCTGGAAATCTGGAAAGTAAAAGAATCCAGTTAAAACACAGTACAAGTTAACCATCAATATACACATAAACACAAAGAATAATGTTGGAATGGAGATCATCCCGAAAACCATTATTGTTATGCTATGCACAGGACGAAATCTCCTGAATGTGAATGTTGCTTATTTCATACATATAAGTTGGTGAGGTGATGATGATGATGTTGAGTCTGCAGCAAACTTTGTGTATCATAAAATCTCTGAACTTCATATAATTACTTTTCTCAGTATAGCAGATCTGCATTTCATTTTTTTCTTTGTAAAAGCACCAAAGATGCAATTAATCAATAAAGTCTTACATATTTTTCCATAAATGCAATGACTTCTGTATGATAGGAAACTCAACTAAAATATGGAATCTAATATGTAATACCCACTCATGAAGGTCAGTTTTTATAAGAAATGGCATTTTATCACTTTCCTGGGAATATCTTAGTCCAAGTGGGGCAGGCTTTGATGTCCTACAAAGTGTTGAACATCATGTATGCATGCACACACATACATGGTGTGTGTGTGTGTGTGTGTGTGTGTGTGTGTGTGTGTGTGAGTGAGTGAGAGAGAGAGAGAGGATGGGAAGTAAAAAATCCACTCGTAATTAGATGTGCTAATCCTTCTTCCAGTTCCAAAGCATGTAAGTATTGGTGCAAGTAAGGTCAGTTGAGATGACGAATATCTATTCTCCTCCCTACTTGGAGAGCTCTGTTTGGTTCGGAAGGGAAAATTGGACATAGCTATATTTTAAGTTTAAAAATTTTAGGAAATCTACTCTTGAATGCTTTTCTTCATATAGATTGAGACAGACTGGCTGGAAGCAAATTCATCCGATTGGAATGCAGGTAATGCAGGTTCAAGTTGACCATTGAATCTATAGTAATTTCTGTATTAAAGCAGTTATATGTAAAAAAGTTAATTGATGGAAATTTGACTTCCAAGGAAAAATTTGAGCAAACCAAACAGATTGTTAATCTATGAGCCTCAATTGGGAAAAAGATAATTGTTGTAGCATGAAGTTCGAGAAGATTGATGCAAATTTATTTTGATTTAAGCACATTTTAGCTACAACCAGTAGATGATGAGAAAAATAGTGGAAACATCATATCAAGATCTAGAATTTTAGAAAGAAAGAGCAGGCACCATGCTTTTTCTTTTTAATTCAACCTCATGGATCAGGGAAAAGCAAAAAAAATAGAAGAGAACATTTTTATTATTTTGATAAGAATACATAATTTGGTGTGCAATGTTCTTCAACCCATAAATTGCCATTTCATGTACCAGACCGATACTGGTTTTTCAGTGGACAAATACATATTAGTCAGTACAGTATTGGACCAACCAAATGCCAACTAATATGAGTCAGTCATGCTATCAAGGTGTGATCGCACACCCTTGGTACAACCATGGGATTCATACCTGGTAATAGAGCAGAAAAAGACATTATGATTGATATGCCTACGTACATAAATCCATGCATGGTCAAACAATTACTTTCATAAGGACTAATACACTTACCCTAATTTTATTTGCATTTTCCTCTTCTATTGAAGTTCTTATATATTAGCTCTAAAACTGTGACCTATATGAAACTTTTATAATTATAAAAATTTTAAAATTTATTAATTAATCAAATAGATTCCAAGTATAGACTATAGAATATATGTATAGTTCTAGCTTGTTTTTATCTGTTATATAAATTATTTAGAGATTTCTACTATTTGTTAGACATCACTGGAACTCCAAAGGTCCATAACAGAATACTCATCAAAACTAAAGTTTTCCAACATATTTAAACAAAATAAAGTTCTGAATCTAAATAACTTACTAGGCATAGTTTATAATATATATCCCATATAACCAATCAAACTAGTACATAATGGTCAACATGGTATTGGTAGTAATCACCATGCCCCTGAAAATATTGAAATATTAAACTAGTTTCAAATTTACGGCTGTACCATCATATAATGGCATGTGGTCCCTGATTGAACCAGTAGGAAGTAAGCAGTCACTTGGCATACCATGATATTCAATAATCTTGTTGGTAAGAATGTGAACATTGTTACTGAACACAAATGCAAGTCCTCCCACGTTTCATACAACTTCCATGACCTGTGCCCCCAAACTAGTTCCTGAGAGCGCTTACCAGTAGGAAGCAAGCAGTCACTTGACATACCATGATATTCAATAATCTTGTTGGTAAGAATGTGAACATTGTTACCAAGCATGTTTGCAAGTCCAACATTTTGTACGACTCCCATGACCTGTGCCCCCAAACTAGTCCTAAGAGCCCCTACCAACAGAACTTCTTGCCCCGATCAAGAAAAAAAATGACTGTTCCTCATGAATGGGAACCCTCTTGGTTGATTGCATGAGTTCCAAGGGATTCAGTGACTCAGGAAGGTAACAAGTTAGTTTGGGTGCTGGTTGAAATGGAATGCAGCTAACTATTAAGGGTATTTCAGTCAAATCATATAGGGTTTAGCTATTGAATATAACAAAATAACCTGTTAGCTTTAGAAAAATGTCAAGACTGATCTTTATGTTTATATATTTTCCAGTAATTTTCACAAAATATTAATTAAATTTACCTTTAAATTAGTCAATTGAAGACCTTTCTCTTCCTCAAATTAAAAAAAAAAACCTTAGGATGGATTATAATAGCAGTTTAGTATCCAAGTGAGGTCTGCTCAACATTACTTAGGATGGATTATAATAGCTCTTACTGTTGTGAAATATGTAAGAGAAGACTCTCCAAGATCCTTTTTGGGGTTTCAAACAATTCAAAGCTTAAAAGTGTCTCACATTCAAAATTGTCTAGCGTGCTGCTCAAGTTTAAACACTTAAAAAGCAAACAAATTTAATCATATCGCCCAATGGGATATTGAATTCTAAAGATAGCAGTGTGAGGGTTCCATGTCAATATCTGAGGGGCGCACACCAGTTAAAGCATGGTAAAGCACTATCATCAACAGAACTAGAGTGGCGGAGACAAGGAAATATTAAGTGCACCTTAGATAGCACATCCCTGCAAGGTACAATGACATTAGTGCTTGAGCAAGCAATAGCCAGCCATGCAATCTGATGCCCTCACAGACTAGTCCATCAAACCCAACTGTCATGGTCGTGCCCATAGGTGGAACTACTGATGAAAGTCATCATGTACCACTATACCAGCAATAGCCACATCCTGCATCGGTCTTTGTAATTACAAGTACAATGCTGTCAACCACATAGCAAGGAAAGACAAAGATAACACTACCAAAACCCTAGTATGTACACAACTCTAGACCATGCAAATTAGGTAGCATCATCAAGGGAGGCCAAAAACCCAGTGAATCCTGCATGGTGCTTGTTTCGGCAATACCAATGCCTCTAGATGTTGATTATGCAGTCCCACCACCTCCATTGCCTCCAAACACCAAATTAACAAAGCAAAATTAGGCCCCTATGAAGGAAAAGCGCAGCAACATAATCCTTCCATTATCTTGGGGGAAGCACCACATAATAATAGAAGTGCTGCACCACTTTCTACGCTGATCTACACCAAAATCTACAATTTTTTCCTCACACAGAGCTTGCATCACAAAATATAGAGCATCTACAAGAGCATTTTTAGCATAGAAAAATAAGGTTCTCCTAAATTTAGCAAAGGCAATCCCATTATTGCACTGACTATAAATTCTTCCTTAAATTGTTTGCACTTGGACACCACTATCTACGCCTACCTTACAAATAAAGTATGACAACGAGGAGTTATTATGGAGAATGTTTGTATGTCCTCACATACCCACAATGCCAAATACCCGGCCACATTTTTCAAGCATTTCAAACCAGGACACCTCCAATTTAAGCCAAGGACTCGTCCAAGGTTTTGATAATCCAATTTCCCATGAGTAGGGGGGGGGGGGGGGGGGTTTGCGGGGCGCAGAAATAAGGGGTTTTGGAGCCTATTCGTAATCACACAAACCCCTAAAGACTCGTTAAGGGCAAATACCTGCAACAAGTTAATTTAGTTGGGAATTTAAGCCAGATGGACGACAGTTTATTATCAAGGGTATTTAGTTGTAGCCAAATATCATAAAGTGTGGCTATAGTAATGTCAAGTAAAAGCCTAGAAGCCCTAGAAACATGCCAAAACTGCTCTTTACATAATTCTTTCAGTAATTTACAGCATAATAGTATTTCAGTCTCATCATAGATTAATAACTTGGAAGCCTTTATCTTGTTGAATAAGAAAAACTGGAGGTAATTGTCCTACAAACATATCAAACCATATACAAGTCTTCTTACTGATGACATAAGAATTTAAACTAGTTAAAATTTCAATGCTCAATGACTGACAAAAAATATCGCAAAACCATGAAATAGAAAAGATAAGTGGCAACCAATATCTCAGGCTCTCTAACTTAAAGTCATAGATTACCTTACAGCCGCGCAACCAGTGGAAATTATAAGAGAGCCATACTTAAGATGGTTGCCTGATGATGTCATTAATATCTGATTCTGGATATCAATGGCAGCCACTGGATCTTCGTATAGGACCTTTCACAACAGAAGATTGTATTAAAGAACATAACATGTCGATAATCCAAAGAGAACCAAGAAGAAAGAACATAATAGAAGAAATAATTGTAATTCAACTAACTCAAATGCAATGTGTTTTCCACTTGAAAATGAGAAATACAAATCCAACAATTTAATGTTCTTAAAAAATTTTCAAGGGAAGAACATAGTGTTTAATTAGAATAATCCTTGGGTGATCAAGGGAATCCTAAATTACTTTTTGCTCATAAGAAATGAATGACTTCTTAAATTGAAAGAAAGGCTTTTATGGCAGGTACAGGCCTAACTTAGATTAGCAGTCAGCACATCAACCAGCAAATCAAACAAATATGGTCCAGATGTGTCAGATTCTTGAAAACCATTTATTTCTTGCACATTTTAGGGATTTATGCATTGTCAAATAGAGATCTTCAAGATATAAAAATTATATTTTATGACTCGGTATTATCTTTCCTACCCCCGTACTCTGATTTTACCCCTCTCTTCCTTGTCACATTACTTTTTCTACTACTCTCTAGCTTTTTAACTATATCAGACCAGAAGCAGATTCCATAGTGGAATTGAACTGAATCAGTTTCAAAAGTTTGGATAAGCCTATTGCAACAAGTCCCAATTTATTTGATAATTATTTCAAGAAATTGGCATTTCTCATATTGGAAGCGATAACTAGAGGAAAGTTGCTCTTGTGATCAGCCTATTATGGAAAGCTGCTTTAAATTCTGCTTAACAGTCTCATTCAACAACAGCGAAAGCAAAATATGTGGAAGATTATAGGACATTGAATAGATTCTTTCAGCCTTAGAAGAGTTTAGGTTGAGTATCATTTGAATTGCATCCAGTATATTTTCCATTTTAAACTGTATTGGAATTGTATCTAGGTCACATTGTTGCTTACTTGACATGCTTTAGACATAAACTATGTTGTATAAATCATTGTCACTGTTGTAATTTTTCAATAACAAGCTATTATGATAACTAGAGAGCCACGATACCCGCCTTTTGTGGCTTTCCTAGGACCACAACAATCCACTTGGCAATTATCATTTGCTTAAATGTTTGGGCAGTTGGCAGCACCTAGGTGGACTATTAATCTCACCATCTGGTCAGAAACATCCTTAGCATAGAATATTCCTTGAGTGATGAGAACGAAGCCACATGAAATGAGTGATGAGAATGAAGCCACATCAAAAGAGTGACCTTTATATATCAAGCTTCACCATTTCATCTTCTTTCCTAAATTGTTCCCTAATCCTCCCCTTTTATTTAAAAAATTCACCTTATTGTTGACTAATATGAAGGAAGTATTGTGAAAGGCTAGTTGGGTTAAATTGGATGACATGATGTCATGAACTTTGATTGTTTATTCAAAAATAAAAGGAAAAGTTGCATATTACTATATTAGACATACGCTCTAAGTCCCACAACAAAAATAGCACAAGTTTCTTTAAAATCAAATCAAAGAGAACTTAGCTTGAAGGATGTGTTTCTCTACAGACCAAATATTGATGATAGCCACTTAATGCTCATGTTAAGACTTTTTATTCATGACAACAATAAACAATTGCTGAAGTCAATTTGAATAAAAATGAACAACCATAAAGCAAAAATTACTTTACACATACCTCAATTCCATGCTCCTTGTACCATTCCGAGGTTTGCCTCTCACCACCAGCTCCAACACAAGTATGAAATCCCTAATACAAAAAGAATTCTGCATGTTTCAAATCTTGTGTAACATATAGGTCAATGCATCTCTGCAAAATAATGCTTGAGACAAAAATTTCTTGTGATATTTACTTCTCCGAGTTAACCTTTCAAAACTCACAAGCATATGTTACAGACTAGCAGCTTCAATTCACTTTGTATAAAGAATTGATTATTATATAGTTCTTTAGAAGTGCTAGCATGAAAACCACAATGCAGATAGTATATTCTAACTCCACTCTGAAGCCATCCGTATCACGTTATCATTCTCCATTAACTATGAATTATTCATAAGCAAAAAGGACACTAATGTAAAATATTGACAAGGTTGGAAAGTTCTTACAGGTAGGCGTGCCGGCTTCTTATCTAGTGGAAACAAATAACCTTTAGTCAAAGCTGGTCGCTCGTATGGTGCAACAGCCTGAATGATTAAGAAAATTTATCACGCAAGTTGACAATCTTAGGTATGAAAAGAGATGCCTAAATTTGGACCGGCAAAATACATGAGTTGCCTAATAAAAGGAAATCGTAAGTAGCATGTGCTTGTTGTTAGATGTGCAGCAGGACATTAAATTTACAACTGAATATTCAAGATGAGAATTCTTCCATCAAGAACAAAAATGAAATACAAGAAAAAAATATATCCTCCTCCATTGGCTTGGAAGTAATGACTCGGAAGCAAAACTACCAAAATACAAATCGATGGCCCATTCATATGCACAGATAATAGCACAAATGACTTTATATTAGGTACAAATAACTTACAGTTGTCGCTTTGGCAATACATGGCACACAATATACTAGAGAAGACCCAACAAAAGAGGAGGGAATCAGAAAAAGATTTACATCCTCTGACTTAGAATTGTGGCCATAAATGTCCTTTTTTTACCAAATCCATGCTACAAGCTGTCCCACTTCTAGCAGATGCTCATGTATCTGTTACCAACCATTATCACCGGATAACAGTCCAAGAGTCCAAGCCAATGCAACTTCAGTTTCAGAAAATTATTACTATTTTCAGAAAATTATTGCTATTATTATTGCTATTTTCATCATCATCATCATCATCTATTTATGGCAGACAAAAATGATTTCATGAATGCTGGAAATACAGAAGGCAAACTTTACCGATCAGAGATGCAAGAAAATCATGTATGAAGAATGATTTGAAAATGCACTAGAGCAAAAATGATGGACATGATGGAATTTGCAGGCTTCTGTTCACTTAACACAATTTCTTCCAACATCATCAGATTTTAAAGATCATAATTAAAAGTACTTCCTTATCTCTTAGTAAAAGCTTCTACATATTCGTCATCTCAAATGCAGAATCAAAGCAGTTAAAACTGAGACAAGCTTAAAAAGGATGCGATCACAAGAAAGCAAGCAGTCTTTGCACGATTTATTAACAATGACCGCTACAAGAAGCTCGATTCCTTCACAAAAACTAAAAAACGTCAACTTGGTCATCAGCTACCTCTTTGGAAACGATACAGAGCCGGCCGTCTGCCATCCCATGCTCGACAAAAGTCCGAGCAGCATATCCCGCAGCATTGCCCCCACCGACTATAACATATCTGGTAAAAAGAAGCAAAAATTCCAGAGCCACCGTATAAGCTCGCTGAACATACGAAGGCAGAGGAATATAGCGGAAAAAGTAGCGCACTCGCGGTTGTCATTGGCGAAATTGGAGGCAGCAGCGGCGACAACGAGCGATCTGCGTGAGGTAGGAGTGGATGGAGGGCGACGGGAGGGCCACCACGAAGAGGTCCTCTGCTGGAAAGCACAGGAGGAGAAGGGAGAAGTCGACATTCGTCGGAGAGCTGCTCTTTGTTGTGTGCCAAAGAGAAGTAAAATAAGGGGAAGGAGGAAGCAATTACAGATGGTAAACAAAGGGTATAGAAGAAAGACCTGAAGACATAGGAGGGGAAGGAGAGAGAGAGCGCTGTGATTTATGTTCTTTTTGCCCTTGGTTTCCTTGCTCTCTTGTTTAGTGCTTGGATTTGCTTTCAGGGTTTCGGGGGGCCGCTGGCTCCTGCGGAGGGCCAAAGGTCGGGAGAGGAGAGAAAGGTGGAGCCCCGATCGATTGCCAGGGGAACAGAAATATGTTTGGCGAGTCGATCTGATCTGATCTGATCTGACCGCAGGAATTTGTCGTGGAACGAACGCAACGATGAAAAGACTGCGTTGGGCAAATCGTCGGTAAAACCCAACAAAGCACGGGTGGGTTGCTTCCCCAAATGACGGCGGACCATTTTAGCAGGCAGCTCAGTCAATTTTAAATATTTAATAGATTTTTTTTTTAATATAATAATACTTGTTTGTTTGTGTTTTTCAAAACACAGTTTTCCTATTGCTAAAAACTATATATATATATATATATATATATATATATATATATATATATATATATATATTAAAGATTCATCCGGGAACAAGTTTGTTGTTTTTAATAATTTCTACCAGAAGTAACTAAAAACAAAGATACAGAGAGCGATTTAGAGTTTATTAGTCGGAATTGTGTTGTCCATATATTGTGTGAGCATATATCAGATGTAATATATAATGTTTGCAGTCTAGTGTTATAAATGTGCATAGCATTCACAGATAGCATATAATATGACGATTTAATGATAAAGAGCATTTTGATAATATATTATTATTCTATGGTAACATATACGTTGTAGCTTATCATATAATATGTGAAGTAAAAGGCATGAAAATATATTACATATCATTCATTTCATATAATAGATTATATTGTGCTATATAGCATTATGTTATAATAAATGTTCCTATATTGTTCCTCACATACTCTTCTCCGATTTGACAATAATTATCTAAAATAGAAGCTTAAAGCTTGATTCTTGTAAAATAGAAAGAAAGAAAGTATTCTCAAAAAATATATTCGATAGTGGTCCTCTACGACCCTTTGCGGAGAACATGTTCGGAGTGGTTTTCCAAGGTTCTTGTTGAGAAGAAATGATTAACTGAGTTTTTATTAATAGTAATTATGAATTTATATATATATATATATATATATATATAAAGAGATATTATAAAACATAGTAATTACATATTTTTTTAATAATAATAAATATAAAATATTTATTAAATTATTTCATAATTTAGGAGATCACGTTGAGATCATGAGATAGAATTATGATGATATGTTATCATAATTTCTATGATTTAGAATCAAAATAATATATTATCGTGATTCATGGTTCTCAATAATATCTTTTCTAATATGTTCCTGTAAAATAACGCTCCCATTAGAAACACTAAGATCAAAGTAGAAGGAATTGTTGGTGAGATAGAAACTTGGTAAGAGCATATGTAAGTTGATTAGAAGATGAGATATGAAAGATGTTAGGATCGCAAGGGGGGCTAATTAGTTCTTTCCGAATAAAATTTTGATTTAAAAATTTTTGATCGAAAAATACATATGTTTACCTTAGAATGTGAGTAAGAGTAGTGAGTGACTAAATCAGTTAGTAATACTCAAGAAAAGTATAAAGTGAAATGTAAATTAGATTTATAGTGGTTCGATCATTCCGACCTACATCGACTCCTAATTTCTCTTCCCTCGAGGTCATTGGATTTTGTTGAATCTCGGATTTTGATGTTGAAATCAATTGATGAAGTTTTGATTTAATATGTGTTTGAGTGATGCATGACTATCTTTGATTAGAAAAGGTAAATCGATTGAAGTAGGAAGACTCGGATGTTAGGCCGGAGTGAACATGCCAGAAGATTGGATGTCGGGCCGGAGGATCGATCGACGTGTTGGCAGAAGGACTTCGTACCATGATTTTGAGCATCGAGCCGAAAGATCGAACATTGTGCTAAGGAGATCGAATGTTGCGGAAGGTCAACAAGCCGATTGGGCAATACGTCGAAGGAGACGATGATGCACCAAAGGATCGGACGAAGCACTAGATGAACCAATAATATATCGGACAACATATGATTCATGCTTGTAATCATTTGTCTAGATGGAAGTAGTTTAGGGGGCTAATTGAGTTAGCTTTTATTGTAATCATGTTAACATAATTAGGGGCCAATTGGGCCTAAATTAAGACTATTTTGGGGCAAGATGAAGGCCCATTCAATGACCCAAAAGTTGGGTCAAGTGGTGGCATTGTCAAACTGGCGGTGGAACCACCTATGAGCTAAAAAAGTTAAAAGCTCAGTCTTCAAGGTTATCAAGCAATGGTACCGCCATATTGGGCGGTGATACTACTGAGTGTCAATGTGTTAGGTGGTAGTACCGTTAGAGTAGACGGTGGTACTATTAGGATTGAGTCAACATTAAAAGGGGGGTGAATTAGTTCTTATGATAAAAATTACGTCAAATGTTTCAATTTAAACCTGTATCTAAAATGTGTTAATCGTAAAGAAGGTGTGAAGGGGAGTAAGCAGCCAAGTCAATAAGAAATATGAAGAAAAAGCAGAATAGGAATGACAAAGTAGAGATCATACCAGATTTATAGTAGTTTAGTCGTCGTGACCTACATCCACTCCCGATTTCTCGTCTGTTGAGGCTACCGACATCCACTAATGGTCATCCTTCAATGGGCAAAGACCAACCATCCTCTTACAACACTTTCTTCTTTTCACAGGTTTAGGAGATAACCCTTATAAGCCTCACACCTCTCTTGAATGATCACAAAACTAGAAGGCAAGGAGGAGGATACTTACTAATTTTACAATCTAAGATCTCAAGAGTTTTGTTTACACTTTCTTTGCTATTTTATGCAAGAAAGAATGGGATATTTATAGACCCTAATGGCTTCAGAAATGGATCAAAAAATATCTCGTCCCGGGTTTCCAAGGTATTGGCAGTACTACCACCTGTAGATTGACACTAGGTGGTACCACTGCTTAGTCTGAGCGGTACTATCACTTGACATAGTCTTAGAAACTAGGCTCTAGCAGTACCACTGTCTGACAACAATAAATGCCATTGCCCAAACCATTTGGGAGGTAGAGCCTCAAGCGGTTTCACTACCCAGTCTGGACGATGCCACCGCCTGACGTGGCTCTAAGTGGCTGAATGGGCCATCTAGCTAGCTCAATTCAACCCAGTTATAGGCTCAATTAGTCCCTAATTGAGTTAGTAGGATTTCTCCCTAAACTAACTCAAGTCAAAGTCCTAACTACGATAGTTAAGGCTAAAAAATTATTCTACTTGCAATCTAAGTTGTCATGCATGTCAATGGTTTAATTGAACTCTTGGTAAACTTCTGATGAACTCCCGGCAATCTTCTAGCGAACTCCCGATGAACCTCCGATAAGCTTTCGGTGAACTCCCGATGAACCTTCGGTGAGCTTTCGGCGAACTCTCAATAAACCTCTAGCGAGCTTTCACTACATCGTCTGATTCTTCGATGTATCTCCCGATTCATCTGACCTGATGCCCGATCATTGACTCCGACCCAACTTTGATTATTTTTTAATCATTTTGTCTTTCTCATGGTCATAGTTGGTCATGCATCACTTATCTCAACATATGATTAGATTATTAATTCACCAATTGATGTCATCATCAAAATCCATGATTCAACAATCTCTCCCTTTTTGATGATGACGATGGAGTTAACCCTAACTCCCCATATCTATATGTCATATTGAGATAAAGCAAACTTGAATTAAAAAAGAATCATAACCTTTGAATTCAAGTAAAACAATTTCATCAAAATCAAACTTTCATACATTGTGCATCATCATGTTTCTAGTCATCAAAGCATAGCATGCACAATTTCATCACTTCATGCATGATAATAAATCAACATCACTTTAGGCTTGACCTATATGATACTTAAGCATTCAACACTTCGATAGCAAAATTAATATTATTTTACCATGATATTCATGCTACTAAAATATTTATATTTTTAATCATTTTGGGCATAACATATATGATACTAAAGCACCATTTATCACTTTATGCATGATACTAAATTTAACATAACATACATAATACTAAAGTATTTTTTAACCATTTATCACTTTATACATGATACCACATTCAATATCATTTTAGCATGATTCTAAAAACATTCATCATTTCTCCTCCTTTGTCATCAAAAAAAGAAGAATCATTTAATAATTTATGCAAGTATTTTAAACTATTTAAGTAAGTTTTATACTAATTTATCCGAGTTAGCAAATTTGTGAAATGAGAAGTTAAGCAAAAACTTTGGACCATAACTATTACTTCTTGAAATGGGCAAGTTAGCATTTTTTGCTTTAGATATACAAGTTTCTTAGTTTCTTTCTTCTTTTTATCTTAAAAATAAGAAGAAGAGGAATAAGAATAAGGGAGGAATTCATTCATCACAAGAAAAATCAAGAACCAAATCGATGAAAAGATTTGAACCAAATCAAATATATGAAAAAATAAGTTTCATTGAATCAAGCTTCTACTTTTGTAAAGAGAAAAGATTCATCATAAAAGATCAAAATGTGTATACTAAAAATTCATGAATCAAATCTCCTTTCTTGTAAATTGAAGGAAGAAAGGTTCGTGGGAAATGATTATCACTTAAAAGGTCAAGTATAGCAAAAAACCATAAAACTTCAAGAAGGTGATAGGAAATGATTTTGATAAAGAGAAAACTCAATTTTCAAAAGTTGAGAAATCCGAAAAACAAATATAAAAGAATTCATGCATTCGAAAGATTTAATATGCCTAATTCTCTTCTAATAAAATCAAATTATTCCTTGATTTTGTAAAAAAATATGTTTAACTTAAAAACGTTCATAAGAATGTAATGAGCAAGTAAAGCAATTTATAATAAAGGTAAACAACAAAATAAAATACAAACTATATTTTATAATGGTTTGGTCATCGTGACCTACGTCCACTCCTGATTCCTCTTCCGTAGAGGCCACCGACGTTCACTAATGATATTCTTTCTAACGAACGAAGATCAACTATCCTTACAACTCTTTCTCCTTTTCACAGGCTCAAGAGAGAAACCTTTACACATCACTCTTTTAAACCCCACTCATCCCTTAGAAACCTTCTAACTCTACTAGGAAGAGACTCACTAACTTTAGAGAGATTACAATACTTTTTTCTTAAGTATATTTTTCTCAATTTCATGCTTTTCTAAGCAAAAAATAATTGGGGTATTTATAGACCCCAAATGACTTTAAAATTGGAGCAAAAAAAGATCTCATCTTAAGTTTCCTAGGTCCTGGTAGTACCATCGCTTGTGTTGGGTGGTACCATCGCTTACAACACTAATGTTGGATGGTAGCACCTCCTGACACAATCTGAGAGACTGTGTTTAGGCGATACCACTGTCTAGACTAGCAGTACCACTGCTTGACAGCTTGGAAAAGTGTACTCTTGACTTTTTTTATCTCATAGGTGGTTCTACCTAACATTGGGTCACCGAATGAGCCTTCCACTTGGCCCAAAACAATCCTAACTCAGGCCCAATGGGCCCCTAATTGAGTTGGCATGGTTATACCCGAAACTAACTCAATCATGACCTAACTATAACCAATTAAGACAACCGATTACAAGACTTGAATTCTATGTTGTCCGGTATGTCTTTGGTTCATCCGATGCTTCGTCTGATCCTTTAGTGAATCATTCTCTCCTTCGGCATATTGCCCAATTGACATGTTGATCTCCCATAACTTATGATCTCCTTAGCGCAATGTCCGATCCTTCGATCCGATGCCCGAACTCACGACACGATGTTCTTCTGCTAGCACGTCGACCGATCCTCCGACCTGACGTCCAATCTTTTGACGTGTTCACTCCGGCCCAATGTCTAATTCTTTCGGCTTTAATCGATTTATTTTTTCTGATCGAAGTTAGTCCTACGTCACTTATCTCAAAGTACATATTAGATTATAACTTTATTAATTAATTTTATCATCAAAATCCGAGATTCAACATTGCTATCATCTATCATACTATCATTTGAACCATTATAATCTGAATAAAGAAACAAATTATTCAAGTCAGATGTGATATGATGAGAAACTCCGGAATCAACAAGCTAGTTTAACGAAGGTTAAAATGATTGAGCAGCAAAGTAAGTATGTGGTGGTGGTAATAAAAACTGAGTAGATGGTGTAGTAAGATATATAGAATAAGATAGATATGAAAGTCGAAATATCCGTGGAATAACAGCTTGCTAGTGACGTTGTTTCTTAGCAACATTGTCTTACAAATCACATACTTGACATGACTTTGTTGTTGAATTATTGATTGGATTTATTAATAGTTTTATTGTGATGTTCTATGTCGTCTCTAGAATGATTATTTCGATGGTAGTTTTGTTGGTTGTGCATCTTGTCTTTGTTACTAGAATTAGCTTTATCGGTAAAATGATAGTGATGATAGCAGTATTAGAAGGTATAAGTTTCATAGATAAAAAGAGATATGACCATTGTGAGGATGAATCACAGTCAAAATCTCTTTATAATCTGAATCAAGATCATTTAATATATAAATAATGATCTTTTCATCATGAAAGATGTCACTTTATTTTATCTATAAAAGATGTCAAATATAGTGCATCTGAAAGCCGTCACAAGGTGGCTCGATGTTTTTTGGTCGCTGATCTTTCCGATGCAAATGTGAATGATATCAAGCTTTGTGTGGCGTTGACTTCTGCCCTCGTAATGGAAACTGCTAAACTTGTGTCTCAACAACGTGTAAGTTGATTTTGTGAATATGCAAAGGGGATGGAGGGAATCCGCAGAGCATTCATTTTGCGTGGAATCGGCAGCAACAAAGTTATATCTCGTGGTAAACAACCAGCTCTGTTAGGCATTATAGTGCCTTGGACATGAGTATTGCTGTCGGTCGACAGCATTGTATTAAGGATATCGATCGGTGACTCCGCGAGCAATCTCGATGCGTTCCTAGATTTGATGAGGAACCCTAACGACCGCACTATCATCAGAGCGTGTGGTCCTGTTGCTTAAAGCAGCACCGAGAGAAGCCACCGTGGGCATTTTGGCAAATCTTCAGAAAGTTAGCACTCTTCTGGAATTCTTAAATCATAATTAGCCTTTGGTTTAAATCATAAATAATGACTCGTAGGCAATAATATATCTTTCTCGTGCAATGATCGTGACGAAACCAATACCAATATCGCCAGTTTTAAGAATCGAAACACTGGTTTCAGCTCTTAAGAGCTCAGGTCTTTCTGGAGGCTGCTACAAATTTAGCCTTTTGTGTTGCAACGTTGCTTGGAAAATTCCTTCCTCTACTTGGAAAATTCATTTGTTTTTATATGCTTGCATCATGATCCACAACAAATTAAGCATAGACGAGAAGTCTTAGGCGAGGGTAGATGAAATTGTTTCCTTTGCATCAAAATCAAAACCTTATCAAGAAGATAGTACTTTTACCATTCCTAGGCATTATTTCTCTGGATCAAAACCTTATCATTTTTTTTCTTTAAGCCGCTTTTACATTGTTTTCCCTATTCAACCTTATCTCTTATGGGTCTCTTAAATCTGATTGCAAGAAAAGTAAAACCAGGCATTTTAGCTTCATCATCCTCAACTATATTAGCTTCATCAAGATACTGAAATTTCAGCTCTGTCAAGGTGTTGGGCTGACCGCCTATATTCAGTTCAATATGGGTTTTATCAGCCCACATCTCACCCCCTCTTAATCTAATCCTAATTAACATTAGAGGGGTGTGGATGGTTACGTTTTAGAGACATAAAAAAGCTATAAAAGAGTAGCAACAAGGGCAGCAACGTAGGGATCTTCGCAGCAGAAAAGAGGAGAAGAAAAAGATAGAAAAACAAGAGAAAGAAAGGGAAGAAAACAAGGACAACGAAGAGAGACTATTCTCAATCATCTAGCAGTGTTCTCATCTCAAGTTAGATCAAATCTACAGTAGAATCTTGTTGTGGTTACTTGGGGAGGTTTTAGATATTATGGACAGTGACGTAATCCTTGTATCCCAGTTATTCTTTTGTGATTGTTGTTAGGGTTTAGGGCAAGAGATTGAGATTTGTATATTCATTATTCTCATAGTGGATTATCTCTAGTTTGCCCCGTGATTTTTACCCTTCACATTGGAGGGATTTTTCACGTATATCTTGGTGCTCTATTTGATTATGATTTCATTTAATTCCGCTGCATATCATGGCCTGCTAGTATTTGATCATATACACAAGTTATTCTCCTTTTTTATCCCATCAACTGGTATTAGAGCAGGATTTTGATGATTTAATTTTGTATTTGAATATGGAGGCTAATAATGTTTCTCGCATAATTAATTTAAATGGCAATAATTGGATGATATGGAAACCAAGAATGGAAGATCTCTTTTATTGCAAAGATTTGTATGAACCTTTGTAGGGGGATAGTGTAAAACCCACAAATATGACAGATGATGAGTGGAAAAGGTTAGATCGAAAAATAATTAGGTTTATTCGATAGTGGCTAGATGATAGTGTCTTTTACCATGTTTCTACTGAAATTTCTGTATATTATCTTTGAAAAAAGTTGGAAAGTCTATATGAAAGAAAAACAGCTGGCTACAAAGCTTTTTGATCAGAAAACTTGTGAACCTAAAATATAGAGAGGGTGCTTCTATTGTTGAGCATTTGAATAAAATGCAGAGTATTACTAACCAGTTATCCTCTATAAAAATGTCTCTTAATGATGAGTTTACAGGCATTGTTACTTCTCAGTTCATTACCAGAAAATTAGGAGACACTAGTGGTTTTCCTTAGTAATTCTGCGCCAGATGACGTTGTCACTATGAGTCAAGTAACAAACAGTTTGTTGAATGAAGAGTTGAGAAGAAAGAGTTCAACAACATCTCAAAATGATTCACAGGCACTTATATCAGAGAACAAAGGAAGGTCAAAGTTTAGAAGCAATTCACGCATGAGTAGGAGCAAGTCAAGATCAAGAAAAGATATTATTTGCTATAACTGTGGTGAGAAAGGACATTACAAGAACCAATGTAAGCAACCTAAGAAGAGCAAGAAAAAAGGAAAAGAAATGAAGTCTATAGAGTCAAAAGATAATATCACAACTATAGTGCAGGGTGGTGATTATTTGATTTTGTCTCATTCTGATGATATTTTTTCTTGTGTGTGTCAGGATCTTGAGTGGGTGATTGACACATGTGCTTCTTATCATGCTACACAATGGAGGGAGTTTTTTGTTACATACAAGTCTGAAAATATTGGTGTTGTCAAGATGGGCAACTATGACACAACAAACATCATAGGCATATGTGATATCCATTTAAAGACCAACCTTGGTTGTAAGTTGGTGCTTAAGGATGTGAGGCATGTGGTTGATTTGAGGCTGAATTTAATTTCAGTTTGAAGGTTAGATGATAAAGACTAAGATAGCAAATTTCACAAAGGGCAATGGAAGCTCAAAAAGGATTATCTTGTTATAGCTAGTGGAAAGAAATATCATACTTTATACAAGTTGTACACTAAAGCTTATGGTGAGCAGTTAAATGCTACAGAAAAAGACTTCAGCATGGAGTTGTGGCATAGGCGATTGGGACACATGAGTGAGAAGGGGCTGCAAGCTCTTTCCAAGAAAGAGGTATTGCCAAACCTTAGAGATATACATATGAACCCTTATATTGATTGTTTGGCTGGTAAATAATATAGAGTTTCATTTGCTAGTCCTGCTTTGTTTAGAAAAATGCATACCTTAGACCGTGTTTATATAGATATATGTGGTCCTTTAAGGATAAAAACTCCTGGTGGATCTGTTGATATTCTTGGTATAAATGGTGTACTTTATTTTGTCACTTTTATAGATGATTTTTCAAAAAAAGTTTGGACCTATGCTTTGAAGACCAAAGATCAGGTTATTAATGTCTTCAAAGAGTTTCATGCCAGGGTTGAAAGGGAGACAGAAAGGTAATTGAAATACATAAGATCAGATAATAGTGATGAGTATACATGATTATTTAATGATTATTATAGGTAATATAGGATCCAACATGTGATGACAGTTCCTTGTACACCTCAGCATAATGCAATTGCAGAGAGGATGAACCGCACCATCATAGAAAAGATCAGATGTATGCTTTCATAGGCCAAGCTACCCAAAAGGTTTTGGGATGAGGCTTTAAGGACTACAGTTGATGTGATCAACTTATCACCATATATAGCCCTAGATGGTGATGTTGCAGAACATGTATGGTCAGGGAAAGATGTTTTCTACAAGCATATGAGAGTATTTGTTTGTCGTGCATTTGCACATATTCCAAACAATGAGAGGTCTAAGCTAGATGGTAAGACTAAAGAATGTATTTTTCTTGGCTACTCACATGATCATTTTGGTTACAGGCTTTGGGATCCAGAAAAGCAAAAGGTGTTTAGAAGCAGAGACATAGTCTTCTTTGAGGATCAAACTTTTGAAGATTTGAAGAAGAAGGCACCAGTCAATACTTCTGTAGAAGGATTAGCAGATTGTGACCCAATTACTCCTCCAATATATCAGGGTGATGGGGGAGATGTGCAGGAAGATAGCGTAGAGCCTGATGTTGATATACCTGCAGGATATGTTGAGCAAGAAGAAGTTGGAGAGCAACTTCCCGCAGAACCTCAGTTGAGAAGATCTTCTAGACAACGTCAACCTTCCAGAAGATACTTTATATATGAGTATGTGATGCTTACTAATGCAGGTGAACTAGAGAGTTATCAGCAAGTAGTTGAAAGTGAGCAGAAAGAGAAGTAGTTAGTTGCTATGCAAGAAGAGATGAATGCTCTTCAGAAGAACCACATTTATGATTTGGTGCTACTACCAAATGGAATGAAGGCCTTGAAGAATAAGTGGATTTTCAGGTTGAAGACTCAAGAATATTGTTCTCAACCAAAGCACAAAGCTAGATTGGTTGTGAAAGGCTTTGGTCAAAAGAAAGGTATTGACTTTGAAGAGATTTTTTCTCCTATTGTTAAAATATCTTCTATTCGGGTTGCTCTTGGTATTGCTGCTAGCCAGGACTTAGAGGTTGAGTAGTTAGATGTGAAGATAGCTTTCCTTCATGGCGATTTGGAGGAGGAAATTTATATGGAGCAACCAGAAGGCTTCAAAGTCAAAGAAAAAGATAATTTTGTCTACAAATTGAAGAAGAGCTTGTATGGGCTAAAGCAAGCTCCAAGATAGTGGTACAGAAAGTTTGATTCATTTATGATAGAAAATGGATACAAAAGAATGGCTTCAGATCATTATGTGTACATCAAATGGTTTTGTGAAGATTTTATTATTCTATTACTTTATATTGATGACATGCTTATTCTTGGGAAAGATATATCTAAAATTAACAGATTGAAGAAGGAACTGAGTGAGTCTTTTGCAATAAAGGACATGGGGCCAGCAAAGCAAATACTGGGTATGAGTGAGTCTTTTGGTTGTCATAGGAGAAATACATCGAGAAGGTATTGGAAAGATTCAGTATGAGCAATGCAAAACCAGTTGGTTCTCCTTTTGTAGATCACTTCAAGTTGTGCTCGGAATAGAGTACGTCAAGTGATGAGGAGAAGGAGAAAATGCAAAAGGTTCTTTATGCTTCAGCAATTGGAAGTTTAATATATGCAATGGTATATACGAGGCTAGACATCATATATGCAGTTGGTGTTACTAGCAGATTTCTTGCATATCCAAGCAAAGAGCACTACGCAACAGTGAAGTGGATTTTTAGATATCTCAGAGGGAGCTATAAGGTTTGTTTAAGCTTTAGAGGTGGACTATATGTGTTAACAGGTTACACAGATGCAGATATGGCAAGAGATATATATATGAGAAAGTCTACTTCAGGTTATGTACTTACTTTTGCAGGGGGAGCTGTGTCATGACAATCTAGGTTGCAAAGGTATATTGCTCTCTCTGCCATAGAAGCAGAATATATTGCTGCTATAGAGGTATGCAAAGAAATATTATAGATGAAATAATTCTTACAAGAATTGAGGTTGAAACAGGAAAATTATGTGGTGCATTATGACAACCAGAGTGCCATCCATTTGTGTAAGAACCTAATGTTTCATTCCAAGTCAAAGCATATAGATGTTAGATACCACTGGATTCGAAATGTATTTGAAGAGAAGTAGTTGCAGCTTCAGAAAATTCACACAAATGACAATGGAGTAGACATGTTGATAAAAACTTTACCAAAAGAAAGACAGGAGATATGCCGACAGCTGATCGGCATGGCTTCACATTGAGGAGTCATGGGACAACCTTCCTTATGGGCTGAAGGGGGAGGTTGTTGGGCTGACAACCCATATTTAGCCCAATATGGGCTTTATCAGCCCACATCTCATCCCCTCTTAACCTAACCCTAATTAACATTATGTCACGAACGGTCGTCGCGCACCCGCAACAACTCCGTTCAACGAACCGTTCGTTGCTCACACCTATATGTATAGCTGCTTAACAGCATATTTTCTCTTGGTTTTGGGTCATTTTGCTTGTAAGAATATAAGTTCAAACAAGCTGCAGCGTTACAAAGTGACTACTCACTAAACCGAGTAAAACAACCCCAAACAGCTTCGTTTTCGTGTGCCGCGAGCTGATTTCTGGAATATGCCTCTGCTCACCAAAACATCAGCCATATCAGCCCCTTGGAACCCCCCGGGTTGTTAGGATCAAGAGCACTAAGAGGGGGGGGTGAATTAGTGCAGCAGAAAACTTTCAACGTTTAAAATTGCGTTCGTACGACAAAGGTGATTTCAGTAGAAAAGCCGATTCGTAAATTACTTTAACTTGATATCAGGTAAGAAGCAGTTAAAACAAATCTATAAAGGCAGTTTGCAGTTATGATGGAAATCAGAATGTAAGCGTAAATTGAAATACGATGTTCATACGGTAAAAGCGATTTCAGTAGAAAAGCCGATTCGTAAATCACTTTAACTTGTGATTAAGCAAGAAGCAATTAAAACAAATATGTTAAGGCAGTTTGCAGTTGTGATGGAAATTAGAATGTAAGCGCAAACTGAAATACGATGTTCGTACGGTAAAAGCGATTTACGTCTAAACACGATTCGGAAAATACTGAGCTTGGAAACGCAATTGTAAAAGCGCAGAAGGCAGTAAGCTATGAAGGAGGTTTGCAGTAAGGATAATCAGCTCAAAGTAAATGCAAACCAGAGAAGACGGGACAGTGGTTCGGTCAATCGTGACCTACATCCACTCCTCCGATTCCTCTTCCGTCGAGGCCACCAGCGTCCACTAACGATCTTCCTTTACTAGGAGAAGATCAACCTCCTTCTTACACCCCTCTTCTCCTTTTACTGGGTTTAGGAGACAACCCTTACAAGCACTCACTCTCCTCTCTTAAATAGAATTTTAACACTTAAGTTAGAGGAGGGAAATTCTAGAGATTGCAGTAGTGTTTTCTCTCTTTTAATCTCTCTATGCTTGTATATTTTACCCAGGGATTGGAGGGGTATTTATAGGCTCCAAACTAGTTTGAATTTGGAGCTCAAATCTGTCATATCTTGGAATTTCGAGGTCTGGCAGTTGCACCGCCTAACAGGGCTCGAAGACTGAGCCTCTAGGCGGTGCCACCACTTGTCAAGGGCGGTTGCACTGCCTGGCAGAGCTTGGAGACCGAACTAGTTTGCACCGTTGTCAGAGGCGGTTGCACTGCCCAGCCAGAACTCGGAGACTGAGCCTTGGGCGGTGCCACCGCGACCCAGGCGGTGCCACCTCTGGGCGAGAGATCTGGGTCCGAATGGGTTGATCCATTCGGCCCAATTTGGTTCTTTCAAGGGCCCAATTATCCCTAGATTAAGTTAATGGGATCACCTCCCAATTCTAACTTAATCATCGTACTAACTACGACAATTCTTAAGACTTTTACTACAGCTTGCTCCGGTGCGTCAATCGCTTCTTCCGACGAAGCTTCCGTGAACATCGGCGGTCCTCGGCGATGCTCCTACGGACTTCCGGCAAACTCCTAGACTTGTATTTCACGATCCACTTGGCGAAGTTTCGACGAGCTTCTTTTTGGCAAGCTCACGGACTTTCGATTTGTTCCGTAGAACCTTCGGCCGTCGGACTTCCGTCAAGCTCTCGAACTCCCAACGTGATCATAGTCCCGACTGCAAGCAACTCCTACTGCATGTCTTACTTTCATCAGAAGTTAATCCTACACACTTAAAACAAAACTTTGATCGAGTCAATTAATCTTAAGCAATTAACCAAGTTGTCCCAGGTATGTCATTGGTCCCTCGACGCCGTTCGGATTCTTCAAGATTCGCCCTCTCCTCTGGGGCCTATTGCCCAATCGGCCCGATTGACTCCGCAACTCCGATATCCTTTGGCATAATACCCGCTCTTCTTGGCCCAATGCGTTTCGAGTCCACGGCCCGAAGCCTTCTTCGTCGATACGTCGACCGATCCACCGACCTGACGTCCAATCTTCTGACATGCTTCTTCGGCACAACATGATTTTTCCTGCTTTAATTGTCTCATCATGATCGAAGCATCCTGCGTTACTTAAAACACAGATTAAAATATAAATATATATCAAGTGATTTCATCATCAAAATACGAGATTCAACATGGGTGGCACAGGGCTGGATGGGGCTTCGGTATAGTACCGGGCGTTGAACACTCCTTCGCAAGTTCGCAAGTTCGCACGTTGCCTTGACGGGAACTTGTTGTCACGCCCAGGACTCGGTGAGCAGCTGTTTGTGGGCTTGCAGCTGTTCATTCAACCTTCTAAAGCCCTTGTTTTTCCCTTCTCCCTCTTTTCTCTTGTGCACGCAAGGTACTCGCTGAATTGCTTATAAAGCTTCCCCTCTTTTCGCGAGACGTCGGGACTTGTCCATCGCTCGTTCTTTCGAACTAATCAACTTTCTCTTTTATAGGTCCTTCGGGACTTGCAAGAGATTGCAAGTGGGCTGATCTTTACAGAGCAATATCGTAAGAGTGAAGCGCGACTTAGGTAACATAAGCTAAGTTCGCGTCTTCGCCGCAAAGGTGTCTTACGCCTTAGGCAATTCCAGCTAAGGCCGTGACAATTAGGGGGGTGTGAGTGGCTGTGTTTTAGAGGCAGAAAAAGGCTATAAAAGGGTAGCAACAAGGGCATCAATGCAGGGATCTTCACAGTAGAAAAGATGAGAAGAAAAAGATAGAAAAATAAGAGAAAGAAAGGAAAGAAAATAAGGACAACACGAGAGACTGTTCTCATCTCAGGTTAGATCAAATCTACAGTAGACTCTTGCTATGATTACTCAGGAAGGTTTTAGATATTGTGGACAGTGACGTGATCCTTGTATCCCAGTTACTCTCTTGTGATTGTTGCTAGGGTTTAGGGCAAGAGATTAAGATTTGTATATTCATTATTCTCATAGTGGATTATCTCTAGTTTGCCCCGTTGTTTTTACCCTTCACATTGAAGGGATTTTCCATGTATATCTCGATGTTCTATTTGATTATAATTTAATTTAATTTTATTACATATAATGACTTGTTAGTATTTGATCATATCGCAAGGAGGCATAGACGGAGAAGCATGTGAGAGACTGCCAAACATAATGGTAGATTTTTTTTCAATTCTATTGAATTGAATTATATCAAAATTTATGAGTCTTATAATCATCATTAAAAAGAAAATTAGTTCGTTTTCGTTGTTGGAGTAAATGAGTCTTACGAGTTAAGACTGAGATCGACTTAGCATTGGCCAGATTGCTTGATCAACAAATTCTTATTTGATTGATGCTAAGTAACTTACCTACAAAAGACTAACGATGGGGCCAATTTTGATGTTGGAATTCAGGCTGATGTCATTCACAACTAGTATGCTCTAAAAGATCATACATTATGTAGTAAACCAATTAATCTAAAAAATATTAGAAAATATTCACATGTCGAAGGTAAAAATTAATAAAAATATTAGAATAATAGTTCACATGCATAAAAATTAAGAGTATTGGATTATTTATGTATGTATGTATATATATATATATATATATATATATATATATATATATATATAAATAAAGTTTAACTACAACTTAACAAGATTAAGTTTCTGGATTGAATTGATGTTTAAATTGATACTTATTGACTAGTTTTACATAAACTCATCAATCTTTGAATTCTAACATTAGATAAGATTGGATATCCTATATCATGTAAGGATGTGATTGATCCATTCACTTCATACAAATCCAATCCAATCCAATCCAATCCAATGTTGATGCATTGGCGTTCCTCACTTGCTATAGACAGGTGATCCTAACTAGTCAAATATAGTCGATTCCGGTCAGGTCTGACCTGTGGTTAAGTGGGAATAAATAGAACTGCTGCTTTGTGAGGTAGAGGTTGGACCAGTAGTTGTCGCACCACAGAAAGCCGAAGTGGGTCGTCTAACAGTCAAACACCTGCTCTTCCCTCCATATCCGATGTCATAACCTAACGTGGATCTCTAAATTTTGCTTATGATGTTATCGATCGATTGTTTTGAGGAAGGAAGGAAGAGCAGTTGGCGACCTGCAGTTGAGACTGAAAGGTTAGCGGCAGGTCTGCTCCATGGCTTTCTTTATAAAAGCCTTGTGTGCTGTTAGCGTACCGCATTCACTATCTCCTTCCTCTCTCTCTCTCTCTCTCTGAATTATATTACTGTTCCAAGTCTGTTTTCTTACATGGGTCCTGGTGGGCCTGGAGGACCTGGTGGGCCCGGAGGACCATTCGGCCCTGGCCCAGGCTGGGGACCACTTCCTGGGGGCTCCGGCGGTTGGGGCCCTGGGCCTGGAGGGCCATTCTGGGGACCTGGCTTTGGTGGTTTCTTCCCCTCGTGGTCAGTTCCTCGTCCGAGTAGTTAAATGTTTAATACTCCATGTTGCGTTACGGATAAGCTATCATACTGTGCTTGTGCTCGCAGTTTATACTTCCTCTGCTGCTGCTGCCTGCTTCAGGAGTGCTGCGGCCCCTTTTTCGGTGGCCCCCGGGGCCCTCCTGGTCCACCTTTCTGAGGATGCTCATCGACGGATGAATGATGGAGTCTCTCTCTCTCTCTCTCTCTCTCTCTCTCTCTCTCTATTTATATACGTATGTGTGAATGAAAGGGTTTAATCTTAATGTGCCACATGTTGAGATCAAATTACCTGACGCTTGGTGTGTAGAAGAATGAATGAAATTTCATGCGTGGTCGTTGCATTATTGCTTCGTAATAATCAGTTGAGATAGAAAAAATCATTGTCTTGGATCGATGCAGCAGTAGTTGAGACACAGGCATCGAGTTCATATATTAGCTACCTATCGAATCCATCATAGATAATTGTAGCACAGTAGTAACATATTAGGAAACCTCAGAAATTTTGACAGAAGATAAGCTTTTTTTTGCCTTGAGAGGAAAAGTGGAAAGAGCTTCATGGACAATTAATTCTACATATCATCATGCTAGATACTAGATAAAAAGACCAAAAGTTCCACAAGTATATGAACATTGAATCATTATATTATTGCATACCAAATTGCATAAATTTACCACATAACTAGTAATGTATCTGATGAGAATAAATACTACACACCATTTTATGTACATCATGCTTTTGACTTGTACGTGACACATAGCAGAAATTGTATCAACTCGACCGACATGGAAAATTATGAGCACAATGACGATTTATTGGTATCTTCATTCACACAGAGATACATGGAAGCTATCATCAAGTCGGGAGACTGCATTATATACCAACAGGTAATCAAGTTAGGCCATAGGCAGCAGCACAAACTAGTATAACGATAAATCAATCAGACATCAATTGTGAACACACAAAAAAACAAAAAAAACACACAGATCCTCAGATCATTTTCCAAAGAGAGAGAAGCAAGTGGTTATATGACAAATAATCTCACTGTGATTATAGAGTCCAGAGTAATTGCTGACACCACTTGATCTTCAAGCCAAAGACCAGAAGAGAGGGAAGCAGGATCAGCAAATCAATTTATCTCCAGCAATACATGATCGAGTCTGAGGGTAGGACTTCAATAATGCAATTTATCAGTAGAAAATAAAATCATTATATATATATATATTTCTTACGACGACGTTGGCAGTTGGCGCTAATGGTCCAGGATGCATTAGGAGAAGATCGCCGATGAGGAGCAACTAGTGGGTGATCATGCATGGTAGAGAGGCCACGCCACGACGTTGGCCGTAGGCGTCACACAAATCCCGGACTGTGATAGTAGTAGTAGTGTGTTGAAAAAATACGACAAAAAATATGATGAAAATACTATGGAAAAAAATAACAAACACAAGATCAAGAATAATATAGGAAATATATTTAGGCTTGAAACCTGTATAAACACTTTCCTAAAAATAATATTTGCACCATCTTCTCAACAAGATTACTATGAGTTTGATGCAAATAGTTTTAGTAGATCTGATAAGTCTTTAGAAGATCACAATAAAAAATCTTCAAAGAGGAATTAGAGAATGTCTAATTCAATCATTTGGAGAGTTATCAAGAATATGAAAGAGATGTGTTCATAATTTACTCTCAAATATCTATTTATAGATATTTTCACAAAAGATACAATCTTTAAAAAATAACTACCAAAATAACTACAAAAGAAATCATCTTTTCAAATAAATATTTTAATTTTTTTTAATTTAAATAATTTATAACAATCCCCCACTTATTTAAATTTAAAATTTTCTCCAAGTGATTAAATAATATTTATAAATAAAATAATATATCTTTCGATTTAAATATTACCTTAGTGTAAGTATCATAAAGTGAAGTCGAAATCACAAATAATATAAAAGCTTTGAATTTGTTATTCCAAATGATAACACCAGTGATACTACACACATAAATACAACATTCTTGTATTCCTTATAAATTCTCGCTTAGCCCTAACATGCCCTTAGACTCATTCAAATTCATGAACTTTTATGAGCGAAACTCTAACTCTCGATCAAAGTAGCATCACTTTAAAGTTCATATAGGTGAAGTTCTTATAGTATCTTTGTCATTCTTTGAGATACTTATTCTAACTTGATTGAACTTCATTAAGAGTATGATTAACCCAGCTCTCATTCAGTGACAACCAGCACTTTAATATATTTAGATGAGACTCGTAAAATATTTGAAAGTGTTGAACCGCTCCACATGTCAATGGCTTGTTATTACCATTTGAACTCTTTATTACTCATTTTATAATATTAAGTATAGTTGCTATCATTGGTAGATCTTTTATTCAAGGAGTTTTAGCCCCATCCATTTTGATATTGATCTTACAACTTCTCTCGTAAGAGATTTGGTGAACGGATAAATCAAATTCTCATTTGTTTTCATAAATGTGAGTGAAATAATCCTACTTTTGATTAATTTTCTCACATAAGCATGCCTAAGACTTATGTATCTTGATTTTCCATTATATATTTCATTAAATGCACGAGCTAAAGTGGCTTGACTATCACAAAGTATAGAAATTGAATTCACACTCTTAGAAGTTAATGAAATTTCTAATAGAAAGTCTCTCAACCATTCAGCCTCCTTTCTTGCTTTTGCTAGAGCAACAAATTCCGATTCCATAGTTGAGTGAGTTATACATGTTTATTTCTTGCTTTTCCAAGAAATAACACCACCTCCCAAGGTGAACACCCAACTAGTAGTGGATTTGTTATCTCTGAAACTCGATATCCAACTTGCGTCGATATATCCTTCTAAAATAGTAGGAAATTTTGAGTACTGTAGACCATAATCTTTGGTCTATTTAAGGTACCCAAGAACTCTTTCGATAGCCTTCCAATGCTCTACATTTGGATTGCTAGTAAATCTACTTAATTTACTAACTACAAATGCTATATTAGGTCTTGTACACTCATTGCATACATAAAACTTCCTATAGCACTTGAATATTCTAATTGAGCTATTGTTCTTCTAATATCCTTGACTAATTTGATACTTGGGTCAAATGAGGTATTTGCTTCTTTGATTTTTAAGTGATTGAATTTCTTCAGTATTTTCTCTATGTAATGAGTTTGACTTAAAACATATCCCCCCACTATTTTTTTTACCTTGATACCTAGTATGGTATCAACTTGCTCAAGATCTTTCATCTTAAATATTGAAGATAGAAACCTCTTTGTTTCTACAACACCTTTCATGTCATTGCTCACTATTAGCATATCATCAACATAAAGGTAAACTATCACCATATAGTCATCATAAGTTTTGAGATAAACATATTTATCTACAATATTATGAACAAATACATTATAAAGAATTGTTGCATCAAATTTCTCATGCCACTATTTTAAAGCCTACTTTAAACTATATAATGACTTAATAAGTTTACACACTTTATGCTTATTTCCCGGTAGAACAAAACCTTCGGGTTGTTCCATATATACCTCCTTATCGAGGTTTCCATTTAGAAATATCGTTTTGACATCCATTTGATAAACATAAAGATCAAAAATTGATGTTAAAGCAAAAATAATTCTAATAGATATGATCCTAGCCATAGGAGTATATGTGTCAAAATAATATATTCCTTTCTTTTGTCGAAATCATTTAGCAACTAACCTTGTTTTGAATGTTTGGAGAGTACCATTTGTATGATACTTCATACAAAATATCCATTTATAACTAATAAGTTTAGAGGAAAAAGGTAAATCGATAAGTTCCCGAAATATGATTTAACATAATAGAATCCATCTCATTATTAATTGCATCTTTCCAAAAAGTAGTATCACAAGAGGTCATAGCTTCTTTAAACATTTCAGGATCATCTTCCACTGGTAAAACAAGAGGAATTATTTTTAAGACTCTCTCATTAATTTCTTCTACAAGGTAAAAGGAAATACTTTGAGGATCAATCTCATCCGATCTTAATGTTTTTATTTTCCGTGTACGAATACTTCTCATTAATTCATGATATTGCTCTCCAACCTCTTATGAACTTTATTGATATCCAATTAAAGGAATATTAAGTTGCTCACCAACCTTTTGAGATATCTCCATTGGTGACTCTTCACTAGTTGGAGGATGAACATTATTATTTGAAGTCATTAAGTGTTCAAAGAACTTCACATCTTGAAATTCTATTATGATATTAGACTCCAAATTAAGAAATCTATAAGCTTTGCTAATTGAGGCATAGCCTATAAATGCACATTTGATTTCTCTAGGTCCCAACTTTGTCCTTTGAGGACCATTATTCTTATAATACACAAGACACACCTACACTTTAAAATAACCAATGTTAGGTTGCCTTCCTATCTATAACTTATATAGAGAGATCTTATGTTTTTTAGAGGGAATTATATTTAAAATTTGACATGCAACCAATAAAACTTATTCCCATAAATTATTAGATAATTTAGTATACAACAACATAGCATTAATTATCTCTAGATAAGTTCTATTTTTTCTTTCTACTAATCTATTTTGCTCTGGTGTTCTAGGTGCTAAAAATTCAGGAATTATGCCTAATTCACAAAATAAGTTAAATTCATTAGGAAAGTATTCTCCTCCTCTACTACTTCTTAAAAATTTAATTTCCTTGCCTAATTGATTTTCAACTTCTGCTTTATATGCCTTAAAAGCATCATTTTTATGTTTCAATAAGTAAACATATATGAACCTAGATATATCATCGATAAAAGTAATGAAATATCTATTGTCTCGTCTTAGTAATATGTCATTTAATTCACATATATTAGAATGTATTAAGTCTAATAAATTAGTATACCTTTCAACACTTTTGAAGGGTTTCTTCATCATCTTTTATTTAACACAAATTTTATATTTATTAAGATAATCAAAATAATAATTTATTAAGCATGAATATAAAAGTCCTTAAAAATAAAAATCAAAGAATAAAAATAAATATAAAAAGAAGAAAGAACTTAATGTGACTTGGGACGAAACGAGTGCATTCGAAGATGAGGAGCAAACCATTGAAGACGAAGTGGCGAACTTCACTTCGATGGCTCTCGACAATAAGGTAAATGGCTCAACCAAAATGTCATTACCTTACAATGAATTATTTGATGCATTCAATGATTTGCATAATGAATTTAAATTAGTTTGTAAGAATTTTAAATTACTAAAAAAAATCATGCTTCTCTTACTAGTAAATTTAAAAAATTAAAAATAAGTATAATAATTGCATGTTAACTCCTTGCACTAAGTGTGAAGAGTTAAACTCATACAAAAAGAAAATTTTGCTATTACAATAAATGTTAGATAAATTTAAAATATATAACAAATCTTTAAACATGATTCTTGTAAATAAGAGTCATGTTCGTAGATAGAAAGGAATCGGCTTTGTGAGTAACACTCAACAAAAGCTAACAATTTTTTATTAAAGGACCCACATTATATATTTCCTATGAAAATAGATGTAATTTTTGTGGTAGGTGTGGACATTTTGCATATAAATGTTTATTCAAGAAGTATGGCTTATATAAATTAGTTTGGGTTCCTAAAGGAACCATAAATGATCATATGCCAAAAATCAAGATAGATAGATTTAACCATGAGGGAACCAAAGTCAAATGGGTACATAAAAGAAACTCACCTTTCGTGTAGAAATATCTACAATTGAAAACTATGAGCAAAATATTGATAGTGGATGCTCAAGGCTTATGATCGGAGATCCAACACAAAGCTCACTAGCCGAAACAAAGTGATTTTGAAAATGCTTTATGTTTAATGAAATCATGCTTGATGATTTAATGATTTAATTATGCATAATGATTTGAAGTCATGATGATTTTTATGATTTATGGCTTATTGGACTTGATGATTTTTGTGATAATTTTATATATTTTTTAAATGATGATGCATTTTTTGATTTGGGGTAAAAAACTTGGGCATGCTTATATGAAATCAAATCACTTAAATTGAAACTAAAATGGGTAGAATGCTTTTTTTTCTTGAAAATATCTCTAAAGCTTTTCGATTTTTCAATAAGTGATTCATAAATCCATTTTGTATTATCTCTTGAATTAAGAAAGTGATTATGATGATTTGAATTTGAATAAATTTTTATCCAAATTATGATCTTGATTCCTTGACATATATAACTTGAGAATTTTTTTATGAATCAAGATCTCTCATAAGATCTCTTATGTTTCTTTTATCATTTATTAAAGAGAATACTTATCCAAATGAATCATGATTTTTATCTTGATTTTTTGATATTCTTGAAATTCTCTATGATGCATTTTATTTAAGAGGATATTTTCTATATATATATATCATGAGATTTCTTATGCATAAATCAAGATATTTTACCATTCTATTCTCCCTTTTTTTTTGTTATTTACAAAAGAAGAGATTTGTCAAAATGAATCATGTATTTGGTATTCAAATGATGTTTGATATTTTTCATGTCATGATTTATTTATGATACTCTCTTATTTTCATGAATTGTATATTTCATCACCAAGTTAATTTTTCTTGATATATTTCATGTGATGTTTTGAAAAATGATTAATAAAAAAAGTTTTGAACTATTGTAACCATCCCTTCTTTTTGACAATAACAAAGGGGGAGCAAAACTTGTTAGCTTGCTCAAAGAGAAGCAAACATTACAAACTTGCATATTTCAAAGAGAAGAAAACTTGCTAACTTGAATGTTCTAAAATTATATAAAATTTGCTAGCTTGCATGATGTAAAACTTGTTAAAATTACTAGATTGATTATCTCAAAAGAGAAGAAAAGTTTGCTAACTTGTATATTTCAAGAAGATGCAAAAATAGCCTATCTTGAACATCTTAAAAGATGTAAAATTTTGCTAACTTTCACGTGTGAAAAACTTACTAGCTTGCATATTCAAAACTTGCTATCTTACTAGCTTGCATATTTAAAAACTTACATGTTGTACTTCTTCTTTTTGCCAATGATAAAGGGGAGAAAGAATTGCTCGTGTACACGTCTCAAAAGAAAATTACTAGCTTGCACATTTCAAGTAAAAGCAAATATTGCTCACTTTCACATCTCTAAAGTGTTGATATATGATGTTTCAAAGACTTCAAATTATACAATGATTTGAAATTATGTTTAAAAAATAGCTAGTTTCACTTTTCTCTTTTTGTTGATGACAAAGGGGAAGAAGGTATGATGATGATCATGCATGATATGATTTTATTATGAATGATGATTTGGAATCATGTATGTAATGATGATTTTATAATTTAAAAATATACATGATGATTTGGTATTATGCATATAATACTTCAACTTATGATTTGGAATAATGCAAGCAATACTAATGATTTTATGATGATCTATATGATGTATTGCATATAATATGATTTATAATTAAAATCATTTCAACTTGGACTAGAAGGTCATCATTTATTTGAATGATGCCTTATTTCAATATGATATATTAATAAGGAGAGTTTAGTTTAATTTTGTCATCAATCGAATGTCATCATAAAAAAGGGAATATTATTGAATCTCGAATTTTGATGATGAAATCAATTGATGAGGTTGTGATCTAATTTACGTTTTGAGTGACGCAGGACTAGTCAATCAAGACAAATTGATTGAAGCAAGAAGAATCGGACATTGGGCCAGAGTTGAACATATCAAGAGATTGGACGTCGGGCCAGAGGATTGGTCGACATGTCGATAGAAGGACTTCGTGCTGTGAGTTCGGACATCGGGCCAAAGGATCAAATATTGCGCTAAGGAGATCGAAAGTTACGAGAGTCAACATGCCGATTGGGTAATACGCCGAAGAGGACGATGCACCGAAAGATCGAACAAAGTGCCAAAAGAACCAATGACATGTCGAACAAAGATGATTCGTGCTTTGTAATAATTTATCTAGATCGAGTTAGTTTAGGTCGTAATTGAGTTGGTTTTTGGTATAATAATTCCAACTCAATTAGGGGTCCATTGGGCCTGAGTTGGGATTATTTTGGGCCAAGTTGAAGGCTCAATCGATCACCCAAGATTAGGTGGAACTACCCATGAGCTAGAAAAATTAAGAGCACACTTTTCCACACTTGGCAAGTGTCAGACTGGCAAGTGGTGATATTGCCCAAGGCAGATGGTGGTACCGCCCGTACCCCGAAAACTCAGTGATTTGAATTTTGGCTCCAAGTTTTGAAGTCATTTGGGGTGTATAAATACTCCACAAATTCCTGCTTGGAATATACACAAAAAGAGAGCAAAAATTATATGATTCCAAGGTTGTAAAACTCTTTTAATTATAGAGTCCCTCCTCCAAGAGCTTAGTGATAGTCTTAAGGGAGGTATGCGAGGGAACACTCGTAAAAGAGGGGTGTAAATATTCTCTCCTGAACCTATGAAAGGGAGAAAAAGTAGAAGGGTAGTTGATCTTTACTCATTGGAAAAAAGATCAGTGGCCTTAAGTGAAGAGGAATTTGGAGTAGATACGTCTGTAAATTGGTTTGTATTTCTATTTTGTTATTTACTAAACTGTTTTACTTCTTCGATACATTAGCCTTACACTTTTACGAATGTTTTCAAAGTTAAACACTCATGGTTTTATCGTATGAAGATTTTCGACTCGACATAATTTTTATGTACGGACTAATTCACCCTCTCCCTCTCGTACCGACTTGATCCTAACAATATTAAGTTTTCCAATTATATTGATGAGTTGAAATTCAATTATACATCCGGGTATATATATAAAGTCGGGTGATCCATAAGTGCTAGCACATGAATACAGGAGGCAGGGTCACGAGTGATGAGGTGATGCCATCTCTTATAAACAGAATCGAATATAAAGAGTATTGTACGGAAGTCATGGGAGGATTATGAGTGATGAGATGATGACATCTCTTGCAAATGGAATTGAATATAAAGAGGGTCATATAGGGGAAGCCATGGGAAAATTTGAAGCGAATGATGTATTGGTGCATTCTTGTCTTAATAGTTATCTTATTTTTCTATAAAGTAGAAATATAAGATAAAATAAACATGAGGCAAATGCTATAGGCTAAAACAAATAGGAAAAAAGAAAAAAAAAAAGAGACCATCTAATAATGTTCAAAGAATACAATAAGAAATTTATTATTAGAATTACTCGGATGAACCAAGACCGACCACATATCCATCACCACATTGGCGATAGCCGATAGTTATATTTATCATAAATAAAAAACATAATCAATAAAAAAATCTAAATTACTACGTGGTGCATTTTACGTAGATAAATCGGGATATTCAACATGCTATCATCTATTTGCAACGCTATACGAATTAAACAATGTCTATAACAACCAAATTATTCCCACGTGATAAAGACAATTATATTATTAAAGCTAAGATAGATATTGTATACTAAACCATGGATGAACAAACATGAAAAAGAAGCACTGAAATACCATCATCGGATGATCAAATAAATAATTAAAATACAATGAAAGAACATGTAAATCTCACAATTCCTTCCGAAGACACAGAGAGAGAGAGATAAGCATAATAAATATTTTATGAGATCACACTAGTAAAGTCCCAATCGTACTAGCTTTAAGATCTGCCATATATCTATTTTTCTATGATTTAGTGTTAGTGGAAGGATGATTATTAAGTTACAAAGGGCGTTTTGAGCCATTCTTTTTGCCAATATCAAGTTCATGGTAAAACATACCAATTACACTTATGCTAAATCATAAAATGGTCAAATTATGTAAAAGAATGTTTTTATAAATTACTAAACAATTTGAACATTCAACATTGCATTGCAATATGCAATAAGTTGCTGAAATAATTATAAGATTGGAAATAACAAGATCATAAAGAGACCAAAAAAAATCTCTTGAGAGTTCAAAATTTTAGTCTCAAATATTTCCTAGTACATTCTTATCAATTGAATACCTCGACCAAGTCCCTACTTCATCATGGGAATAAATTGCTCGACGGATGTTTTACTTTATCCTATCTTTAATTTTATCCGATGTTAATTCTTATGCAAAATCCCATCCCGATGCATGAAAATCAGTGAAGAAGAATCATAACCCGAGATTCAACTAATATCATTCATTCCTCCTGCGAGTGTGATCGTGGAGATATTTGATTAAGCTTTTTTCGATAAACTATGCAGCTAAACAAAATCAAACAACACAATTGAAAATCAAAATAATAAATAATAAATTTATTTTTGTACGTATATCGGGGTTGCTTATGACTACTCTATTTATAGAGCTTAAAAGTGCAAACCTTGGAAAGGTACTATTCAAAGATGTATAGATGCACCATTATAACTAATTAAAATCGATAAACTTCAACGATAAGGAAGTAGTAGTATTACCTTTCGAATGTAATATACAATAATACAACAGGAAAGAGGAAAGGGAAAAATAGATATCCCGCATAGGAAAGTCATAATAGACACCTTATATTTATCATATATATATATATATATATATATATATATATATATATATATATACAAGAAAAGAAAAAGATTCCATCCAGATTCTACTTATAAAGAAGACTGCCTTCAGAAAATTTCATGTAAAGTATGGTTATAAATGACACCTCCAAAAGAGTTCTCACACCAAAAATGTCATTAGCCTACATATGGTAAGACAAAAAGAAAAGAAAGAGTGATTCGGTTGAGTAACGACTTAAACCATTACTCCAAACGTGTAAAAGCTAAAGATAGATCGATAATATATGATAAAATTAAGCATACATTTAATAATGATAATGGCAAGTCCGAGTGTAAGTTATGAACCGACGAAGTCGATCCAAACGAACCCACATCAAACATGCAGGGACGCTTCACGAGCTGACGTGAGGAAATTTAGTGGCAAGACAGTACGGTTTGACGTTGATTAGATTGCGATCGATGCTTCGTGGCCCGACATGAGCAGGTCAGGTGGGGCGACTCATGTCCATGCATCACATGTCCCATGTCGAGTAGTTGGCAACGTTCTACTTCAATGCATATAGTGATTTCATCGCCTACTATAGAAACTAAATATGAATGATCTAATTTGGTAAGGAGAAACTAAAGCCAAGGATTCTTTGGCCTCACCCCAACATCGGGTCCTGCTACATGAGACATTTTAGTTATGAGCATCTCCTATGAAAACCATCTTGCTCATTTGTTTGTTATCCATGATGACATTTGAGAGCAGGTACGATCTCATTCACCTCTCCTTCGGATATGCCAGAAAATACATGATATGTGGAACTAGTTGAGTCCATATACGAACATGATTGACCATAATTTCCTTGGTGTCATGGGAGATTGAAAGAGGACGCATCATCTTTTCAAGCCATTGGAAGAATAAGTGGTGCACTTCTTCTTCTTCTTCTTCTTCTTCTTCTTTTCAAGCCATTGGCTATGATGACGAATAGGATGCTGCTATCTCTTAGTGGTTTGAGACACTCTCGACTGATGAATCGTTGGTGGATCAACAACTTACCACACATGAGACTAAAGTTGAAACTGCCCATGTTTTTGGTTAGCATTTGATCTTGATTTCAAGCTTTTGAACATCTGTTGCATGATCTTTTCAAGATCGGGTTAGATTTTTGGGCTAGAGCTAGGTTTCAAAGTCCTCTTTTATTCGGAGGGCGGGCCTTACTCTAATTTGGGTGATTCAGATTAAGTCATGAAAATATTTTTTTTTATATTTAGATATAAGATTGCATACTTAAGTTTGATGAGAGAAAAATATAATATTATTTTTTTGGAAGGTACGTACATAAATGACGGTGATATTATAATTTAGAATTTTGTTCTGAGTGGAAAAGAAAATTGGATCGTTTCAATCGAGTCAATAATGTGTTAGAAAAAGAAATAAGAAAGATGATGGGGATATAGACAGGAATAACCTTTGTATAGGAACAAATACTAGAAGACCAAAATACGCAGCGGAATAAAATGGAAACACAATCAAACAGAACACCAAGATATACGTGGAAAACCCCTTCAATGTGAAGGGTAAAAACCACGGGGCAAACTAGAGATAATTCACTATGAGAATAATGAATATACAAATCTCAATCTCTTGCCCAAAACCCAAGCAACAACCACAAGAGAATAACTGAGATACAAGGATCACGTTACTGTCCACAATATCTAAAACCTCCCAAGTAATCACAGCAAGAGACTACTGTAGATTTGATCTAACCTGAGATGAGAACACTGCTAGATGATTGTGAACAGTCTCTCTCGTTGTCCTTGTCTTCTTCCCTTTCTTTCTCTTCCTTTTCTGCCTTGTTCTCCTTCTTCTCTTTGGAATCTCGTGGCTCCGAAGATCTGCCTCGTTGTTGCCTTTTTATAGCTTTAATCTGCCTCTAAAACGTAGCCACCACACTCCCCTAATCTTAATTAGGGTTAGGTTAAGAGGGGGTGTGAGCTGTGGGTTGATAAAGCCCACATGGGCTGAATATGGGCCATCAGCCCAACAAAAGAAAGCAAAAAACAAAGCATGGTGCATGTATATTTTGATAACAATACTTCGATATAATAAGTAATTTCTTGTTGGCTAAAATCATCTAAAAAGAAGAAGAAGAAGAAGAAGAAGAAGAAGACAAAAAAACTCTAGGGGCATAAAATTAAACTTAGCTCACATCAACGGAGAGATCATGGCATTAGTCATCCCAGTTGAGCTTATTACTGAATGGTAGACAATTGCTTTCTGACAGTGGAGTTGGTGTCAGCTTCTTGTGGTGGGTGATCAAAAGAAGGGCGAGCATTCGAGATTTATAATAGCTTTTTAGTCGTGAGCTTCCCCAGTTAAAAGATGCCACCCACGGCCTCTTTTAACTGGCTGTGTGTTCTCTCGTTGGCTGGCTGCAGTTCCTCGTTCTTCACGTCTTCTCTCTCTCATATTATCTATCCTATGTGACGCACATCACGCACCATTCCTTGGTGAATTGCAAGGAAATGGTACCAAAAAGCTTGTGTGTTGCTCAACAGAAGCTTCTCTTTTTCTCGCACAAATTTACACCTATCGCTTAGTTCCTATTTTACTGGATAGCTTAATCGACACACCATCTTTTAAACCTCCAGAAGCTTTCACTAACTAATAATCTAATGAACAGGGAATTTAGTACTAACTAACTCTCCACCAACTCAGTGGAAATTCTTTTTCTATGTAATCAATCCCATTAACGTTCATAATTTTATTGTCGTTGATGAACTGATATCGCGCAAAGGTTATCTTTGTGTCAGAGAGGAGATATCAAGATTGAGAAGAGAGGAAGGAATGTGTGCAAACTCGGTATGGCAGACAAATAGATGAAACACCTATGACACGTTTGGAACCGTATTGCCTAATATTTATTGATGCTTGAATCTTGATGTGATCCAATATGAGGAGGAGCATGTTAAATTCAAAATCCATATGTAATATCTCAACTTGAAGTCTTTTTGTTTGCTTGAAGAAAAAAAAGAAAGTGTTCGACGTTTTTATGCTCCAAGAGATTTTTCATCGTCACTAAGCTTTTCTTTCGGCCGTCTAATAATTCATGGTGTGATAATTGAAGGAGACGACATTTTTCACTACCTGTAATATCTCAACTTCAAGATTAAGTAGCTTCTTCCGTGATGAGATTCTAGGATTCATCTTTGGTGTCGATCAAAAAGTTCTCAGTCTTTGATGGTTTCTTACACACAGCAATGCCGAAGGTTGTGGTAGCAAGGATTTGCAGATGCCCATGCATTTTGCTGCTCAATAATTATGACTTGCTGGTTCGTACGATTCACAGTGAAAAGTATTGTTCTTTTCTTCCATCGTTTATCCAATTGTTTGATGGTAGCTCAGTCCCTTATAAGCTTCTTGTTCTTTTTTGTATTTTATCTTTATAAAAACGAGAAACAAAATATCAATGTCTTTTTCTTTTTAAAGGAACAAAATATTATTCTCCAAAAAGTAAATTAAAGTAAAAAAAATATACAAAAATGCAACAATGTATGAGTATTTTCCACATCCAAAAGTGCTAATAGGTGTTTGGTGGAAGGAATCGAAATAAATCAGATAAATAAGATACAAATTGTATCATACTTATTCAAAAATCAGATGCATTAAGATATTTATACTTTCAAAGTTTAAAAATTATTATTATTTCCCCTACTCAAATTAATATAGCATGTATATCCCTCCAAATACTTGGCCATATGTTCCTTAAAACATTTATATTTTAATCCTTCATGCTAATTGCCATCAAGTAGGATTACCAATGGGATTTAAAAAAAAAAAAAAAAAATTGAAGGATAAATAAATTTACTGATTTGTAGGAGCATACATATACGCGATATCATAATGAGTTTTAATGTTATTATGCTAGTAATCAACCGACGATAATAACATTTGTGTAAGATTTTAGATGATTGCATGGGAATATATGGTAAAATAATATTTAAGTTCATCGCAATGATGTTTTATAAATAACAACTCCAAATGGCATCCCATGCAATTTTCTCTTTATATTAACAATCTCGCATAATTTCTCATCATACTAACTATACCAACTAATTAGTTAACAGTTAAGATATTTTTCCCATGTTCATGTTCATCATCACCAGCACACTGAAAGGAATTTTGGAAATTAATGCAACACCTACCTAGTTAATCTTCCATACCAACACAAACTAAGTTGACATGAGCAAATTGCACCAAGTCCAAAACCTTAACATGAGGTGATCCTAACAGGTACTTACTTGATGATATCTCATTGGCGTAAAATTGAGTTAGGTACTTGCTTGATCTATTTTGATATCTTATTGGTGTAAAAATGAAGACCAAGAATCCTCAATATTCATACTTTTTTTTTGTTGAATGAGGAAGTATTTTAGTAGATCTGTAGCAAGTATAATGAATTGATAGCATAAAACAATTCAAAAAGTATATATAGTATAGAACAGTTCAAAAAAAAGAGAAAAAAGTGGAGAACAATTCCATCACTGAAATCCTCTCATTCATACAATCTAGTCCTTTGTCCTTTGAACCTTTTTCTTGGAGACAATGGACAGTAGACAGTCAACTCAACTTGCAAAAGCCAGTTACAGGTCTTATAAATACTATAACGAGAGAAACAATTGTTTAAGCTTGGTGATGCATGCCTCAAGGACTTGAATTTAAGCTCTTACGACACAAGTAGAGGAAGAAAAAGGAAAGGCAAGCGAACATGTAATTCTCACGAGTGATATTTTCCATCTCTAATATCCGTCTTCTCTCTCTCTCTCTCTCTCTTTCTTTTATCTGAACATGTGTGTGTCCACTATTCGTTTTCTCTTCACATTTTGGAAAGACAGAAGCACATGATATAGCATGAAAGGACATCTTACATATTGTCTCACATACTGTTTGTACAAGTAATTTAAGACCCCCTACATTTAATTGCGATAGCTCAAGACTGCCTAACAAGTGATACTAGAATACGGGCAACTACTTGATGAATGGCAGCGGCACTACAGCTCCCACCATATGATCAAACGATACATAGGTGTCGAAGCTTGAACCGCAACCTTTGCTTGACAGAGTACAGAAGAAAGAAAGGGAGCAGCTTCAAGAACAAGAAAAAACTCGAGGCAGAAACATGAGATTTCTTACCCACTGACTCAACGCCATCATCATCCTCAGACCTAGCTAATACCTCCTCGATGTTGAAGGGTTGTTCCTGTCCATGTCATCGAACAACGTCTGACCATCTCCGGTGCCGAAGTTGCTACTCCTGGTATTCTGACCATTGCTTGCAGATCGATCGCCTTCGACCTCACGATACTTGTGCAAGTACCGCCTCATCGGCTCCGCATAGTCGTCGAAGCCAAGCGTGCCGAGCGCCCAGCAGATGTCGTCCCCGTTCACCGTCTTGCGCTTCTCCTTGTGGCACCGGTCGGAGGCCTCGGCCGTGACGAAGCTGATGAACTCCGACACGCACTCCTGCATCGTCTCCTTGGCTTCCTTGGAGATCTTCGCGTTGGGGGGCAGCATCTGCTTCATGATCCTTCCCACGTTGGCAATCGGCAGCAACCTGTCTTGCTCCTTGATGCCGCCATCACCTAAGCCCGCTCCCGTGGACGTGCCGAGGGCCTGCCCTTGTGCTTCTTGGCTATTCCCCGAGCTATCGGCCATCAACCCCTTGGGAGCACAGACACGTTGCAGCTGCGGCCTCGTATATAGATAGATAAAAGAATATAGTCTGTATTTGTAAGCATGAAGAGAGTACATAAGTTGGAGGTCTCTCAAAGAAGATTCATGCGTTGGCTTCTTCTGTAGACGGGCAGATCCCTGTCTTCCGGGAAGATGACGCTTTGACGAGACTCGCACGTGTTGAAGCGGAGATTGTAGACGGCAAGCATGCTTCCGAAGCGAATGGGTGAGGGATCATATGATGAAAAGCTTGTGCTCCACGGTGTCTGCATCGGTTTAGGTCGAAGAGGTCCCTCCCCCTTTTTTTATCTGGACTCCTTGTACTAGAGTGTTAGATCACGAGTGCCTATGCACGGATCCAGCCTTGTCAACAATGCGAACTCCACTGTTCGTTCGAGCCTCCAAATCACGAAGACAGACCAGTTCTACCGTCGGTGCAAACCAATCTAGATATGTTTGGCACAAGTGATATATATCATGATGATATCTGACTGACTTTTTTTATTTTTTCCTTTCCATCGTCTATATTTAATATCACGATGATATCTGACTGACTTTTTTATTTTTTATTTTTCCCTTTCCATCGTCTATATTTAATATCATGATGATATCTGACTGACTTTTTTTATTTTTTCCTTTCCATCGTCTATATTTAATATCACGATGATATCTGACTGACTTTTTTATTTTTTATTTTTTTCTTTCCATCGTCTATATTTAATATCATGATGATATCTGACTGACTTTTTATTTTTCCCTTTCCATCGTCTATATTTAATATCATGATGATATATGGATTATTTATGATGGACGAAATGAATCTTTTCTTTTCTCTAAATTCAAATTTAATTTGCTTTTCTTTTCTTTTGACACCATCAATCTTAATGAAATCACATCAATTCCTTAATCGATGGCATAAGTTCCCCAATATTAGTTAGGCCCACCTACATACACAAAGAAGATAAATAGGGGCTTCGATTTAACCTCATGCACACAAGCAAAACGAGACTTACATGTTCCCGCTCCCTCCATGGTTCGTTCATCACAGCTATAAAGACCAATGACGACTGGACTGTGTGTCCTACGCAAAAGACACCTGGATGGATGGATATGGGTTAGCGAAAGGAAGTAAAAGAAAAGTGACAGCCACTCGAGGAGAGCAAGCGAAGTCATCCATATCCATTTCAAACTTAATAATTGCTCTTTAGGAATTCGAACAAAGGATCTTCCAATCGATGGAGTGGTTGGTTAAACTCCCCCTGTCAAAAATATTGCTTCGTGCATGATACACGCATCTTGTCCACTTTTCAGCTGTCCATTTTAAATGACTCCAAATCTCTCTTTCAACAAGCACTTTACATTTATTATTATTCTTTTCTTTTTTGTTGGTATTGGATCTTATGTTTAGTAGAGAATGAGTGAGATAATTAATGATAACCAAATTAAAAGGAAAGCTCAAGTTGGTATTGGATCTTATGTTTAGTAGAGAATGAGTGAGATAATTAATGATAACCAAATTAAAAGGAAACTTCTTCTTCAGGCAGGTCTGTTAATGACAGTGCTTAAATATGTCAATTTATCAAAAATTAAAAATTTGAGGATTCCTAATCTCACCTAAAATGTTCTTAGGAGTTTTAGCTACAAAACTTTTGACAGTTGGTGATAAGGGTTACCAGTTCGAATCTTACCTTCCTCTCCTGCCATTTGTAAAATAATAATAATAATAATATTATTATTAAGATAGATGGATTAGTTATTTAAATTTGAATATCTTATCTTATCTTATAGATAAAGTTTAGTTTTTCAAAACTCTTGTGGTAAATCTTATTATTGCTTTTCTCATTCTTCTTTCTGGTTGTCCATTAACTCTTCTATATTAAAAGACCATCATCAGATGAAACTGAGGAGCACCATTTCCATATTTGGGAAACTAAATCCAACTAGGTTTCTTAAAGTTGTTCTCTCCAGAATAAGTAAAATACCATGATGTATACTCTTGTATTTGGGGAGATTAGCTCTTGTATTTGGACTCTCTTATAATATTATGAATCATGTGCTTCAAAAATTTATATTGGGAGTCTCACGATTATAAAAGTCAAATATTTCATCCCTTTTTTTCTAATATTATTGGTTTTATTGACGGAGGACACAGCATGATGGATTGACATGACACCGATGAGCAAAAGATAATTTCAATAGCGATGGAGCGATGGTCACCCCGTCAATGTTGCTATCACTATCGTTGTGGCGTCGAAGCATCTTAATAAGTAAGTGTCTTGGGCACTCCTTTGTAGGCAGTCGCTATCCTGATGGCTAAGTGATGGAGCGAAGAAAGCAATAGGAATAGTGCTCGACCTCTTCGGGGAAATGAGGAGGCCCGGTGGATGCATCGGAGACCATGGACGGGTCATGCTCCTCCTCTTCTTCAAAGGAACCACCTTTGCCGTAGACAAGAGCCTGAGAGCACTCACCCAAGGATTGGTCTAAGTAGTTGGTCCAACCAGATGGCATTCGCTGCTGCAATCTGAGCTTATATTTTCCTCCTCTATTAGGAGAATACTCGTTCTCATTCTCATTCCCGTTGTCGACAGGCAAAAGGGCTGCCTGATGACAACAGAGTGCCTAGGGCCCTCGTCGACGACAGGCTCCGATACCACAGCGACAGTGATGCCGACAGGGTGATCGTCATCGTAGAAGCAACGACACATCACCGTTGAAATTACTTTTATATTCTTTGATTTTAAGTCAGTCATATTATCATGTGTTGTGCTGTTAATGTGACTAATGACTAAGATGTAAAGTAGAAAAGAAAAAAAGAGAGTAAATTATTTTATTGTTATTATTATAAAAATTTAAATATAATTTTTTTGAAGTATAGGGATCATGATATTACAATGATTCAAGTATAAAAGATAATATATAATTAGCGTAGAATGTGTGTGATCTTTGTACCCCTTGACTTAGCATCCACCTTTCGTATAGAATTATAATGAATTTTTAAGATTTCTGACCCATAATGAAAATGAATTAGTACTTTATACATATGCCATAAACCACTAACAAGAGAATATATGTCTGGGCCACAAAGTTAGTTTTAGCATATATGTATCATTCAACTTATTCTAATAATAACAGTATGGGATTGATGGCTAAGTTCAACGACAAGCTGAGGTCTTGTTATTCTCCACTAAGAAAAGATGAGTCACTCTTCGAGAAACAGTTCGCACTCTACGGTGATTGTCATGGCACTCTATTCTATTGAGGAAAATATTCTCTCTTAATTTGTATAAATAGAAGAAAAATATGTTAATGTATTCAAGCTAAAATTACTTTTTTTTTACTTTAAAATTTTTTTAATAATTATTTTTATCTTCTATTATTTTGGATGCAGAAGTGACAGACATCTGGACTTGATCTCAGACTACGTGTTCTGAGTTGCTGCAACATGTTGGGTAGATGGGATGTGGTCTATCTGGCCAATAATACAAATTAGGCAAAACTCCCAAAGGTCATGGAAAAGCCAACACAGAAGACAGACATCTGGACTTGATCTCAGACTATGTGTTCTGGGGACCATGGTATGCCGCCACTAAAGCTTTCCCTCATGTCTCCTGGACTTCCATCAGTACAAGTAAACTATAGCATGCAAGCTGGCCATTGACCAGCAACCTCTTGTGGACTGCAAGCACCAGAAATCACTAGAAAACCTTGGTTAGGAACCTGTAGATCTCGAGATGCCTTCCAATCCCTCGTGCATCGATCTGCATCATGCATTCCCAAAGTTTGCTGATTAAAAACATTTTGAATTTGCTTCTTTGCTAAATCATCTAGTCCTTTAATTGCCTGAAACATTGATTTTTTTTTTCTTTTAATAGAAGCTTAAGAAGATGTGATAATAATAATAATAATAATAATAATAATAATAATAATAATAATAATAATAATAATAATAATAATAAATTTGCAAGTGGATCACCACACAAGATATAATCTTGCTTGATTAATAGATTTGTAAAGGTAAAATTTTTATAATTAATTTTTATAATATTTGAGTCTTATACGTATTGAATTAGAGTACAAATAATATATATATATGGTGATATTTATACTTCATAAATATGATAAATAACATGCTCATATTTTTAACTTTGAATATTATATATGCTTTCGAAAAATATCTATTTTATGAAATATTAAATGAGCATGCATAAGCATTATTGTTTATATTAAGCATAGTATAACAAGTTAAAAGTGTGTTAATGGATTTAGAATATGAGGTTAAGTTATGATAATAAACATACATATAGTGACTAGAAGTTACAATTGAATTATAATCAATCTTAACTGAATCTAATGAATTTGAACATGATTAAAATAAGAAAATTTAAGTTTTGAACCTCGTGTGTATATGGATGATAATAAGCTACTTAGGTATGGATATAATAATAAAACGTTAAATAGACATGTAAATCAAGGATAAGTTTAATACTAAAATGTTGAGATATATAAGTGAGATTAAAGGATGAGTTTAGATTAAAATATTATTTTTATCAAACCAAATTAAACTCAATTAAGGTTACTGCAATATTAAAATTATATTAATAAAAAAAACTTAAAAATGAAGCCTAATGGAATTGAGCTCTGGACCTTAATAAAAAATCCTAACTGTAAGGAAGATTGAAACAAGAAAAGGCTAAACTCTTCCCTTGCTATATCTAAGGTTTTACTTTTATAGATTATAGGCTAATATTTTCAACTACTTATAAGTAATCTAGAATTTAAAATTTTCTATAAATTTTAGATATATTTTGGATGATTCTCTTAGGGTTTTAAAACCTTTAGCATAAATTTAATTTAAGATTGGTATATAGAGTTATTATTGTCCCAATCTGAGGTGCTTAGAATCTTCTATTTTCTGAAAAGAGGTTTGGTTTTACTGAATTAACTCTATTAAAAATATAATTAGACTATAGCCTTTTGATATATTTTAAAAGATTCTATTAGGATTCTATAAGATTTAGAATTAAGTAAATATCACCTCTATACACTAAGGGATGAGATTTATAAATTCAGACAGTCCCAACCTCGTTTCAGCAAAACATAGTGGTATTAGTAGTTGAATTAGGAGGATAGTTTAACCTTCAAATAATTCTATTTTAAGCTAAAATTTGATGTATATTTAGTTTATGTGTCCCTAGTTTTCTATAAAATTTTATGATAATTCAAGATCATTTGGTCAACTAGAATAATGAAGTAAGATTGTTTTATAAAATTATATGATAGTTTAATTGATACTAGCTAGTTTATTTGATTATAGAGTAATTTTTTTTTAAAAATTGATGGTGGAATCTAGATAAATTTTCAGGTTAAGTATAGTTTATCTTACCAAAACTTTTATTAAACTTTTTCTATGGATTATTATAATGAATTATTATAAATCGATAATTCAAAAGGTATGATTCTTAATTAACATATCTCATGATCTTATGCTCCCAATTTGATAGGTGTATTACTCCCTAGCACACTTTCATTAAGAAATATGATCTTTCCTTAGCATCTTCATTTTTAAGTTTAATCAGGTAAGTATAAGTTAATTTACTATAGAATAATAATCGTATAAATAAACATATATATCATATATTTTGAAAAGTATATTTCGAATAATATAATCATTATGAGCCAAGCATGTGCTAAATATGAATGTATATATTTTGTAAGTATAAAAATCTATAAACTATGATGAAATTATATACTATACATACATATATGATGGTGTGTGGTGTGCGAGTGTACGCATTTTCTATGACATGCGGAGAGGCAGTGTACGGATATATTATGATATGCAATGCATATATATGCTATGATATACAGTGTGAGAGTGCACACATATATTATGACGTGCGATATGAGACTTAACGTATATATATTATGACGTACGATGTGGGAGTGTATGTGTATATTATGATGTGCAATGTGAGAGTATGTATATATTAGTGTAGGTGTATATTTATATATTATGACGTGTAATATAAAAGTACATATTTATATTGTGACATAGGGTATAGAAGTTCATGAATTTTCAACATGTGCATGTAAGTATTTCAAATTATTTTGACATAAAGTTTGATCTTTATTGTAGGGTTATGTTTGCTAAAGAAGTAATAGGATAAGATGTTTACAATTGAATGTCCTATGCCTATGATTTTGAAAAGTTGTATGCATGATATGATTCATGCTCACTAAAATGAAGATATAAAGACTTATACTTACTGACTGATACTCATTATAGACCTTATTTTGCATGTAAAGATGCTAGTACTCTACCCAAGTGATTGGGTAGGGAAGTAAATACATGCAAACCCATGCCAATGTAAATATAGATGATGACCTATGAGAGTGTATAAAATTTAGATAAGTTATATTATGTTTTTTTTTTCGATTAGAGGTTATAGTTATATGTAGGTGTCAAAATCACTATATACAGGGGAAATCCTATCATTTTGTTTAGTATATTTAAATATTTTAATTTTAAGATTATTTATTTTTTATTACATTTTCATTGATAGCAGTAATGTAAATTAAAGTGTGACATCAAACTTATGTTGAATCTCGGATTTTAATAATGAAACCAATTGATGAGTGTTTATGATTTAATCTACGTTTTAAGTAATATAGGATGCTTTGATCTGATAGAGACAATTAAAGCAGAAAAAATCATGTTGGGCCGAAGGAAAACATGTCAGAAGATTGGACATCGGGCCAAAGGATCGGTCGACGTATCGACAGAAGGCTTTAGGCCATGGATTCGAGCATCAGGCCAAGAAGAGCGGATATTGCACCAAGGATATCGGAGTTACGGAGTCAACTAGCCGATTGGGCAATAGGCGCAAGAGAGGACGATGCGCTGAAGAATCGGACGAAGCGTCGAGGGACCAATGACATGTCGGACAACATGATTAATGCTTAGTATTAATTATCTAGATCGAAGTATGTTTTTACATGTGCATGATTAACTACGATAGTAAAGCATGAAGCAAAATGAAGTCCCGAAGTCAATGACGCAATTTCGTTGGGAGTTCGAGAGTTTGTCGGAAGTCCGGACGTTCGTCGGAAGTTCTAGCGAAACCAGCCAAGAAGTCTTAAAGCTTGCCAGAGAAGCTTATCGGAACTCGCTAAGAAGATCGTCGTGAAGTCTAGGAGCTTGCCGAGAGTTCGCTGGAACATTGTCGGGAGATTGTCGGAAGTTCATCGGAAGATCGCCAGAATCTCACTAGAAGAATAGACTTACAGACTTGTTTAGCTCAGATTATGTCTTAGATTTCGTAGTTAGCCCATAATTGGGTTTGCATTTGGGCCAGCTAGGCCCATGTAAGGACTATGTTGGGCCCAATAAGAGGCCCAAACAGTGCCCTAAGAAGTCTCACCATCGTGGCATAATCTTCAAGACTATGTCGAGCAGTGGTACCGCCAGTCTGGGCGGTTGTACTAGCCCCGGTAGGGTGCCAAGTGGTGGTATCGCCTAGCACAGCACCCTAGGCGGTGGTACCGCCTAGTGTAGTGTTAGTGTCAGACTGACACTAGCGGTGATACCGCCCGTGCCCGGAGTGTTGGGCTGATGGCCCATATTCAGCCCATGTGGGCTTTATCAGCCCACAGCTCACACCCCCTCTTAACCTAACCCTAATTAAGATTAGGGGGGTGTGGTGGCTGCGTTTTAGAGGCAGATTAAAGCTATAAAAAGGCAACAACGAGGCAGATCTTAGTAGCCACGAGATTCCAAAGAGAAGAAGGAGAACAAGGCAGAAAAGGAAGAGAAAGAAAGGGAAGAAGACAAGGACAACGCAGAGAGACTGTTCACAATCATCTAGCAGTGTTCTCATCTCAGGTTAGATCAAATCTACAGTAGTCTCTTGCTGTGATTACTTGGGAGGTTTTAGATATTGTGGGCAGTAACGTGATCCTTGTATCCCAGTTATTCTCTTGTGGTTGTTGCTTGGGTTTTGGGCAAGAGATTGAGATTTGTATATTCATTATTCTCATAGTGAATTATCTCTAGTTTGCCCCGTGGTTTTTACCCTTCACATTGAAGGGGTTTTCCACGTATATCTTGGTGTTCTGTTTGATTGTGTTTCCATTTTATTCCGCTGCGTATTTTGGTCTTCTAGTATTTGTTCCTATACAAAGGTTATTCCTGTCTATATCCCCATCACGGAGAACCCGGGATGAGATATTTTTAGACTCCAAGTTTAAATCAACTTAAAGCTTATAAATACCCCTCTTGTCCCTGGTTAAAACACATATGCATAAAGTATTCAAAAGTGAGAAAACGCTGCTACAATCTCTTTAGAAATTCCCTCCTCCACTCTAGGTTTAGAATTCTATAAGAGGAGTATTTGTGCTTATAAGGGTTATCTCCTAAACCCGTGAAAAGGAGAAGAGGGGTGTAAAAGGTGGTTGGTCTTCGCCTATTGAAGGAAGCCCTCTAGTGGATGCCGGTGGCCTCGTCGGAGGAGGAAGCTAAAAGTGGATGTAGGTCACATTGACCGAACCACTCTAAAATCTGGTTTGTATTTCTATTATTGTCATTTACGTACTGCAAACTACTTTACTTAGTCACTACGCTTTTAAGTTAAGTTTTCAAAATTGGTTTTCAACATAAACATATTTTATCATATGAAAGTTTTTGAAAACGTGATTTTTTCGCTGCACTAATTCACCCCCCCCTCTTAGTGCCGACCCCGAATCTAACAATTGGTATCAGAGCCTCATGATTTCTCGGTTGGTTTAACACCTAAGAGAAATGACTACACATTTTGAAAAACTCGAATGAGAGTTTTCTTACTTTCTTTGGATTTGAACTTATGGAACATTATCGAATCTGGTTTTAAAAAGTCTTCTCTTCCAATGAAAGATTGGAATGATTTAGAGAAGAAGATGTTTTCTTTAAATGCTAAAGCTATGAACGTTCTATTTTACGCCTTACACAAAAACGAGTTTAATTGGGTTTCTACTTGCGAAACGACTTTCGACATATGACACACTTTTGAAATCATACATGAAGGCACAAGTAGTGTTAAGGATTCTAAAGTTAATTTTTTAATGCATGATTTTGAACTTTTTCATATGAAACCAAGCAAAACCATTATTGACATGTATACCTGCTTTACGGATGTCGTCAATGGTTTAAAAGCACTTGGTAGAAGTTTTTTGAATTTTAAACTCGTTAACAAGATCTTAAGATCACTTTCTAAAACTTGAGAATCGAAAGTAACGACAATACAAGAAATAAAAGATTTACATATTTTTCCACTTGAAAAACTTATCGGTTTATTAATGACATATGAAATGATGCACAATGCACATGATAAACATGATGAACAAAACCATCTTCTAAAGAATAGGAAGGATTTAGTACTTAAAATAATTGAAGACCACTCGAGAATAAGCTCAAGTGATGGAGAACTTAAACTTACTAAGAAATTTAAAAAGTTAATGAAACAAAAATTAAAGAATAAAAAGAACACAACTACTTACTTTGAACGCAAGAAGAAGAACACAAATTGAGATGAATCAAGCTTATTCGAAGATGAGGAGAAAATCAATAAAAACGAGATGGCAAACTACACCTTAACGACTTTCAACGATGAGGTAATCGAAACTCGCTTAATTTATTTCGAAATTACATGATGATTTTCATGATGCATTTTCTTTTCTTATTTAGTTTTAAAAAATTATTTTTCTTAAAAATTATATGTTTAATAAATGAAAATATAAAAAATTATGAATCATGCTTATCTAGTAATTTTGAAAATAATCATAAAAATTGCATATATTATGATAAAGGAATAAAGAGTTAGACTTAAATCATGTTAGATGTTTTAATGATAATATGTATTTTAATGATTTTCGTATTATTTTTAACTGAAAACACTTAATGAAATCATATTTGATTTGAAGTAATGATTTGATAATAATACTTAATGAGTTTATCTTTCGAAATTATGCATAATGATACTTGTGATTTATGGATTATCAATTTTTATCGTAATGAAAGTTACTTTTTCGATTTTAAAAATGATGCATGGTTTTTGTATAGAAACTAAGCATGAAAAGTTAGATTCACCTAAAAAGAAAAATGCATTATTATAACAAACAAAATGAACTTGATTGAAAATGCTTTATGTTTGATTAAATCATTTTCAATGATGTATAATGATGTAATTATGTAATGAAAATATTAAAAGTTTTGGTACCATGCTGGGTGATTTTATACTATGCATGAGATTTAAAAATGATGCATGATGATTTTTGTGATTTATGCCTTATTGATCTTTCTCGTAATAAATCTTGCACTTTCGGTTTTAAACATGATACATATTTTTATTTGGCATAAATGAAATAAAATCATATGAATTGAAATAACTAAAAAGAGGAAAATATTTTTCTTAAAAATTATTTTTCGCCATCTGATTGATTTTGATGAATCCATTTGTATCATTTTTACGAATCTCTTGGACTTTGAAAATGATTTTGATGATTTAAATTTGAATAATTTTTTATCCAAATCATGATTTTGATGATTCCTTGATATTTACAAATTGAGATTTATTATGAATCAAGATTTTTCATTAATCATTCTCCTACAAGATTGAATGAATTCTATCTATATCATGATCTTCTAAGAATTCTTTTCATTATTTATTTAAGAGGAGATTTGTTAAAATGAATCATGCTTTCCCTTGAATTCTCATAATTTTAACTTGAAAATTCTCTTTATTAATCAAGATTGTCTACTATGATTATTTCTTTTCGCTATTTGAGGTATTCAAAAAGAATTATAATATGTCTATTGATACTCATGATTTATCTTCATGATATTTGATATTTTATCTCTCATGATATGATTTTTATGTATAATTTCTTGTATTCATGAAATATTTATCTCTTCACCCAATTAATTCTTCTTGATATTTTTTATGTGATAATATGAATGCATGAAATATTCATGAATTTATTTTGATACATACAAATGATAAAAGAGGGAAAAGTTATGATCATGCATGGTAGGATGAAATTTGACAAATTGATACCATCATGATGTGAAATATTTATGATTTGGAATAATGCATGCAATACTTATGCTTTTTATTATAATAATGTATATGATGTATTGTATATAATGTGTATCATGAATGCTCTAAATGATGAATGTTTGGTATCATGATCAAAATGTTGATAAATGCTTAAAATTTTTAATGTTTTAGTATCATGTATGATATGCTCATAATGATGATTGATTTATATTTCGGTATCATGCATGAAAAATGAAATGTAAACTTTTTAAATTGTGCATGTTGTAAATTGAAACTATAATGATGCACAGACATATTAAAATGAGGTTGATACTTAACCCCTGTCATGATTTGAAGATTATAGTAAAGGGAAATGAATTACACTATTGTATTGTTATTCTCTTCTTTTTGACAATGATAAAGGGGGAGCAAAACTTGCTAGAAAGCAAATTTGCTAGCTTGCATCTTTCAAGAAGAAGCAAAATGCTTGCTCATAAAAAATGTTACAAAAATATTGCTAGCTCATAAATTACAAGGAGAAAATCTTTCTAGGAAGCAAAGTTTCTAGCTTATTCAAAAATGATGCATGCAATACTTATGAGTTTATTATGATAATGTATTTGATGTATTGCATATCATATATGAGAATCATGATTAAAATTGCATTGACTTGAATTAAATTTAAATTCAAGGTTTATATTAATTATGACATATTGTAATAAGAATGATACTTTATTTTTGTCATAATTTAAAAATTGATGAATTGCACTATTGTTTTTGTTATTCCCCTCTTTTTGTTAATGACAAAGGGGGGAGAAAAAATTTCTAGCGTGCACATCACGAAAAGAGACAAACTTGCAATCTCAAGAAGTAAAAAGTTGCTATCTCAACAAAAGCAAGAAATGCTCTCTTGTGATCTCAAGCAAAAGTGCTATCTTGCCTATCTCAAGAAGCAAAACGTGCTAACTTGCATATCTAGCAAAATTGACAAATTTGCATATTTCAAGAAGCAAGAGTTGCCTTCTTGAACATCTCAAAATTGCTAGCTTGCATGTTTTAAAAACGCTGTAAAATTTTTGTTAGCTTGCATGATGATAAAACTTGATGTTTATTATGCAATGATTTAAACTTGTATGTCCAAATACATGAAAGGTACACTTCTCCTTTTTTTTATGACAAAGGGGGAGAAGTATGATCATGTTATGCATGATGATGTGTTGCAAATATTTATGATGAAATTTGCAACAACTTGAATTCAAGGTTCTATCAATATGACATATTGATAAGGGGAGTTTGTTTAAACTCCGGGAGTTAAGGTTAACTCCGTCATCAATTGATTATCATCATCAAAAAGGGGGAGATTGTTGAATCTCGAATTTTAATGATGAAACCAATTGATGAGTGTTTATGAATTAATCTGTGTTTTGAGTGACGCAAGATGCTTTGATCTGGGAGAGACAATTAAAGCAGGAAAAATCATGTTGGGCTGGAGGAAAACATATCAGAAGATTGGATGTCGGGCCGAAGGATCGGTCGACGTATCGATAGAAGGCTTCGGGCCATGGATTCGAGCATCGGGCCAAGAAGAGCGGATATTGCACCAAGGATATCGGAGTTACGGAGTCAACTAGCCAATTGGGTAATAGGCTGCAAGAGAGGACGATGCGCCGAAGAATCGGACGAAGTGTCGAGGGACCAATGACATGCCGGACAACATGATTAATGCTTAGTATTAATTATCTAGATCGAAGTACGTTTTTACATGTGCATGATTAACTACGATAGCAAGGCATGAAGCAAAATGAAGTCCCGGAGTCAAGGACGTGATTTCGTTGGGAGTTCGAGAGTTCGTCGGAAATCCGGACGTTCGTCAAAAGTTCTGGTGGAACCAGCCGAGAAGTCTCGAAGCTTGCCAGAGAAGCTTGTCGGAACTTGCCAAGAAGATCGTCGTGAAGTCTAGGAGCTTACCGAGAGTCCGTCGGAACATTGCCGAGAGATCGTCGGAAGTTCGCCGGAAGATCGCAGGAAGAATAGACTTACAGACTTGTTTAGCTCATATTATGTCTTAGATTTCGTAGTTAGCACGTAATTGGGTTTGGATTTGGGCCAACCCAATTAAGAGCCAGCTAGGCCCATGTAAAGACTATGTTAGGCCCAATAAGAGGCTCAAAGAGTGTCCCAAGAAGTCTCACCGTCATGGCACAGTCTTCGAGACTATATCAGGTGGTGGTACCGCCCCTAGCAAGGTGCTAGGCGGTGGTATCGCCCAATGCAGTGTCAGTGTCAGATTGACACTAGCGGTGGTACTTCCAAGCACAGGCGATGGTACCGCCCGTGCTTGGAGAACCCGGGATGAGATATTTTTAGGCTTCAAGTTTGAATTAACTTGAAGCCTATAAATACCCCTCTCATCTCTAGTTAAAACACACAAGCACAGAGCATTCAAAAGTGTGAAAACGCTGCTGCAATCTCTTTAGAAATTCTCTCCTCCACTCTAAGTTTAGAATTCTGTAAGAGGAGTGTGAGTGCTTGTAAGAGTTGTCTCCTAAACCCGTGAAAAAAAAAAAGGGGTGTAAAAGGTGGTTGGTCTTCGCCTATTGAATGAAGACCTTTAGTGGACGTCGGTGACCTCGTCGGAGGAGGAAGCCGAAAGTGGATGTAGGTCACGTTTACCGAACTACTCTAAAATCTGGTTTGCATTTCTATTATTGTTATTTACATACTGCAAACTACTTTACTTAGCCACTACGCTTCCATACGCTTTTAAGTTAATTTCTTTACAGATTTTATCGTACAAAAGTTTTTGACGATATGGTTTTTTCACTTCACTAATTCATCCCCCCCCCCCCTGCTCTCTTAAAGTCGACCCCGATCCTAACAACTTAATCGTGCATGTAAGATATGAATGGAACTAAAAGTAGGGTATTACAATATTGTAGTCTTCAATAAAAATCAAATTTATATTTATTTAATTTTATCTATGTTGACTTAAAATATTGTCATATCCAAAATACATCTAAATTAATTAAATTTATATAATAAGGGATGAGCTAAATTCATTCTGCATCGAACCACAAAAAAATATCTTAAGATTATTGTGGGTCGTAAGTTGGAGCTGGGTCTTTCCATTTCTTTTTCTTCTTCAACTTGGAGTTTGATCGGAAGTCAACCGCAGATTCAATCCCATGCCTGTACGGGTGTCAGTTTCTAGTATCTATCGAGGAATTGACGAAGCCGATCAACTGGACTTGGAATCTCGTTTTCTCTTTGTTTAAAGCGATTAGCCCTTCATCAACTTGTCCTATTCATCCAAACATGAAGAGGAGAGCCGACCTTGCGGTGTTTTCAAAGCCCACAAATAGAAAAATCTCGCTTCAACAAATGCGGTCGCTACTGTGTGGATATATATATATATATATATATGTTGGTGCTGATGAGATCTCCGACGACATAACAAAACCTACTTATGAGACTGTCCTCCCTCGCCACAATGAAAAGCTTAATTAATAGGAATAGGAGATCGAAGCAAAAGCTTACTGACATGCAGTCCGCTGTTGATGGCACAAACTCCATGTCACTGGTTAGCAATTGTTTTCTGCGGAAGGCTTCGGCAAACATGGAGATATTGGAATTATCTCTTAGGCTTCTTCAAACTTGAAGAGGTACGAAGGGCGGTGGTGTGAGGACTTTGATCTGAAAAGATAAGAAAACTCCTTCCATTGTCTTACACTGCTCGCTGTGTAAACGCAACTAAAAAGTAGTGTTTTATATAGAATCATCTCCCTCCAAAGAGTTTTATATAAAACATATAAAATATGTTACATAACATATAAAATAAAGTAGTGATTAAAAAATAATATTTTTGTATCAAAAAATAAAATAAAATAAAAAGTAAAAATAAGAATATGTAAGCGCTATGGTTAGGCTTATTCTGTTTTCTTGTGCGACCTTGAAACGAAGAACATTACTTCAAGATATGATCGAAGTTCCTCTTATGTGCACACGACGGTGAATAGGTTGACTAATCTAATTTCAATGCTAAAAATTATGAAGCGACAAGAAAAAGAATTGCTGGTGTTTGGCTGGATAATTTAGGGGATTTTTTTTTCCTTGTCGCAAAGAAGAAGACCTCAAATCTGTTATATAAATAAAAGGACCTAAAATGAAACTATTTTTGGGCCACTGATAGCCCAAATGACCTGCCAAGAGTTGACCATTTTGGACTATCAAAAAAACAAAAGCAGTCAAATGATTAAAAGAAGAGTCAAAATAATCAATAAAGAATTGAAATATGAGAAAGTAATTATTCAAAACTAAAATGGGTCAAAAAAGACAAGCGACAGGTTAAGAATTTAAACCCATGTTTACTATCGGAAATGAAACAGTTTTGGGCCATTACCGGCCCAAATGGATAAACCATTAATGGCCCATCAGGAGTTAATCTTTCTAGTGGAATTAATATAAATATTTTTAGGTATCAATGATTAGTTGGATAAAAGCAACATTTTTACTGGTTTTATAAAAAAATATAAATCGTTGGAAAAAAATATTAGATAAAAAAATTAATGTGGTTTAGTAAAATAACTTTTTTATAATTAATTTTATATTTTAATTTTTATTGATATTATAGAAAGAAGATTTCTATTGATAATCAATCCCCTCTTTGCTTCTTACAATCATATTTAATTTTTTTTTTATATTTTAAAGATACTCTTATATAAAGAAATATTTTTTTTTTTTTTTTTCGTTCGTTCTTCTTTTGTTTGAACCATTTGAGCAATATATAACGTCAAGCAATGGGATGAGAGATGGGGAGGAGGATAAATGGAGTGAGTAGAGAGTGGAGGAGAAGGGGAGAGATTGATAGAGGCAATAGAGGTGCTGGGGTGAGGATGACGGGGGGAGTAAAGGAGGGGGGAGGAGTAGGGGGAAGGTGAAGAGGGTGACAAAGCACACCGATGAGATTGCCAAGTGCAATCTCGAAATAATGAAAGAGGGAAAAAGTAGGGAGGAGATGGAGGAGGGGAGAAGTAGGGATTACTGGGGAAAGCGAGAGGTCTTTGGGTTAAGGGAGAGGGAGAAGAGCGAGAGAGGAATAATAATAATAATAATAATAATAATAATAATAATAATAATAATAATAATAATAAGATTGATAATTGAGGAATTATAAATAATAAAAGTATATATTTTATTATGTTTAGAAGATTATTAATAATAAAAAATATTATTAATATAAAGCTTCTTTAACCACTCACCATCGAGAATTTGTTCTCTCGATGCAAAAAATTATAACCTCATAATGGATGTATAACTTGAGATTCAAGAAGAATATAACTCCAAACCATAATACACTTCATATTCTAAAAAAATATATATGCATATATATATACATATATGTATATACGTATATGTATATGTATATATATATATATATATATATATATATATATATATATATATATATATATATATATATATATATATATATATATATATATATATATATATACATATATACATGTGTATATATATACATATATATATTTATATATATATATATATATATACATGTATATATGTATACATATATATGGATATATATATACATGTATACATGTATACATATATATATATATACATGTATATGTATATATGTATACATATATATATATACATATATATATATATATATATATAATTAACTTAACCCTAATGGATCCTACCCTATTACGTATTAGATCTCTATCCAATTACCCAAGCCTCTTAGACTAGTGGGTCTCTACCCAATAATCTCTTATTAGTTCTTATTAGATTTCATCCATGAGATCCAATAATTTAAGGGTTTACTAGATATCGAATAAGATATGAGCTCCAACGGATATATCATATCTGAACATCTACTCGTCATAATGCCTACTATATGTGTGTGATCCTCTAAGCCCAATATTGAGTTGGTCATGAGTCATATAAGATCTCCTTCTAGCTTAATAGATTATTATCTCCATAATAATTCACTCGACTTATCGACTATAGATGTACAATCCAATGGATATATTTATCATCAATTACCATGTATCTATAGTCCCTCACTCATCTAATATCCAAAAAATCAGACACAAAGTATGGTGCTATCAATCCCATATAGTTTCTCCTCGAAGTCTCATTTCTAATCGGATTCTCCCAGAGAACTCTTTTCTCTCTCAATCCGAACGACCTTGGCCTAGGATTTATCTAAGCAAGAACACATAAAATATTTTCTCTATTATTCGAGAGGGGATAATCCTTTATTGACACTCAATAGCCCTCGTGGGGTTGGTTGTCATTCTCAATAACTAAGGTTGTATTAGATTTGGAACTCCAAAACCTATAAGTCCAGTATCAAAGAGTAGAATACTTGATATAAGATATATTTGATGTTTCAAGTCTAAGAATCAAATACACTATTAGGATTACAAAATCACTATTTGATAGTATGGTATCATAAACTATCTAGCTTTCTATGAGCAAATCAATCAGTGAACTCATTCTCCAATGAGCATTTGTACTGTATTCTTAAGGTCCCCACACAAGCAGCTATTAAACCAGTCACCTCCATCATATGGATAGGTATATAGTAGTACACTAGTATGCCTGGTTATCTCAATGTCTCTCTCGAGTAAGCTATGACTAGGATTATTTAGGATATGTGTTTAAAGGTTAATCAGTCTCATTATCGTGATCTAATTACGATTTGATTTCTATTGCACTAATCCATGGATAATATAATATATTTATATTATAAATAATATTATGTTGGTCTCATCACGTCTAATTTAATATTTCTGATGTTGGCATAAGCAAAGGTGCTTGATTTAGGACTGTGGATTTCACATCACATGCGTTGAGAAACGAAATTGTTTCTGTGCCACTTATTGTTTTACATTGTTCTTCCTTAGTGTACTACTTGGCTGCCCAGGAAGAAATGGAGAGGCCTGAACATGATTTGGACGAAGGGAATGAGATCACGGTTGATGCTCTTCTTTGTATCATATTCGTGTATTTGCCAAAAAAAAAAGAGAGGCCCATACTTCCAAAGATATAAAATTCACCCAAAATACATCCATTAATATATATATATATATATATATATATATATATATAATAAATACTCACCTGGACGAAGACATGGTCAAGCTCATCGTGTGATTGCTTTGATGGTCCCAATAATAGAAGATACGAACAATTATTGAAGAAGAGAAGAAGCTTTATTTAGAAATGAAATAGCTTTAGTTACAATACATTAACATGTTCCCTCTCCTATTTATATAAATTAGGAGAAAGGATTTCCCTAAACAGAATAGAGGATTTTTTTTTTCATGAGAATAGAGATTTTTCATATAGTCGGAGAAATCTTATCTTCTATCATGCCCAAAAGTAAGATGGTGTTCCTAATAAGGATACCAATATTTGATTAATGCAAAAAATGGTTTACAAGCAAAAGATTTGTGAGTAGAGCAAGAGTAGATCACTGCTACTGTTGTGATTGCTATTGCTATGAGGGCATTGGCGTTCCCTTCGTTCTTTAAGTCCGCCCTTTGTTCTCCTTAAGTTCACCGTCTTTGACAGATCAGCGAAGACAGCGAAGACTACTGTGGTGAAGAAGATGAGGATTGGCCGTGGAACCTCTTAGGAATGTGGCTACAAATGACGTTGGTCACGTCAAGAAGACAAAAAAGCTTAAGCTTTTTTCAACGACGTTGGTCACCGACCAAATGCAAGAGCTTAAACTTCGCTTTTCTCAAGAAAAGAAGAAGCTTTTATTTAGAAATGAAATAGCTTTAGCTTCAATACATTAATGTTCCCTCTCCTATTTATACAAATTAAGAGAAAGAATTTTCCTAAACAGAATAGAGGATTTTTCTCAAGAATAGAAAATTTTCATCGGGAAAATATTATCTTCTATCACCACCCATGTCACTGGTCCCCTACCCCCACCTCGCTGCAAATCACTATTAAGAGGTGGACCCCTATTTGTTTAGTTTCTCCCTACACCAACCGAAGAGAGCCCTCCTTCTTGACCTTCTATTTTTTGCAACGGTGTTACCATCTCCGTGTCCATGATCGAAGGAGGTTTCGATACCCTTCGAAGGCGACGATACAATACAGCGGCCTTGATGCTATCCAATGTCGGAGGTCGCCGGAGGAACCAACCGTCCAACCAAGCTATGGCTCCAAGGCCGTCGCCATTCGGCAAGTTGGGCATCGTCGAACGCCAAGAAGTCAGACGAGTCACTCTTGATCCTCTTAAACTTTGAAATCAGAGAACACCAAAGAGTTCACCGGAGAGGACCGTCCCGCCAGCACCTGAGCCCAGGTGACCGGAGCACGTAGAGACGATCTGGCCCTGTATACTTTTCCTGGAGAACTCATCCATCCACCCACCATGGCAACCGACCTCTCTCGCAATTTAAGGTACTAAGTCTGTACAAACCAGGAGCCCAAATCTTGATACGAGCTCGCTCGAGGGTGAGTCATAGATTAGTTTGGAATTAAAAAAAAGTCCTAAATCAGCCAGGAGTTAGGATTCCTAAACCCAGTAGGAGTATCGACTCCTAAACCAAATCTTGATAGGAATTAAGAAAAGTCGTAAATCAGATAGATAGGAGTTAGTATTCGTAATCCCAGTAGGAGTTGGGAGTCCTAAACTAAATACGAGTATGATTCTTAAACGGTTCCGGACTCGGAGATTTAACACTATAAATAAAAAAAGTATAGTCTCCCCCAAACCAAACTGAGTACAACACCAAATCAAATCGGATTGAGAGAGTGGAGTTGGGTGGCCCTTCAAAGTTGTTTAGGTATGATCTTACTTTTTTATTATTCATTATGGTGTTTCTTTCTCCGCACTTGTGCTTTACTTTCTTTACGATCTCAATTAATTTTTTACCATTTTGAACATAATTTAATCGTATATTCTTTATTCTCCGACACATATGAAATTATTATTAGTTTTTGCTTTTTTCAGATTAGATATCGTTTGTGATACTACTGGCATCAACAGTTTTAGCGATCACAGGACAGATTGCCAATGTCGCGCAACTCGCGGGACTTGACGCTGTCCGCCTCATCATCATCATCGTGGAGGCCGCTGCGAAAGCACGAATCCAGAAGAAGAATTGTCGAGAACTGTCGGATTACTTGCAGCTCATTGGCCATCTCTTGGAACCACTCGACATGTCGGATCTCAAGACGTATCCTGAGACGAGAGCGGTATTGGAGCGACTGGAGAATGCTCTGAAGAAGGCCTACATTCTCGTCAACATTTGCCAGAATCATAGCTTTCTGTATCTCATGGCCATGGGGTGGATGCTTGAGCATCGGTTCCAGAAGGTAGAAGCGGAGATAGAACGGTATTTGAGGCTTATTCCGCTCATCAATCTCGTGGACGTCCAGCGAGCCAAGGTATATACGCATCTCTATATTCTACGATGTGTTATTATTTTATAATTTTGTACTATTATTGTGTAGTAATTTGAACTTTCATTACCCAAAAAATTAATTTTCGAAGTTCATCTTCTTCTGAGTCCCAATCAAATTTAATTAACAATGCCTTTTATTTTGTTTTTGTTTTGTTCCCCTCCTCTCGCAAGAAGGCCAACCACAGAATGGGAAGTCTACTTTGCTCTAGAGTCGAAAATGCATTCCTTGGGATCTTCAGACTCACCAATAGGCTTCAGGTAGAAAAACCAGCAAGAAGTGGACTTGGACTTGGAGTCGAAACAGCAGCAGGAACGGGTGGTACCGGAGTCGAGGTCGATGCCAACCCAGACCTTGAGACCTTCCCGCTTAGCCAATTGAAGCGTGCCACAAGGAACTTCTCGCATGGGAACATTGTTGGGGAAGGAGAATTCGCAGTCGTATACAAAGGTCGGATGGATGACAAATTCGTTGCTGTAAAGACATGGAAGCTAAACACCAACCAAGGGTTACAGGAGTGGGTGGTGATTCCCTAGACTTGACTTGACTTGACTTTCCATCCAATATAACGACTATTTGGTCCCCTGTTTTGCTTGCTTGCTTACTAATTCGATTTAATATTCTACTTCTGATTTGTGTGCTTAATTAATTTCTTTTGTTTCCTGTTTCTTGGGGGTGTTGCGCAGAACGAGATGAACGTTTTGCGGAAGCTGTCGCATCCCAACCTCATCAGGCTGCTGGGCTACTGCAAGGAAGAGAACGCCGCGTTCCATCTCGTCTACGAGTTCATGGCTAACGGGAGCTTACAGGATCATCTTCTTGAGAGTGAGTATTATACTGTATTCTGATATCCGCGCCAAAGAGAAATCATCTGACAGGATCATCTTCTTCAACAGAAGGGAAGCCACCGCTCTCGTGGAAGCTGAGAATTAAAATAGCAATCGGTGCTGCTCGATGTCTTCGTTTTCTACATAAATCGAACAAGCGCATCATCCATCGGGACGTGAAGCCCTCGGTCATCCTGCTTGACTCCGTATGTGATCTTCTCTTTTACGCACGCTTTGTACAACAATCTAATTTCTCTGTTAAAAATGGGGTGCCCTCAATCTTTCTTTGTTCCCTTGCAGGACTTCAACCCAAAGCTATCCGGCTTAGGTTGGTCATTGTCATTGAAGGGCCGGACCGGTAGGCGGGTCGCGGTCTCAACGCATGTCTTGGGCACACCTGGATATTTGGACCCCGGTACATCACCACCTGATACGCGCACAACTTATATATATCATGCAAGATAGCATATTACGTGTTACTCGTCGTCGCCATTTAATACGAAAGTGAGTGTCTCCTTGATCAATCAGGTCATCCGGACGCCAAGAAGACGGGCGTGTATGCATTCGGGATGGTGTTGTTGCCGCAGATGCTCACTGGTCGGAAGGTGTTCGATCCTGATCGGCCGGCGCTGAACGCCACTTGGCACAATTCGCTAAGTCTCATCTCTCATCGGATGCCAAAGAGCTAGCGAGTCTAATGGACCCAAAACTCAATGGGGAGTATCCCCCGGCACCGCTTCTCGGTGGCCCGAATCATCGAAGCATGTATCGAGAAGGAGCATAAAGTTCACCAACCATGAAGGATGTTGTGAAAGTCCTCGAGAAGATTGACGCCATAAGGATAGGAGATTAGAAGCTGTTCATAATTCTGTAAATATTAAAATAATATTCAGAGGTCGTACTTGCGGTTGGAATTAGATGAATGGTTCCAAGTGTTCAGTCTTCAGTCGACAACACATTTTGAACGCCTCCCACGTTATACTGCAAACATATTTCTTTTTTTCCTTTTCCTTATTACCACTACCAATATTTAAATCAATATAACGGGAAGTCCAAACAAGGTAACCCAATATACCGTCATCCTCGTACCAAGCAACTAAAAGGTAGGCCAGCAAATCGGTTCATCAACAATTTGTTAACCCAATAATTCATAAATTAAATATGCAGTAGAATATCAAGTTCTCTTCAGCTATACTTGTTGGAGAATAAGCTAAGCTTTGGATAAATAACACAAAATTAATTGGATGGCTGATGTACTCAACAACAGTTGGTGTCTTTTGGTCTGTGCTTAGTCACATCAAAATTCATTATTATATAAAAGATGCAATACGTGAATCATAATGGTTGTATCCATTTCATTGAATACTTCATTCCACTCCATATATTAATTACAATGCAAAACATTCTCTAAATGAGCACTTCATAAGTCAATTACTTAAGAATGTTTCTCAATCATTCAGGCTACAAACTTTATTCATGCATACTTTATGTGCAAAAAATACTATTTATAAAGTTAAAAATAATATATCACATCAAATACTAGATAAACTAATAATCTCCATATGCTCCGCATAACCTTTTGTATTGCATTGTCGACAAACATTTTGGTCATGAGATTCACAATCACTAGCTCAATGCTAGCATGATGAATATCTACTTCATGCTTCTTTACGATATTTTATATTGATGTGCTTATTGTATACAACTTTTGCTTTCATCATTCTTAGAAAAAATATACACCGATTGATTGAGTTGTCACAATATATCTTTAGAAGTTGACTAATTGAATCGATAACTCTTAGTCCCATGTTCTGCAACCATAATGCCTATATAGTAGCTTCACAGGAACCAATAAACTGTGCTTTCGGATGAAGTTCTGCAATCATAATGTCTATATAGTAGTTTTATAGGAACCAATAAATTTTGCTTTTGCCGAAATGCCTATATAGTAGCTTCACAGAACCTATAAATTTTGCTTTTGGATGAAGTTCTGCAGCTATAATTACTTCACAGGAACCTATATAGTAGGTTCACAGGAACTAATTGAATCGACAATTCTTAGCCTCGAGATGAAGTTCTGCTTTTGGATGAAGCAACTACATTTTGCTACACTACACCACTAGCTAATATATATATATATATATATATATATATCTAAAAGTAACTTTCCAGTGTTCACACATGACCTTAAGTTGATTAGAATGTCTATAAGTTAGTATATAATCCTTAGTTCTTTGTAAATATTTTATTATTTTCTTTGCATAAGATTTGACTTGGTTTCAATATCTCTATTTTAAATTCTTCTCCTCTAATACATTTTAGAATCCTCATTGATCCTATATCAATTCATCCAACAGTTACTAGATCCAAAATTCAAGTCTTTTAAACCAAATAAATATTTTTTTTTTATTTTTTATAAAATAATCTCAAAATTTTATATATAAGCTTTTCAATTTAATCAAGCCTTGAAAATTCGAGCAGCAATATAGGAAGAACATAGTGTTTTGTCATGGTATATGGGACTTAGTCTCATATCATTTTTGTCATCTGAAATTATGATACGTTCATCAATAAGTATAAAGTAAGACTTGTTGCAAAATGATTTCATCAACGTCCAAACTTCAAGTACCATGACACATTTAGATCAGTTATGAAATCAATAATAATTTATATTATTTTATCTTACTTTGTCTAACAATTAGGGACTTTAATAGTTCAACACAAATAATGCATTTCTTATGATCATATTTTCGACAATATATTTATGAGGTAACCTCAAAGCTTTATTGATCATAATATCCCTTAACATATCTACAAGTTGTGCAAGGCTTTTTTATAGTCTTAAGCGGGCTCCTCATGCTTAGTATTATGAACTTCCAACACATATAGTTTTAGTTTGATTTGATAATTCTTAATATGATAATTCATTATTCATTTATTCTCATGAAGGCATAATCATATTTTTACTAATTTATATGGATGACTTAATTATTACTGGTACTAAATTAGCAATAATTAATCAATTTATTTAACAGCTTAGAAATAGGTTTTCTATCAAATATCTCAAATCCCTTAGCTATTTTTTTCTTGGGGTTCAAGTAATTAACATGGCAAAGGGTTTATTTCTTTCTCAATAAAAAATATATTTATGATAATTTTTATCACACCAAAATGCCCTGAAGCCAAAACCATTACTACACCAATTGCTATAAGTGTTCATTGTAAAAAAAACTCTATTTGATAGTGCTAATCTCAATGACACCTCCGTGTATCATTTGTTGGCAATCTATAGTAATCGACATTTACTCATTTGAATATTATATATGTAGTGAATAAATTATCTCACTTTATGCATAAGCCTACTACCAATCATTGAATAGCTATTAAATGTCTTTTTTTTATACTTAATAGGGACTATTGATAATGGCTAATTTCTCTAAAAGGATTTTCCTCTATTGCTTCATATACTTTTCGATATCGATTCAAAGATGTAATAAGGACAAACAGTATACCTATTAGTGCTTATATCATATTTCTTGATCATAATTCAATCTCTAAGAGTTCTAAGAAATAATGCTTTATTGTAAGATCTAGAATAAAAAGCTGAATATCGAGGTTGCTTTTATAATTATTGAATTTTGTTGGATTCAATCATTGCTATATGAATTATTTGTCATAATATTTGATCTTCCACCTATATATTGTGACAATATCGGGCAATAAATCTATATGCTAATATTATATTTTACTCTCGAACAAAGTGTATAGCTATCGACCTTCATTTTGTTTATGATAAAGTTTAAAATGATGAGCTATGTATCTCTTATGTCTCATCTTCTGATCAACTTACGGATGCTCTTATCAAGCCCTTTTCTTGCTAACAATTTCTTCTACTTTGGTTCAAAATCAATGTCTATGATGGGAGCACAATCTTGCAAAAAGCATATTAGGAAAGATATTATCGAGAAAAATAAATTATGATAAAATTATCATGATCTTTCAATTTTTTTTGATACTATATTATCATGATTTTAAATCATAAAAATTATGATAACATGTTATCATGATTCTATCAATCAATAATGAAGATCATGATCTCAACGTGATCTCCTAAATTATGAAATGATTTTAGTGAATATTTCATATTTAATATCAATTAAAAAAATATAATTATTATATTTTATAATATATTTTTTATGTATATAAATTAATACTCATTATTAATAAAAAATTTAATTTATAATTTCTTCTCACATACAAGGTATATAAATTATTATGACGAGCTTTGCTAGGACTATAAAGCATAACACAAGAAGTCACATCGTTCGTATGGTCAAAAGTGAGATTCTAAAGTCATCTGCCGAACTCCGGGAATACAAGGTAACAGCTCATTAAGTCAACTTTCCATTCCATTGGTGTTATGTGGCCCAATTTTGACACACTTGGTGGTATAACGGTGTCAGCCTTGGGGGCTCTTGCCCTGAATGACATCGTGATGTCAGCTAGGTAGTGGATAAAGGTGATGTGGTGAATATGTGTTTGTTAGATGGTGATGATGTTAACTTTCCATCTATCTGCTAAAGGTATATACGAGATTAGAGGTTGAGTCAAAAAGTAAAAACAATCTCCCTCGTGCATAGAATACTCTTTTTACCTAAACAAAAAGCTTCCCAACCCAACTGGAGATGATCAGATCTGGGAAACATATATTTGGGTCATGATCCTACAAGAAAAAGAAAATTAAATAAAATATGATGATTCCTTATCTCTATCTCCCATTTGAAACTGTGTTCCATCTTTTAGGACTTCATTCCACACCTATCGGGATTGGGGTGGTCAAGAACTGGTGGCCAGGCCTACCTGTCAACAACGTAAGTCTTCGGCACACCTATATATTTGGACCTCCACTACATCAGCACTGGTACGTATGTAGCTTTTGTGTGTCATATTGGATAACATGGGCGGTCGGTCGGGTCCTGTTATTAGTAGTCATCTAATACTCTCTTCTGTCTCTTCTTTTATTAGTAGTCATGTTGCAGATGCTCTCAGGTCAAAAGGTGTTCGATACAAGACGTCAACCCCTATCTCATATCAGATGCAAAACAGTCGTTGAGTTTAATGGACCCAAATCTCGAAGGGCGATACCCATCGATAGCTGCTTCTCAGCTAGCCAGAATCATAAGGGAGTATGTTGCGTAGGATCATGATATCCTTCCAACCATCAAAGATGTTCTTAAACTCCTTGAGATGATTGACACCGTAGGGATATGAGGTTAGAAGAGTCGGAACCTGTCGATAAACTCGTCAAGCATCACAAGCAAGGTTTGGTACTGCTGTTGGCTTCTTTGATCCCTATTATTCCTTTGAAAATGAACACTGATTGATTGGTTAGTATAAGCGTAAAAAGAGTATTCCCAAATAGGAATGTAATTTTTTTTTTTGTAAGCAATGAAATATTATTCAGTCTTTTAACAAACCCTAGGAGGTCGATCCCCTCGAAGTGATCATCTTCTTTTCTCTCCTTTCTTCTATGATAAAACCTTAGGGTCTTATCATTTGGTATCAGAGCAACGATCCTCAGTGTTCTCATTGCAATGTTGCTATAGCTATTATCATCTAAAAAAAAAAAAAGAGGAAGAAAAGAGGTGAAGTAGGGCAACCACGATCACCATAGCCATCGCAGCCACTGTAATCATCGGTTGCCACCACTGCCACCATTGCTTCCTGGCCAGTAACCACCGCATCCCATCTCTTGTCGCAACCCTCGGTGTTCCTACCCAACTGAGCAATCGTCTCCCTCGGCAACCCATTGCTAGTCCTCATCCCTTTAATCGAGCAATCATCACCAACGTTCCCTCCAACCAAGCGATCGTCATTGGCTGTCGTTGCTTCCTGGATAGCAACCACCACTGCCATTGCTTCTCAACTAGTGAACTAGAAAGAGTTGACCATTTTGGACTATCAAAAAAACAAAAGCAGTCAAATGATTAAAAGAAGAGTCAAAATAATCAATAAAGAATTGAAATATGAGAAAGTAATTATTCAAAACTAAAATGGGTCAAAAAAGACAAGCGACAGGTTAAGAATTTAAACCCATGTTTACTATCGGAAATGAAACAGTTTTGGGCCATTACCGGCCCAAATGGATAAACCATTAATGGCCCATCAGGAGTTAATCTTTCTAGTGGAATTAATATAAATATTTTTAGGTATCAATGATTAGTTGGATAAAAGCAACATTTTTACTGGTTTTATAAAAAATATAAATGCGTTGGAAAAAATATTAGATAAAAATTAATGTGGTTTAGTAAAATAACTTTTTATAATTAATTTTATATTTCAATTTTTATTGATATTATAGAAAGAAGATTTCTATTGATAATCAATCCCCTCTTTGCTTCTTCCAATCATATTTAATTTTTTTTTATATTTTAAAGATACTCTTATATAAAGAAATATTTTTTTCTTCTTTTTCTTTCGTTCTTCTTCTGTTTGAACGACGAGCAATATATAACGTCGAAGCAATGGGATGAGAGATGGGGGAGGAGGATAAATGGAGTGAGTAGAGAGTGGAGGAGAAGGGGGAGAGATTGATAGAGGCAATAGAGGTACGGGGTGAGGATGACGGGGAGTAGGGCGAGGGGGAGGAGTAGGGGGAAGGTGAAGAGGGCGGCAAAGCACCGATGAGATTGCCAATTGCAATCTCCGAAATAATGAAAGAGGGAAAAAGTAGGGAGGAGATGGAGGAGGGGGAGAAGTAGGGGATTACCGAGGGGAAAGCGAGAGGTCAGGGGTTAAGGGAGAGGGAGAAGAGCGAGAGAGGAATAATAATAATAATAATAATAATAATAATAATAATAATAATAATAATAATAATAAGATTGATAATTGAGGAATTATAAATAATAAAAGTATATATTTTTATTATGTTTAGAAGATTATTAATAATAAAAATATTATTAATAGCAAGCTTCTTTAACCACTCACGCCATCGAGAATTTGTTCTCTCGATGCAAAAAATTATAACCTCATAATGGATGTATAACTTGAGATTCAAGAAGAATATAACTCCAAACCATAATACACTTCATATTCTAAAAAAATATATATGCATATATATATACATATATGTATATATATATATATATATATATATATATATATATATATATATATATATATATATAGATACATACATATACATGTGTATATATATACATATATATATATATATATATATATATATACATGTATATATGTATACATATATATGGATATATATATACATGTATACATGTATACATATATATTTATATACATGTATATGTATATATGTATACATATATATATATATATGTATACATATATATATACATGTATATATATATATATATATATATATATATATATATATATATATATATATATAATTAACTTAACCCTAATGGATCCTACCCTATTACGTATTAGATCTCTATCCAATTACCCAAGCCTCTTAGACTAGTGGGTCTCTACCCAATAATCTCTTATTAGTTCTTATTAGATTTCATCCATGAGATCCAATAATTTAAGGGTTTACTGGATATCTAATAAGATATGAGCTCCAACGGATATATCATATCTGAACATCTACTCGTCATAATGCCTACTATATGTGTGTGATCCTCTAAGCCCAATATTGAGTTGGTCATGAGTCATATAAGATCTCCTTCTAGCTTAATAGATTATTATCTCCATAATAATTCACTCGACTTATCGACTATAGATGTACAATCCAATGGATATATTTATCATCAATTACCATGTATCTATAGTCCCTCACTCATCTAATATCCAAAAAATCAGACACAAAGTATGGTGCTATCAATCCCATATAGTTTCTCCTCGAGTCTCGCTCTAATCAGATTCTCCCAGAGAACTCTTTCTCTCTCAATCCGAACGACCTTGGCCTAGGATTTATCTAAGCAAGAACACATAAAATATTTCTCTCATGTTATCGAGAGGGGATAATCCTTTATTGACACTCAATAGCCCTCGTAGGGTTGGTTGTCATTCTCAATAACCGGTTGTATTAGATTTGGAACTCCAAAACCTATAAGTCTGATATCAAAGAGTAGGTTACTCATATAAGATATATTTGATGTTTCAAGTCTAAGAATCAAATACACTATTAGGATTACAAAATCACTATTTGATAGTATGGTATCATAAACTATCTAGCTTTCTATGAGCAAATCAATCAAAGTGAACTCATTCTCCAATGAGCATTTGTACTTTGTATTCTTAAGGTCCCCCCACAAGCAAAATTATTAAACCGGTCACCTCCATCATATGGATAGGTATATAGTAGTACACTAGTATGTCCGGTTATCTCAATGTCTCTCTCGAGTAAGCTATGACTAGGATTATTTAGGATATGTGTTTAAAGGTTAATCGGCCTCATTATAATTGATCTAATTACGATTTGATTTCTATTGCACTAATCCATGGATAATATAATATATTTATATTATAAATAATATTATGTTGGTCTCATCACGTCTAATTTAATATTTCTGATGTTGGCATAAGCAAAGGTGCTTGATTTAGGACTGTGGATTTCACATCACATGCGTTGAGAAACGAAATTGTTTCTGTGCCACTTATTGTTTTACATTGTTCTTCCTTAGTGTACTACTTGGCTGCCCAGGAAGAAATGGAGAGGCCTGAACATGATTTGGACGAAGGGAATGAGATCACGGTTGATGCTTGCTGCTGTATCATATTCAGGTATTTGCCAAAGAAAAAAGAGAGGCCCATACTTCCAGTATATAAAATTCACACCCAAAATACATCCAGTAATATATATATATATATATATATATATATATATATAATAAATACTCACCTGGACGAAGACATGGTCAAGCTCATCGTGTGATTGCTTTGATGGTCCCAATAATAGAAGATACGAACAATTATTGAAGAAGAGAAGAAGCTTTATTTAGAAATGAAATAGCTTTAGTTACAATACATTAACATGTTCCCTCTCCTATTTATATAAATTAGGAGAAAGGATTTCCCTAAACAGAATAGAGGATTTTTTTCAACAGAATAGAGAGATTTCCTCATATAGTCAGAGAAATCTTATCTTCTATCATGCCCCCGTAAGATGGTGTTCCTAATAAGGATACCAATATTTGATTAATGCAAAAAATGGTTTACAAGCAAAAGATTTGTGAGTAGAGCAAGAGTAGATCACTGCTACTGTTGTGATTGCTATTGCTATGAGGGCATTGGCGTTCCCTTCGTTCTTTAAGTCCGCCCTTTGTTCTCCTTAAGTTCACCGTCTTTGACAGATCAGCGAAGACAGCGAAGACTACTGTGGTGAAGAAGATGAGGATTGGCCGTGGAACCTCTTAGGAATGTGGCTACAGCGACGTTGGTCGCTGGCCGAAGACAAAGGCGAAGCTTCGCTTTTCTCAACGACGTTGGTCACCAGCCAAATGCAAGAGCGAAACTTCGCTTTTCTCAAGAAAAGAAGAAGCTTTATTTAGAAATGAAATAGCTTTAGCTTCAATACATTAATGTTCCCTCTCCTATTTATACAAATTAAGAGAAAGAATTTTCCTAAACAGAATAGAGGATTTTTCTCAAGAATAGAAAATTTTCATCGGGAAAATATTATCTTCTATCACCACCCATGTCACTGGTCCCCTACCCCCACCTCGCTGCAAATCACTATTAAGAGGTGGACCCCTATTTGTTTAGTTTCTCCCTACACCAACCGAAGAGAGCCCTCCTTCTTGACCTTCTATTTTTGCAACGGTGTTACCATCTCCGTGTCCATGATCGAAGGAGGTTTCGATACCCTTCGAAGGCGACGATACAATACAGCGGCCTTGATGCTATCCAATGTCGGAGGTCGCCGGAGGAACCAACCGTCCAACCAAGCTATGGCTCCAAGGCCGTCGCCATTCGGCAAGTTGGGCATCGTCGAACGCCAAGAAGTCAGACGAGTCACTCTTGATCCTCTTAAACTTTGAAATCAGAGAACACCAAAGAGTTCACCGGAGAGGACCGTCCCGCCAGCACCTGAGCCCAGGTGACCGGAGCACGTAGAGACGATCTGGCCCCTGTATACTTTTCCTGGAGAACTCATCCATCCACCCACCATGGCAACCGACCTCTCTCGCAATTTAAGGTACTAAGTCTGTACAAACCAGGAGCCCAAATCTTGATACGAGCTCGCTCGAGGGTGAGTCATAGATTAGTTTGGAATTAAAAAGTCCTAAATCAGCCAGGAGTTAGGATTCCTAAACCCAGTAGGAGTATCGACTCCTAAACCAAATCTTGATAGGAATTAAGAAAAGTCGTAAATCAGATAGATAGGAGTTAGTATTCGTAATCCCAGTAGGAGTTGGGAGTCCTAAACTAAATACGAGTATGATTCTTAAACGGTTCCGGACTCGGAGATTTAACACTATAAATAAAAAAAAAGTATAGTCTCCCCAAACCAAACTGAGTACAACACCAAATCAAATCGGATTGAGAGAGTGGAGTTGGGTGGCCCTTCAAAGTTGTTTAGGTATGATCTTACTTTTTATTATTCATTATGGTGTTTCTTTCTCCGCACTTGTGCTTTACTTTCTTTACGATCTCAATTAATTTTTACCATTTTGAACATAATTTAATCGTATATTCTTTATTCTCCGACACATATGAAATTATTATTAGTTTTTGCTTTTTCAGATTAGATATCGTTTGTGATACTACTGGCATCAACAGTTTTAGCGATCACAGGACAGATTGCCAATGTCGCGCAACTCGCGGGACTTGACGCTGTCCGCCTCATCATCATCATCGTGGAGGCCGCTGCGAAAGCACGAATCCAGAAGAAGAATTGTCGAGAACTGTCGGATTACTTGCAGCTCATTGGCCATCTCTTGGAACCACTCGACATGTCGGATCTCAAGACGTATCCTGAGACGAGAGCGGTATTGGAGCGACTGGAGAATGCTCTGAAGAAGGCCTACATTCTCGTCAACATTTGCCAGAATCATAGCTTTCTGTATCTCATGGCCATGGGGTGGATGCTTGAGCATCGGTTCCAGAAGGTAGAAGCGGAGATAGAACGGTATTTGAGGCTTATTCCGCTCATCAATCTCGTGGACGTCCAGCGAGCCAAGGTATATACGCATCTCTATATTCTACGATGTGTTATTATTTTATAATTTTGTACTATTATTGTGTAGTAATTTGAACTTTCATTACCCAAAAAAATTAATTTTCGAAGTTCATCTTCTTCTGAGTCCCAATCAAATTTAATTAACAATGCCTTTTTTATTTTGTTTTTGTTTTGTTCCCCTCCTCTCGCAAGAAGGCCAACCACAGAATGGGAAGTCTACTTTGCTCTAGAGTCGAAAATGCATTCCTTGGGATCTTCAGACTCACCAATAGGCTTCAGGTAGAAAAACCAGCAAGAAGTGGACTTGGACTTGGAGTCGAAACAGCAGCAGGAACGGGTGGTACCGGAGTCGAGGTCGATGCCAACCCAGACCTTGAGACCTTCCCGCTTAGCCAATTGAAGCGTGCCACAAGGAACTTCTCGCATGGGAACATTGTTGGGGAAGGAGAATTCGCAGTCGTATACAAAGGTCGGATGGATGACAAATTCGTTGCTGTAAAGACATGGAAGCTAAACACCAACCAAGGGTTACAGGAGTGGGTGGTGATTCCCTAGACTTGACTTGACTTGACTTTCCATCCAATATAACGACTATTTGGTCCCCTGTTTTGCTTGCTTGCTTACTAATTCGATTTAATATTCTACTTCTGATTTGTGTGCTTAATTAATTTCTTTTTGTTTCCTGTTTCTTGGGGTGTTGCGCAGAACGAGATGAACGTTTTGCGGAAGCTGTCGCATCCCAACCTCATCAGGCTGCTGGGCTACTGCAAGGAAGAGAACGCCGCGTTCCATCTCGTCTACGAGTTCATGGCTAACGGGAGCTTACAGGATCATCTTCTTGAGAGTGAGTATTATACTGTATTCTGATATCCGCGCCAAAGAGAAATCATCTGACAGGATCATCTTCTTCAACAGAAGGGAAGCCACCGCTCTCGTGGAAGCTGAGAATTAAAATAGCAATCGGTGCTGCTCGATGTCTTCGTTTTCTACATAAATCGAACAAGCGCATCATCCATCGGGACGTGAAGCCCTCGGTCATCCTGCTTGACTCCGTATGTGATCTTCTCTTTTACGCACGCTTTGTACAACAATCTAATTTCTCTGTTAAAAATGGGGTGCCCTCAATCTTTCTTTGTTCCCTTGCAGGACTTCAACCCAAAGCTATCCGGCTTAGGTTGGTCATTGTCATTGAAGGGCCGGACCGGTAGGCGGGGTCGTGTCTCAACGCATGTCTTGGGCACACCTGGATATTTGGACCCCCGGTACATCACCACTGGTACGCACAACTTATATATATCATGCAAGATAGCATATTACGTGTTACTCGTCGTCGCCATTTAATACGAGTGAGTGTCTCCTTGATCAATCAGGTCATCTGGACGCGAAGACGGACGTGTATGCATTCGGGATGGTGTTGCTGCAGATGCTCACTGGTCGGAAGGTGTTCGATCCTGATCGACCGTGCGCTGAACGCCACTTGGCACAATTCGCTAAGTCTCATCTCTCATCGGATGCCAAAGAGCTAGCGAGTCTAATGGACCCAAAACTCAATGGGGAGTATCCACCGGCGACCGCTTCTCGACTGGCCCGAATCATCGAAGCATGTATCGAGAAGGAGCATAAGCTCCGACCAACCATGAAGGATGTTGTGAAAGTCCTCGAGAAGATTGACGCCATAAGGATAGGAGATTAGAAGCTGTTCATAATTCTGTAAATATTAAAATAATATTCAGAGGTCGTACTTGCGGTTGGAATTAGATGAATGGTTCCAAGTGTTCAGTCTTTGATCGACAACACATTTTGAACGCCCCACGTTATACTGCAAACATATTTCTTTTTTTTTTCCTTTTCCTTATTACCACTACCAATATTTAAATCAATATAACGGGAAGTCCAAACAAGGTAACCCAATATACCGTCATCCTCGTACCAAGCAACTAAAAGGTAGGCCAGCAAATCGGTTCATCAACAATTTGTTAACCCAATAATTCATAAATTAAATATGCAGTAGAATATCAAGTTCTCTTCAGCTATACTTGTTGGAGAATAAGCTAAGCTTTGGATAAATAACACAAAATTAATTGGATGGCTGATGTACTCAACAACAGTTGGTGTCTTTTGGTCTGTGCTTAGTCACATCAAAATTCATTATTATATAAAAGATGCAATACGTGAATCATAATGGTTGTATCCATTTCATTGAATACTTCATTCCACTCCATATATATTAATTACAATGCAAAACATTCTCTAAATGAGCACTTCATAAGTCAATTACTTAAGAATGTTTCTCAATCATTCAGGCTACAAACTTTATTCATGCATACTTTATAAAAAAAAAAAAAAATACTATTTATAAAGTTAAAAATAATATATCACATCAAATACTAGATAAACTAATAATCTCCATATGCTCCGCATAACCTTTTGTATTGCATTGTCGACAAACATTTTGGTCATGAGATTCACAATCACTAGCTCAATGCTAGCATGATGAATATCTACTTCATGCTTCTTTACGATATTTTATATTGATGTGCTTATTGTATACAACTTTTGCTTTCATCATTCTTAAAAAAATATACACCGATTGATTGAGTTGTCACAATATATCTTTAGAAGTTGACTAATTGAATCGATAACTCTTAGTCCCATGTTCTGCAACCATAATGCCTATATAGTAGCTTCACAGGAACCAATAAACTGTGCTTTCGGATGAAGTTCTGCAATCATAATGTCTATATAGTAGTTTTATAGGAACCAATAAATTTTGCTTTTGCCGAAATGCCTATATAGTAGCTTCACAGAACCTATAAATTTTGCTTTTGGATGAAGTTCTGCAGCTATAATTACTTCACAGGAACCTATATAGTAGGTTCACAGGAACTAATTGAATCGACAATTCTTAGCCTCGAGATGAAGTTCTGCTTTTGGATGAAGCAACTACATTTTGCTACACTACACCACTAGCTAATATATATATATATATATATATATATATCTAAAAGTAACTTTCCAGTGTTCACACATGACCTTAAGTTGATTAGAATGTCTATAAGTTAGTATATAATCCTTAGTTCTTTGTAAATATTTTATTATTTTCTTTGCATAAGATTTGACTTGGTTTCAATATCTCTATTTTAAATTCTTCTCCTCTAATACATTTTAGAATCCTCATTGATCCTATATCAATTCATCCAACAGTTACTAGATCCAAAATTCAAGTCTTTAAACCAAATAAATATTTTTTTTTATTTTTTATAAAATAATCTCAAAATTTTATATATAAGCTTTTCAATTTAATCAAGCCTTGAAAATTCGAGCAGCAATATAGGAAGAACATAGTGTTTTGTCATGGTATATGGGACTTAGTCTCATATCATTTTGTCATACGAAATTATGATACGTTCATCAATAAGTATAAAGTAAGACTTGTTGCAAAATGATTTCATCAACGTCCAAACTTCAAGTACCATGACACATTTAGATCAGTTATGAAATCAATAATAATTTATATTATTTTATCTTACTTTGTCTAACAATTAGGGACTTTAATAGTTCAACACAAATAATGCATTTCTTATGATCATATTTTCGACAATATATTTATGAGGTAACCTCAAAGCTTTATTGATCATAATATCCCTTAACATATCTACAAGTTGTGCAAGGCTTTTTATAGTCTTAAGCGGGCTCCTCATGCTTAGTATTATGAACTTCCAACACATATAGTTTTAGTTTGATTTGATAATTCTTAATATGATAATTCATTATTCATTTATTCTCATGAAGGCATAATCATATTTTTACTAATTTATATGGATGACTTAATTATTACTGGTACTAAATTAGCAATAATTAATCAATTTATTTAACAGCTTAGAAATAGGTTTTCTATCAAATATCTCAAATCCCTTAGCTATTTTCTTGGGGTTCAAGTAATTAACATGGCAAAGGGTTTATTTCTTTCTCAATAAAAATATATTTATGATAATTTTTATCACACCAAAATGCCTGAAGCCAAAACCATTACTACACCAATTGCTATAAGTGTTCATTAAAAAAAAAACTCTATTTGATAGTGCTAATCTCAATGACACCTCCGTGTATCATTTGTTGGCAATCTATACTAATCGACATTTACTCATTTGAATATTATATATGTAGTGAATAAATTATCTCACTTTATGCATAAGCCTACTACCAATCATTGAATAGCTATTAAATGTTTTTTTTATACTTAATAGGGACTATTGATAATGGCTAATTTCTCTAAAAGGATTTTCCTCTATTGCTTCATATACTTTTCGATATCGATTCAAAGATGTAATAAGGACAACAAGTATACCTATTAGTGCTTATATCATATTTCTTGATCATAATTCAATCTCTAAGAGTTCTAAGAAATAATGCTTTATTGTAAGATCTAGAATAAAAATTTGAATATCGGCGGTTGCTTTTATAATTATTGAATTTTGTTGGATTCAATCATTGCTATATGAATTATTTGTCATAATATTTGATCTTCCACCTATATATTGTGACAATATCAGGGCAATAAATCTATATGCTAATATTATATTTTACTCTCGAACAAAGTGTATAGCTATCGACCTTCATTTTGTTTATGATAAAGTTTAAAATGATGAGCTATGTATCTCTTATGTCTCATCTTCTGATCAACTTACGGATGCTCTTATCAAGCCCTTTTCTTGCTAACAATTTCTTCTACTTTGGTTCAAAATCAATGTCTATGATGGGAGCACAATCTTGCAAAAGCATATTAGGAAAGATATTATCGAGAAAAATAAATTATGATAAAATTATCATGATCTTCTCAATTTTTTGATACTATATTATCATGATTTTAAATCATAAAAATTATGATAACATGTTATCATGATTCTATCAATCAATAATGAAGATCATGATCTCAACGTGATCTCCTAAATTATGAAATGATTTAGTGAATATTTCATATTTAATATCAATTAAAAAATATAATTATTATATTTTATAATATCTTTTTATGTATATAAATTAATACTCATTATTAATAAAAATTTAATTTATAATTTCTTCTCACATACAAGGTATATAAATTATTATGACGAGCTTTGCTAGGACTATAAAGCATAACACAAGAAGTCACATCGTTCGTATGGTCAAAAGTGAGATTCTAAAGTCATCTGCCGAACTCCGGGAATACAAGGTAACAGCTCATTAAGTCAACTTTCCATTCCATTGGTGTTATGTGGCCCAATTTTGACACACTTGGTGGTATAACGGTGTCAGCCTTGGGGGCTCTTGCCCTGAATGACATCGTGATGTCAGCTAGGTAGTGGATAAAGGTGATGTGGTGAATATGTGTTTGTTAGATGGTGATGATGTTAACTTTCCATCTATCTGCTAAAGGTATATACGAGATTAGAGGTTGAGTCAAAAAAGTAAAAAACAATCTCCCTCGTGCATAGAATACTTTTTTTACCTAAACAAAAGCTTCCCAACCCAACTGGAGATGATCAGATCTGGGAAACATATATTTGGGTCATGATCCTACAAAAAAAAAGAAAATTAAATAAAATATGATGATTCCTTATCTCTATCTCCCATTTGAAACTGTGTTCCATCTTTTAGGACTTCATTCCACACCTATCGGGATTGGGGTGGTCAAGAACTGGTGGCCAGGCCTACCTGTCAACAACGTAAGTCTTCGGCACACCTATATATTTGGACCTCCACTACATCAGCACTGGTACGTATGTAGCTTTTGTGTGTCATATTGGATAACATGGGCGGTCGGTCGGGTCCTGTTATTAGTAGTCATCTAATACTCTCTTCTGTCTCTTCTTTTATTAGTAGTCATGTTGCAGATGCTCTCAGGTCAAAAGGTGTTCGATACAAGACGTCAACCCCTATCTCATATCAGATGCAAAACAGTCGTTGAGTTTAATGGACCCAAATCTCGAAGGGCGATACCCATCGATAGCTGCTTCTCAGCTAGCCAGAATCATAAGGGAGTATGTTGCGTAGGATCATGATATCCTTCCAACCATCAAAGATGTTCTTAAACTCCTTGAGATGATTGACACCGTAGGGATATGAGGTTAGAAGAGTCGGAACCTGTCGATAAACTCGTCAAGCATCACAAGCAAGGTTTGGTACTGCTGTTGGCTTCTTTGATCCCTATTATTCCTTTGAAAATGAACACTGATTGATTGGTTAGTATAAGCGTAAAAAGAGTATTCCCAAATAGGAATGTAATTTTTTTTTTTGTAAGCAATGAAATATTATTCAGTCTTTTAACAAACCCTAGGAGGTCGATCCCCTCGAAGTGATCATCTTCTTTTCTCTTTTTCTTCTATGATAAAACCTTAGGGTCTTATCATTTGGTATCGTGAGCAACGATCCTCGGTGTTCTCATTGCAATGTTGCTATAGCTATTATCATCTAAAAAAAAAAAAAAAGAGGAAAAAAGAGGTGAAGTAGGGCAACCACGATCACCATAGCCATCGCAGCCACTGTAATCATCGGTTGCCACCACTGCCACCATTGCTTCCTGGCCAGTAACCACCGCATCCCATCTCTTGTCGCAACCCTCGGTGTTCCTACCCAACTGAGCAATCGTCTCCCTCGGCAACCCATTGCTAGTCCTCATCCCTTTAATCGAGCAATCATCACCAACGTTCCCTCCAACCAAGCGATCGTCATTGGCTGTCGTTGCTTCCTGGATAGCAACCACCACTGCCATTGCTTCTCAACTAGTGAACTAGAAAGAGTTGACCATTTTGGACTATCAAAAAAACAAAAGCAGTCAAATGATTAAAAGAAGAGTCAAAATAATCAATAAAGAATTGAAATATGAGAAAGTAATTATTCAAAACTAAAATGGGTCAAAAAAAGACAAGCGACAGGTTAAGAATTTAAACCCATGTTTACTATCGGAAATGAAACAGTTTTGGGCCATTACCGGCCCAAATGGATAAACCATTAATGGCCCATCAGGGAGTTAATCTTTCTAGTGGAATTAATATAAATATTTTTAGGTATCAATGATTAGTTGGATAAAAGCAACATTTTTACTGGTTTTATAAAAAATATAAATGTTGGAAAAAATATTAGATAAAAATTAATGTGGTTTAGTAAAATAACTTTTTATAATTAATTTTATATTTCAATTTTTTATTGATATTATAGAAAGAAGATTTCTATTGATAATCAATCCCTCTTTGCTTCTTCCAATCATATTTAATTTTTTTTTATATTTTAAAGATACTCTTTATATAAAGAAATATTTTTTTCTTCTTTTTTCTTTCGTTCTTCTTCTGTTTGAACCATTTGAGCAATATATAACGTCGAAGCAATGGGATGAGAGATGGGGGAGGAGGATAAATGGAGTGAGTAGAGAGTGGAGGAGAAGGGGGAGAGATTGATAGAGGCAATAGAGGTACGGGGTGAGGATGACGGGGAGTAGGGCGAGGGGGAGGAGTAGGGGGAAGGTGAAGAGGGCGGCAAAGCACCGATGAGATTGCCAATTGCAATCTCCGAAATAATGAAAGAGGGAAAAAGTAGGGAGGAGATGGAGGAGGGGGAGAAGTAGGGGATTACCGAGGGGAAAGCGAGAGGTGCAGGGTTAAGGGGAGAGGGAGAAGAGCGAGAGAGGAATAATAATAATAATAATAATAATAATAATAATAATAATAATAATAATAATAATAAGATTGATAATTGAGGAATTATAAATAATAAAAGTATATATTTTTATTATGTTTAGAAGATTATTAATAATAAAAATATTATTAATAGCAAGCTTCTTTAACCACTCACGCCATCGAGAATTTGTTCTCTCGATGCAAAAAATTATAACCTCATAATGGATGTATAACTTGAGATTCAAGAAGAATATAACTCCAAACCATAATACACTTCATATTCTAAAAAAATATATATGCATATATATATACATATATGTATATACGTATATGTATATGTATATATATATATATATATATATATATATAGATACATACATATACATGTGTATATATATACATATATATATATATATATATATATATACATGTATATATGTATACATATATATGGATATATATATACATGTATACATGTATATTTATACATGTATATATATATATATATATATATATATATACATATACATGTATATATATATATATATATATATATATATATATATATATATATATATATATATATATATATATAATTAACTTAACCCTAATGGATCCTACCATATTACGTATTAGATCTCTATCCAATTACCCAAGCCTCTTAGACTAGTGGGTCTCTACCCAATAATCTCTTATTAGTTCTTATTAGATTTCATCCATGAGATCCAATAATTTAAGGGTTTACTGGATATCTAATAAGATATGAGCTCCAACGGATATATCATATCTGAACATCTACTCGTCATAATGCCTACTATATGTGTGTGATCCTCTAAGCCCAATATTGAGTTGGTCATGAGTCATATAAGATCTCCTTCTAGCTTAATAGATTATTATCTCCATAATAATTCACTCGACTTATCGACTATAGATGTACAATCCAATGGATATATTTATCATCAATTACCATGTATCTATAGTCCCTCACTCATCTAATATCCAAAAAATCAGACACAAAGTATGGTGCTATCAATCCCATATAGTTTCTCCTCGAGTCTCGCTCTAATCAGATTCTCCCAGAGAACTCTTTCTCTCTCAATCCGAACGACCTTGGCCTAGGATTTATCTAAGCAAGAACACATAAAATATTTCTCTCATGTTATCGAGAGGGGATAATCCTTTATTGACACTCAATAGCCCTCGTAGGGTTGGTTGTCATTCTCAATAACCGGTTGTATTAGATTTGGAACTCCAAAACCTATAAGTCTGATATCAAAGAGTAGGGTACTCATATAAGATATATTTGATGTTTCAAGTCTAAGAATCAAATACACTATTAGGATTACAAAATCACTATTTGATAGTATGGTATCATAAACTATCTAGCTTTCTATGAGCAAATCAATCAGTGAACTCATTCTCCAATGAGCATTTGTACTGTATTCTTAAGGTCCCCACACAAGCAGCTATTAAACCAGTCACCTCCATCATATGGATAGGTATATAGTAGTACACTAGTATGTCTGGTTATCTCAATGTCTCTCTCGAGTAAGCTATGACTAGGATTATTTAGGATATGTGTTTAAAGGTTAATCAGTCTCATTATCGTGATCTAATTACGATTTGATTTCTATTGCACTAATCCATGGATAATATAATATATTTATATTATAAATAATATTATGTTGGTCTCATCACGTCTAATTTAATATTTCTGATGTTGGCATAAGCAAAGGTGCTTGATTTAGGACTGTGGATTTCACATCACATGCGTTGAGAAACGAAATTGTTTCTGTGCCACTTATTGTTTTACATTGTTCTTCCTTAGTGTACTACTTGGCTGCCCAGGAAGAAATGGAGAGGCCTGAACATGATTTGGACGAAGGGAATGAGATCACGGTTGATGCTTGTCGGCCAGATCATATTCGTGTATTTGCCAAAAGAAAAAAGAGAGGCCCATACTTCCAAAGATATAAAATTCACACCCAAAATACATCCAAATTATATATATATATATAATAAATACTCACCGGACGAAGACATGGTCAAGCTCATCGATGTGATTGCTTTGATGGTCCCAATAATAGAAGATAATAACAATTATTGAAGAAGAGAAGAAGCTTTATTTAGAAATGAAATAGCTTTAGTTACAATACATTAACATGTTCCTCTCCTATTTATATAAATTAGGAGAGAAAGGATTTCCTAAAACAGAATAGAGGATTTTTTTCAATGAGAATAGAGATTTCCTCATATAGTCGAGAGAAATCTTATCTTCTATCATGCCCCGTAAGATGGTGTTCCTAATAAGGATACCAATATTTGATTAATGCAAAAAAATGGTTTACAAGCAAAAGATTTGTGAGTAGAGCAAGAGTAGATCACTGCCATGTTGCAGGATTGCTATTGCTATGAGGGCATTGGCGTTCCCTCGCGTTCTTTAAGTCCGCCCTTTGTTCTCCTTAAGTTCACCGTCTTTGTGGATCAAGCCGAAGACAAAGAAGACTCTTGTGGTGAAGAAGATGAGGATTGGTAGTGGAACCTCTTAGGAATGTGGCTAAACGACGTTGGTCGTCGTCAAGACAAAGGTTAAAGCTTTTCTCAACGACGTTGGTCACCACCACCAAATCTAAGAGTTTAAACTTCGCTTTTTCTCAAGAAAAGAAGAAGCTTTATTTAGAAATGAAATAGCTTTAGCTTCAATACATTAATGTTCCCTCTCCTATTTATACAAATTAAGAGAAAGAATTTTCCTAAACAGAATAGAGGATTTTTCTCAAGAATAGAAAATTTTCATCGGGAAAATATTATCTTCTATCACCACCCATGTCACTGGTCCCCTACCCCCACCTCGCTGCAAATCACTATTAAGAGGTGGACCCCTATTTGTTTAGTTTCTCCCTACACCAACCGAAGAGAGCCCTCCTTCTTGACCTTCTATTTTTGCAACGGTGTTACCATCTCCGTGTCCATGATCGAAGGAGGTTTCGATACCCTTCGAAGGCGACGATACAATACAGCGGCCTTGATGCTATCCAATGTCGGAGGTCGCCGGAGGAACCAACCGTCCAACCAAGCTATGGCTCCAAGGCCGTCGCCATTCGGCAAGTTGGGCATCGTCGAACGCCAAGAAGTCAGACGAGTCACTCTTGATCCTCTTAAACTTTGAAATCAGAGAACACCAAAGAGTTCACCGGAGAGGACCGTCCCGCCAGCACCTGAGCCCAGGTGACCGGAGCACGTAGAGACGATCTGGCCCCTGTATACTTTTCCTGGAGAACTCATCCATCCACCCACCATGGCAACCGACCTCTCTCGCAATTTAAGGTACTAAGTCTGTACAAACCAGGAGCCCAAATCTTGATACGAGCTCGCTCGAGGGTGAGTCATAGATTAGTTTGGAATTAAAAAGTCCTAAATCAGCCAGGAGTTAGGATTCCTAAACCCAGTAGGAGTATCGACTCCTAAACCAAATCTTGATAGGAATTAAGAAAAGTCGTAAATCAGATAGATAGGAGTTAGTATTCGTAATCCCAGTAGGAGTTGGGAGTCCTAAACTAAATACGAGTATGATTCTTAAACGGTTCCGGACTCGGAGATTTAACACTATAAATAAAAAAAAAGTATAGTCTCCCCAAACCAAACTGAGTACAACACCAAATCAAATCGGATTGAGAGAGTGGAGTTGGAGTGGCCCTTCAAAGTTGTTTAGGTATGATCTTACTTTTTTATTATTCATTATGGTGTTTCTTTCTCCGCACTTGTGCTTTACTTTCTTTACGATCTCAATTATTTTTTTACCATTTTGAACATAATTTAATCGTATATTCTTTATTCTCCGACACATATGAAATTATTATTAGTTTTTTTTTTTTTCAGATTAGATATCGTTTGTGATACTACTGGCATCAACAGTTTTAGCGATCACAGGACAGATTGCCAATGTCGCGCAACTCGCGGGACTTGACGCTGTCCGCCTCATCATCATCATCGTGGAGGCCGCTGCGAAAGCACGAATCCAGAAGAAGAATTGTCGAGAACTGTCGGATTACTTGCAGCTCATTGGCCATCTCTTGGAACCACTCGACATGTCGGATCTCAAGACGTATCCTGAGACGAGAGCGGTATTGGAGCGACTGGAGAATGCTCTGAAGAAGGCCTACATTCTCGTCAACATTTGCCAGAATCATAGCTTTCTGTATCTCATGGCCATGGGGTGGATGCTTGAGCATCGGTTCCAGAAGGTAGAAGCGGAGATAGAACGGTATTTGAGGCTTATTCCGCTCATCAATCTCGTGGACGTCCAGCGAGCCAAGGTATATACGCATCTCTATATTCTACGATGTGTTATTATTTTATAATTTTGTACTATTATTGTGTAGTAATTTGAACTTTCATTACCCAAAAAATTAATTTTCGAAGTTCATCTTCTTCTGAGTCCCAATCAAATTTAATTAACAATGCCTTTTATTTTGTTTTTGTTTTGTTCCCCTCCTCTCGCAAGAAGGCCAACCACAGAATGGGAAGTCTACTTTGCTCTAGAGTCGAAAATGCATTCCTTGGATCTTCAGACTCACCAATAGGCTTCAGGTAGAAAAACCAGCAAGAAGTGGACTTGGACTTGGAGTCGAAACAGCAGCAGGAACGGGTGGTACCGGAGTCGAGGTCGATGCCAACCCAGACCTTGAGACCTTCCCGCTTAGCCAATTGAAGCGTGCCACAAGGAACTTCTCGCATGGGAACATTGTTGGGGAAGGAGAATTCGCAGTCGTATACAAAGGTCGGATGGATGACAAATTCGTTGCTGTAAAGACATGGAAGCTAAACACCAACCAAGGGTTACAGGAGTGGGTGGTGATTCCCTAGACTTGACTTGACTTGACTTTCCATCCAATATAACGACTATTTGGTCCCCTGTTTTGCTTGCTTGCTTACTAATTCGATTTAATATTCTACTTCTGATTTGTGTGCTTAATTAATTTCTTTTGTTTCCTGTTTCTTGGGGGTGTTGCGCAGAACGAGATGAACGTTTTGCGGAAGCTGTCGCATCCCAACCTCATCAGGCTGCTGGGCTACTGCAAGGAAGAGAACGCCGCGTTCCATCTCGTCTACGAGTTCATGGCTAACGGGAGCTTACAGGATCATCTTCTTGAGAGTGAGTATTATACTGTATTCTGATATCCGCGCCAAAGAGAAATCATCTGACAGGATCATCTTCTTCAACAGAAGGGAAGCCACCGCTCTCGTGGAAGCTGAGAATTAAAATAGCAATCGGTGCTGCTCGATGTCTTCGTTTTCTACATAAATCGAACAAGCGCATCATCCATCGGGACGTGAAGCCCTCGGTCATCCTGCTTGACTCCGTATGTGATCTTCTCTTTTACGCACGCTTTGTACAACAATCTAATTTCTCTGTTAAAAATGGGGTGCCCTCAATCTTTCTTTGTTCCCTTGCAGGACTTCAACCCAAAGCTATCCGGCTTAGGTTGGTCATTGTCATTGAAGGGCCGGACCGGTAGGCGGGGTCGTGTCTCAACGCATGTCTTGGGCACACCTGGATATTTGGACCCCCGGTACATCACCACTGGTACGCACAACTTATATATATCATGCAAGATAGCATATTACGTGTTACTCGTCGTCGCCATTTAATACGAGTGAGTGTCTCCTTGATCAATCAGGTCATCTGGACGCGAAGACGGACGTGTATGCATTCGGGATGGTGTTGCTGCAGATGCTCACTGGTCGGAAGGTGTTCGATCCTGATCGACCGTGCGCTGAACGCCACTTGGCACAATTCGCTAAGTCTCATCTCTCATCGGATGCCAAAGAGCTAGCGAGTCTAATGGACCCAAAACTCAATGGGGAGTATCCACCGGCGACCGCTTCTCGACTGGCCCGAATCATCGAAGCATGTATCGAGAAGGAGCATAAGCTCCGACCAACCATGAAGGATGTTGTGAAAGTCCTCGAGAAGATTGACGCCATAAGGATAGGAGATTAGAAGCTGTTCATAATTCTGTAAATATTAAAATAATATTCAGAGGTCGTACTTGCGGTTGGAATTAGATGAATGGTTCCAAGTGTTCAGTCTTCAGTCGACAACACATTTTGAACGCCTCCCACGTTATACTGCAAACATATTTCTTTTTTTCCTTTTCCTTATTACCACTACCAATATTTAAATCAATATAACGGGAAGTCCAAACAAGGTAACCCAATATACCGTCATCCTCGTACCAAGCAACTAAAAGGTAGGCCAGCAAATCGGTTCATCAACAATTTGTTAACCCAATAATTCATAAATTAAATATGCAGTAGAATATCAAGTTCTCTTCAGCTATACTTGTTGGAGAATAAGCTAAGCTTTGGATAAATAACACAAAATTAATTGGATGGCTGATGTACTCAACAACAGTTGGTGTCTTTTGGTCTGTGCTTAGTCACATCAAAATTCATTATTATATAAAAGATGCAATACGTGAATCATAATGGTTGTATCCATTTCATTGAATACTTCATTCCACTCCATATATTAATTACAATGCAAAACATTCTCTAAATGAGCACTTCATAAGTCAATTACTTAAGAATGTTTCTCAATCATTCAGGCTACAAACTTTATTCATGCATACTTTATGTGCAAAAAAAATACTATTTATAAAGTTAAAAATAATATATCACATCAAATACTAGATAAACTAATAATCTCCATATGCTCCGCATAACCTTTTGTATTGCATTGTCGACAAACATTTTGGTCATGAGATTCACAATCACTAGCTCAATGCTAGCATGATGAATATCTACTTCATGCTTCTTTACGATATTTTATATTGATGTGCTTATTGTATACAACTTTTGCTTTCATCATTCTTAGAAAAAATATACACCGATTGATTGAGTTGTCACAATATATCTTTAGAAGTTGACTAATTGAATCGATAACTCTTAGTCCCATGTTCTGCAACCATAATGCCTATATAGTAGCTTCACAGGAACCAATAAACTGTGCTTTCGGATGAAGTTCTGCAATCATAATGTCTATATAGTAGTTTTATAGGAACCAATAAATTTTGCTTTTGCCGAAATGCCTATATAGTAGCTTCACAGAACCTATAAATTTTGCTTTTGGATGAAGTTCTGCAGCTATAATTACTTCACAGGAACCTATATAGTAGGTTCACAGGAACTAATTGAATCGACAATTCTTAGCCTCGAGATGAAGTTCTGCTTTTGGATGAAGCAACTACATTTTTTGCTACACTACACCACTAGCTAGCTATATATATATATATATATATATATATATCTAAAAGTAACTTTCCAGTGTTCACACATGACCTTAAGTTGATTAGAATGTCTATAAGTTAGTATATAATCCTTAGTTCTTTGTAAATATTTTATTATTTTCTTTGCATAAGATTTGACTTGGTTTCAATATCTCTATTTTAAATTCTTCTCCTCTAATACATTTTAGAATCCTCATTGATCCTATATCAATTCATCCAACAGTTACTAGATCCAAAATTCAAGTCTTTAAACCAAATAAATATTTTTTTTTAATTTTTATAAAATAATCTCAAAATTTTATATATAAGCTTTTCAATTTAATCAAGCCTTGAAAATTCGAGCAGCAATATAGGAAGAACATAGTGTTTTGTCATGGTATATGGGACTTAGTCTCATATCATTTTGTCATACGAAATTATGATACGTTCATCAATAAGTATAAAGTAAGACTTGTTGCAAAATGATTTCATCAACGTCCAAACTTCAAGTACCATGACACATTTAGATCAGTTATGAAATCAATAATAATTTATATTATTTTATCTTACTTTGTCTAACAATTAGGGACTTTAATAGTTCAACACAAATAATGCATTTCTTATGATCATATTTTCGACAATATATTTATGAGGTAACCTCAAAGCTTTATTGATCATAATATCCCTTAACATATCTACAAGTTGTGCAAGGCTTTTTATAGTCTTAAGCGGGCTCCTCATGCTTAGTATTATGAACTTCCAACACATATAGTTTTAGTTTGATTTGATAATTCTTAATATGATAATTCATTATTCATTTATTCTCATGAAGGCATAATCATATTTTTACTAATTTATATGGATGACTTAATTATTACTGGTACTAAATTAGCAATAATTAATCAATTTATTTAACAGCTTAGAAATAGGTTTTCTATCAAATATCTCAAATCCCTTAGCTATTTTCTTGGGGTTCAAGTAATTAACATGGCAAAGGGTTTATTTCTTTCTCAATAAAAATATATTTATGATAATTTTTATCACACCAAAATGCCTGAAGCCAAAACCATTACTACACCAATTGCTATAAGTGTTCATTGTAAAAAACTCTATTTGATAGTGCTAATCTCAATGACACCTCCGTGTATCATTTGTTGGCAATCTATAGTAATCGACATTTACTCATTTGAATATTATATATGTAGTGAATAAATTATCTCACTTTATGCATAAGCCTACTACCAATCATTGAATAGCTATTAAATGTCTTTTTTTTATACTTAATAGGGACTATTGATAATGGCTAATTTCTCTAAAAGGATTTTCCTCTATTGCTTCATATACTTTTCGATATCGATTCAGCATGTAATAAGGACAACAGTATACCTATTAGTGCTTATATCATATTTCTTGATCATAATTCAATCTCTAAGAGTTCTAAGAAATAATGCTTTATTGTAAGATCTAGAATAAAAGCTGAATATCGAGCGGTTGCTTTTATAATTATTGAATTTTGTTGGATTCAATCATTGCTATATGAATTATTTGTCATAATATTTGATCTTCCACCTATATATTGTGACAATATCAGGGCAATAAATCTATATGCTAATATTATATTTTACTCTCGAACAAAGTGTATAGCTATCGACCTTCATTTTGTTTATGATAAAGTTTAAAATGATGAGCTATGTATCTCTTATGTCTCATCTTCTGATCAACTTACGGATGCTCTTATCAAGCCCTTTTCTTGCTAACAATTTCTTCTACTTTGGTTCAAAATCAATGTCTATGATGGGAGCACAATCTTGCAAAAGCATATTAGGAAAGATATTATCGAGAAAAATAAATTATGATAAAATTATCATGATCTTCTCAATTTTTTGATACTATATTATCATGATTTTAAATCATAAAAATTATGATAACATGTTATCATGATTCTATCAATCAATAATGAAGATCATGATCTCAACGTGATCTCCTAAATTATGAAATGATTTAGTGAATATTTCATATTTAATATCAATTAAAAAATATAATTATTATATTTTATAATATCTTTTTATGTATATAAATTAATACTCATTATTAATAAAAATTTAATTTATAATTTCTTCTCACATACAAGGTATATAAATTATTATGACGAGCTTTGCTAGGACTATAAAGCATAACACAAGAAGTCACATCGTTCGTATGGTCAAAAGTGAGATTCTAAAGTCATCTGCCGAACTCCGGGAATACAAGGTAACAGCTCATTAAGTCAACTTTCCATTCCATTGGTGTTATGTGGCCCAATTTTGACACACTTGGTGGTATAACGGTGTCAGCCTTGGGGGCTCTTGCCCTGAATGACATCGTGATGTCAGCTAGGTAGTGGATAAAGGTGATGTGGTGAATATGTGTTTGTTAGATGGTGATGATGTTAACTTTCCATCTATCTGCTAAAGGTATATACGAGATTAGAGGTTGAGTCAAAAAGTAAAAACAATCTCCCTCGTGCATAGAATACTCTTTTTACCTAAACAAAAAGCTTCCCAACCCAACTGGAGATGATCAGATCTGGGAAACATATATTTGGGTCATGATCCTACAAGAAAAAGAAAATTAAATAAAATATGATGATTCCTTATCTCTATCTCCCATTTGAAACTGTGTTCCATCTTTTAGGACTTCATTCCACACCTATCGGGATTGGGGTGGTCAAGAACTCGTGGCCAGGCCTACCTGTCAACAACGTAAGTCTTCGGCACACCTATATATTTGGACCTCCACTACATCAGCACTGGTACGTATGTAGCTTTTGTGTGTCATATTGGATAACATGGGCGGTCGGTCGGGTCCTGTTATTAGTAGTCATCTAATACTCTCTTCTGTCTCTTCTTTTATTAGTAGTCATGTTGCAGATGCTCTCAGGTCAAAAGGTGTTCGATACAAGACGTCAACCCCTATCTCATATCAGATGCAAAACAGTCGTTGAGTTTAATGGACCCAAATCTCGAAGGGCGATACCCATCGATAGCTGCTTCTCAGCTAGCCAGAATCATAAGGGAGTATGTTGCGTAGGATCATGATATCCTTCCAACCATCAAAGATGTTCTTAAACTCCTTGAGATGATTGACACCGTAGGGATATGAGGTTAGAAGAGTCGGAACCTGTCGATAAACTCGTCAAGCATCACAAGCAAGGTTTGGTACTGCTGTTGGCTTCTTTGATCCCTATTATTCCTTTGAAAATGAACACTGATTGATTGATTGGTTAGTATAAGCGTAAAAAGAGTATTCCCAAATAGGAATGTAATTTTTTTTTTTGTAAGCAATGAAATATTATTCAGTCTTTTAACAAACCCTAGGAGGTCGATCCCCTCGAAGTGATCATCTTCTTTTCTCTCCTTTCTTCTATGATAAAACCTTACGGTCTTATCATTTGGTATCAGAGCAACGATCCTCAATGTTCTCATTGCAATGTTGCTATAGCTATTATCATCTAAAAAAAAAAAAAGAGGAAGAAAAGAGGTGAAGTAGGGCAACCACGATCACCATAGCCATCGCAGCCACTGTAATCATCGGTTGCCACCACTGCCACCATTGCTTCCTGGCCAGTAACCACCGCATCCCATCTCTAGTCGCAACCCTCGGTGTTCCTACCCAACTGAGCAATCGTCTCCCTCGGCAACCCATTGCTAGTCCTTATCCCTTTAATCGAGCAATCATCACCAACGTTCCCTCCAACCAAGCGATCGTCATTGGCTGTCGTTGCTTCCTGGATAGCAACCACCACTGCCATTGCTTCTCAACTAGTGAACTAGAAAGAAGTCCCCTTCTATTGTGTGACAGAAACAGAGCACCCTCTATTGCCACAATAGTCGACCCCTCTACTTTTGCAATCGTCGGTTGCCATCATCACTTCTTCTCCACCTGCATCGACAACAGTCGTAGTTGCCACCACCACTTCCTTTTCTCCATTGGCATCGACAATAGAGCATCCTCTGTTGCCGCAATTGTCGGACCCTCCACTACCTCTCGACCATTGTCAATGCCTCTCATAGTTGCACTACCATCTCCTTCCTAGCCTCAGCGATCGCTCCCATTGGGTTGCAGCAACCTCAACCACAGCCTCCCTCAGTCGCTCCCCATGCCGACGCCGCCACCTTCTAACCCCTCAGCCTCAGCCTCGATCACTCGTGATCCCTCGATGCTCTCACCCCATGTAGTGACAGAAATATGGCAGCAACCATTCCCTTATAGCTACCACAGCAAGCCTTCACACTACCCTCAGCGTTCCTTTATGCCCTCAATGCTGGCCCAAGCCAAATTTCACAATAGCTGCACCGAATACTACAGTACTGATGCCCTTGACCCAACATCAGAAATAGGAGTTTGAGATTACATATCTGTAGTATTATATAATGGCTACTAACAACTCAATAAAAACCTAATTAGAAGCCTTGGAAACCAGAATTGAGAACCAGCTGCAAGAAACCCTTAACAATTTTAAAAAGAGTATATTGGAGAGCTTTAGTAAATTTTAACAAGATGCAAGTTTAAGTCTTACATTGATCCGATACGAAGATATAGGAAAAAGGAACCAAGAACAAGACCCAAGCTACCCATGCATGAGGGTGGAATTCCCAAGATGGGAAGATGGTGATATGACAAGTTGGATCTCTAGAGCAGAAAAATGTTTTCATTTTCACAGAACTCCAAAAGAATTCAAGTTGGAAATAACTTCAATCTAACTAGTTGAAGATGTAATACAATGGTATGATTGATACGAAACTTACCATGGGGTTATCTCATGGGAGCAATTCAAGAGAGGGCTTCTAGAATTGAGTGATTTGAAACCAATCCAATAGTTCGCTAACTTAGATGTCCTTTCAATTCTTCAAATTAGTGAACCCATTTATCCTAGACTTATTCGATTGTTTTATTTATATTGAATATTCATTTATTTACAACAATGTATAAGACATTAAGAATTAACCGAATGATTTCCTTGAAGAACCGCATTTGAATTATTTTTTTAAGGATCACCATCCGAATTATTTCCTAGACTACCCTTAGTGGTAGTGTTTCATTGAGAATCATAATTAGAATTATTTATTAACAATTTTTTATAATAATCTAAGAAAATATGTTTGGGGGAGGGAAAGTAGAACCTAAAAACTAAAATAAAAATTTATTAAAAATTAATAATTAAAATTTTATATCAGAAAGTCAATAAAATATTTAATTAGGTTCTATAAATCTCATCTACATTTGTAGTAAAAGAATCAAAATTTTTATCATATAAGATCGATTACATGACTTTGAGGTCATGACTTATAAATTTTAAATTTTTGTCACACTCCAACATAACTTTTTTAAGATCCTCTTATATAAATATTAAATAATTTATATTCTTTTCTCTCATCTTCTTTATAAATTCTAGAAAATACATGTTGAATCTCATATTTTGATGATGAAACTAATTGATAGTATTTATTTGATCTGCATTTTAAGTAACGTAGGAAGCTATGATCAAGGAGAGATAATTAAAGTAGGAAGAATCATATTAGATCGGAGTAGAACATGTCAGAAGATTGGACGTCAAACCGGAGGATCAGTCGACGTATCGACAGAAGGCTTCAGGCCATAGGTTCAGGCATCGGGCCAAGAAGAATGAAAATTATGCTAAGGAAATCGGAGTTGTAGAGGTCAACTGGATGATTAAGTAATAGGCTATAAGAGATGGCGATATGCCGAAGAATCGGATGAAGCATCGATAAACCAATGACATGCCAAACAACATTTGATTCAAACTTTGTAATATTTGTCTAGATCAAAGTAGGTTTTAAGTATGCAGGATTAACTTTGATAGCAATCAAGGCATAAAGCAAAATGAAGTTCCGAAGTCAAGAACGAGATTTCGTTGGGAGTTCGAGAGTTCGTCGGAAGTTTGGACGTTCGTCGGATGTTATATTAGAATTGACCGAGAAGTCAAGGAGCTAGCCAAAGAAGCTCGTTAGACCTCACTAAGAAGATCATCATAAATTTCAGGAGCTTGGTGGGAGTCTGTTGGAACATTGTCGAGAGATCGTTGAAAGTTCACCGAAAGCTCGTCGAAAGAAACTTAGACTCACCGGACTTGATTTGCTTAGTATATGCCTTAAGAATCATAGTTAGCATGTAGTTAAGGTTAGATTTGGGAGGTAATCCCACTAACTTTGTTAGGGGCCAACTTGTCACGGACTTAATTGGAATTGCCTAAGTCGTGATGCACTCTTGCGGCCAAGACACAAACTTAGCTTGCGTTGTCTAAGTCACGTTACGCCCTTAGGATATGCATCCATAAAGATCAGCCCACTTGCAACCTCTTGCAGGTCCCGAAAGACCTGTAAAAGAGAAAGTTGATTAGTTCGAAGAACGAGCAATGGACAAGTCTTGACGTCTCGCGAAAAAGGGAAGCTTTACAAGCAATTCAACGAGCACCTTACATGCATAAGAGAAAAGGGGGAGAGGAGGAAAACAAGGACTTTCGAAGGTTAAACGAATAGCTGCAAGTCTGCAAACAACTGCTCATTGGGTGCCGGACGCGACAACAAGTTCCCGTCAAGATAACTTGTGAACTTGCAAAAGATTATTCAACGCCCGACACTATACCGAAGACCCATCCGTCATGGTGCCACCTAGGTGGTTCCAAGGGGCTGAGATGACTGACGTTTCATGCACTACTGTGGGTTGCAGAAAACAGCCCATGGCACACGAAAATGGAGCCATTTTGGGCTATTTTGCTCGGTTCGGTGAGCGATCACACTGTAGCACTACAACTTGTTCAAACTTATATTTTTACAAGCAAAAGAACATAAAACCAAGCCAAAACATGCTGCTAAGTAATTGTACATGTAAACAAAAGCGACGAACGGTTTATTAAATGAAGTTGTTGCAGGTGAGCGACGACCGTTCATGACATTTTTCCCCACTTAAACTATTAACACCCTTATCGATGCTTATTGGTAGTTGTTGATGATTGTTTCTTCATGTCGTAGGGTGTCTTCGGGCTCTCAACTGGCTTAAGTTCGGGGAAGCATTTGCCACTTCACCAAGTACTCGGTCTGCTCAGCTCTAGTGGGTAGCTTTACCTTGCGATCCGCTAGGATTGTTTCAACTTGCTTCTCATAGGAGGCTCTGGTGGGGGGTAGCCAAGTTGGAACACTTTGGGAAGCATCTTGCGAATCCGAGTGGTAGGCTTTCAAGTTGCTGGCATGAAGAACATTATGAATTTTGAACCACACCGACAGCTACAACTTATAGGAGACGTCACCCACCCTACTGATAATTACGAAAGGGCCCTTCATACTTACGCACCAATCCTTTATGTATTTTTTTCATAAAGAATTGGAGTGATACTGGTTGGAGCTTGACCAACACCAAATTGCCGACCTTGAACTCTTGTGGTCGCCTTCCCAAATATGCCCACTTCTTCATTCTTTTTGCCACTTTCTCCACGTAAGCTCATGCAATATCTGCATTTCGGTGCCACTCCTTTGTGAAGTGATAAGTTGATGGATTACTCCTAGTATACTCGATTACTATGGTGTGAAGAGTTGATGGTTGTTGCCCTGTAATAATCTCGAAGGGGCTCTTGTTAGATGCAGAGCTCCACTGCAAGTTGTAGGAGAATTGGGCAATGTCCAACAACTTCACCCAATCTCATTCGTTGGCACTCATGTAGTGCCGAAGATATTGCTCTAGGAGCGAGTTTATCTTTTCGGTCTAGCCATCCGTCTGGGGGTGGAGGCTTATGGAGGATTTTAACTTTGACCCCAACAATTTGAATAGCTCAGTCCAGAATCGTCCCAGAAATCGAGCGTCTCGATCATTGATAATATTGTGTGGGATACCCCAATACTTCACTACATCCTTCATTATCAGCTTGGCCGCCTCCTCTGCTGAACAGTGTAGGGGAGTAGTAATGAAAGTTGCATACTTTGAAAACTGATCGACCACTACGAGTATCGATCCGAGTCTCCCTACTGTTGGCAAGCTTGATATGAAATCCAAAGAAATGCTCTCCCATGGCCTTTCTGGTATGGGCAACGACTCCAAAAGTCCCACCGGCTTTCGCTGCTCCACCTTATCTTATTGGCAAGTGAGGCACGTTCGAACATATTCCTCCACATCAGTCCTCATCTTTGACCAGTAGAAGGCCCTCTCCACGAGAGCCAAGGTTCTATGAATGCCCAGATGTCTAGCCCAAAGGGAATCATGACACTCTCTTAAGAGCTCACACCTCAAATTGTCCACTCGAGGGACATAAACTCTATTCCCTTTTATGTAAATGAGTCTCTCTTGGACCCAAAATCGTTGTGTCTTGTCTTCTTGGATGAGCTGTATCAAGGTTACTACCTAGGGATCACTATACAGTCCATCCCTAATCTTGGAAAGCAAATTGGAGTGCAACTGACTTGCTTGGCCTTGCCCTCCAATTGTATAGCATTCACATGCTCCACTTTCCGACTCAGTGCATCGGTCACGACGTTTGCCTTTCTGGGCTTGTACGACATTGCTATATCAAATTTAACTAAAAAGTCCTATCAACCCTATATCAATTCATTCAATAGTTACTAATCCAAAAATAAAATCTTTAAATCAAATAAATATTTTTTTATTTTTATAAAATAATCTCAAAATTTTATTTATAAGCTTTTCACTTTAATCAAGCATTGAAAATTCTCGAATAATGAGCCGCAATATCTGAAGAACATAGTATTTTGTCATAGAATGGTATATGGGACTTAGTCTCATCCCATTCAAATCAAATCAAAACCTTGTGGGTTGCAAATGAATTTTTCATATCAAATGAAATTCTAATTAGTTTATCGATAAGTATAAAGTAAGACTTGTTGCAAAATGATTTCATCAACATCCAAACCTTACATACCATGATACATTTAGATCAGTTGTGAAGCTAATAATAATTTATATTATTTTATTTTATTTTATTTTGTCTAACAATTGGGGACTTTGATAGTTTAACATGAATAATGCATTTCTTCATAGTCATATTTCCGATAATATATTTATGAGGTAACCTCTAGGATCATAATCTCCCTTAACATATCTATATGTTGTGCAAGGCCCTTTATAGTCTTAAGCAGGCCCCTTGTGCTTAATATCATGAACTTCAAACATATATAGTCTTAGTTGAATTTTATAATTCTTAATATGATAATTTATTATTTATTTATTCTCATTAAGGAATAATGATGTTTTACTAATTTATGTGGATGACTTAATTATTACTAGTAATAAATTAGTAATAATTAATTAGTTTATTTAATAGCTTAGAAATAGGTTTTCTATCAAATATCTTGAGTCTCTTAGCTATTTTCTTGGGGTTCAAATAATTAACATGGCAAATGGTTTATTTCTTTCTCAACAAAAGTATATTTATGACATTTTTTATCACACCAAAATGCTTGAAGCCAAAACTATTACTACACCAATCGCTATAAGTGTTCCTTATACTCTATTTGATAATGCTAATCTCAATGACACCACAGAGTATCATCAAGTTGTTGGCAATATATAGTAATCGATATTTACTCATTTGAATATTATATATGTAGTGAATAAATTATCTCACTTTATGCACAAACTTACTACCAATAATTGAATAGCTATTAAATGTCTTTTTTAATACTTAATGGGTACTATTGATCCTGGCTTATTTCTCTAAAAGGACTTTCCCCTATTGCTTTATGCACTTTTCAATATCGATTAAGCATATAATAAGGATGACAATATATCTATTAGTGCTTATATCATATTTCTTGGTTATGATTCAATCTCTTAGAGTTCTAAAAAACAATGCTCTATTGCAAGATCTTCTATGAAGGCTGAATATTACTTCTACAATTATTGAACTTTGTTGGATTCAATCATTGCTACATAAATTATTTGTCATAATATTTGATTCTCCACCTATATATTATGACAATATCAAGGCAACAAATCTATGTGCTAATCGTATATTTTACTCTCGAACGAAACATATAGCTATCGACCTTCATTTTATTTATGACAGAGTTTAAAATGAAGAGCTATGTGTCTCTCATGTCTCATCTTCTGCATATGCTCTTATCAAGCCCTTTTCTTGCCGACCATTCTTTCTACTTTGGTTCAAAATCAATGTCTTTAATGGGAGCACAATCATGCGAATTATGCAAAGGCATATTAGGAAAGATATTATTGAGAAAAATAAATTATGATAAGATTATCATAATCCTCTCATTTTTTTTTGATACTATATTATCAACGATTCTAAATCATAAAAATATGATAACATATTATCATGATTATATCAATCAATAATGAAGAATATGATATCCTAAATTATGAAATGATTTAGTGAATATTTCATATTTAATATCGATTAAAAAATATAATTATTATATTTTATAATATTTTTTATGTATATAAATTAATACTCATTATCAATAAAATTTTAATTTATCATTTCTTCTCACATATAAGGTAGATCACATGATCAGTATGACAAGCTTTTATCAAGACTATAAGCATAACACAAGAAGCTAAATCTCTGGAGGAAGCTCATCGTTCGTATGGTCAGAAGTGAGATTCTAAAGTCATTTGCCGAACTCCGTGAATACAAGGAAACCGCTCATTGAGTCAACTTTCCATTCCATTGGTGTTATGTGGCCCAATTTTGACACACTTGGTGGTATGACAGTGTCAGCCTTGGAGGCTCTTGTCCTGAATGACATCGTGATGTTAGCTAGGTAGTGGATAAAGGTGATGTGGTGAGTATGTATCTATTAGATGGTGATGATGTGTCAACTTTCCATCTGTCTGCTAAAGGTGTATAAGAGATCAAAGGTTGAGTCAAAAAGAAAAACAATCTCCCTCGTGCATAGAATACTTTTTTAACCTAAACAAAAAGCTTCCCAATCCAATTGGAGATGATCAGATCTGGAAACATATATTTGGGTCATGATCCTACAACAAAAGAAAAGTAAATAAAATATGATGATTCCTTATCTCTATCTCCCATTTGAGTGGAGAAGCTGACTCTCTGGCCAAAGGGAAGTTCATGAAGTTATCCGTTGAACTCAATGGTTAGGTTAATGCTTTCTCTTGTGCATGTTTCTTGGAGGTGCATAGAACGAGATGAACATTTTGTGTAAGATGTCGCACCCCAACCTGGGCTCATGGGCTGCTGCAAGGAAGAAAACGCGACCTTCATGGCTCGTGGGAGCTTACAGGATCATCTTTTTTGGAATGAGTATTTTAATATCACATCTAATATTTATTTTAGTATCACATATAACATTCAGAATTTACAGTATCACACTTGATTACATTTTCCACCATTTCTCACAGAAATGTATGCGGCAAAGCTTTAGGAGTAGTAGATCCGTAATGCCCACCACGATCCCTTCCTTTAGGGCACGCTTTAACACACTCCAAATGGTTGGGGACGATTCCATAGTGTTATCATAAATGTTGTTATCTATTTATTTCTTTATTTGAAGTGGCAATAAAATGTCACTAAACTCTTTATTTATTTATTTTTCTTTACGTAACTTCATGGATATTTATTTCAATCGGTATATTTTTTTCCTCCAATAAACAGAAGAATGAACGTGCGTGGAGGGTAAGAATTAAAATTGCAACTGGTGCTGCTATTGCTATTTTAATTCTTTACGTAACTTCATGGATATTTCTTTATGTAACTTCTGTGTCCGGGCGGTACCACCATTTGACAGTCTCAAAGACAAGAGTTTGGGTGGTACCATCGCCTGACATATTCTTGGAGATTGTGCCACGATAGTTCTATCATTTTGGGTCACTATTTGGGCCTTTCACTTAGCCTAATACAGCCCAAACTTGGGCCCAATTAGTTCATAATTGAGTTGACTTAATTACATTCTAAACCAACTCAATAGACTCTAAACTAACTTGATCTAGACATAATTGATTACAAGCGAATCCTTGTTGTTCGGCATGTCATTGGTTCATTCAACGCTTCATCCAATCCTTCGGCACATCATCCTATTTTGCGATCTTTTGCCCAATCGACATATTGACTTTGCAACTCCAATCTCCTTGGCGGAATGTCCACTCTTCTATGCCTGATGCTTGAATTCTTATCCCGAAGTATTTTGCCAACACGTTGACCATTCCTCCGGCCTGACGTCTAATCTTTTGACATGTTCATTTTGGCGCAACATCCGATTCCTCTTGCTTTAATCAATTTGCCTCTCCTGATCGATGTTAGCCCTACGTCACTCGAATGCACTTTAGATCAACACTATCAATTGGTTTCATCATCAAAATCCGAGATTCAACATAACCTACTTTGGTGAGAGAATACAAAGGAGTCATAATAACATAGAAGTTTAGAATGAACTTATATAGGCATTGACATACACCTAGAAAGCTTCGAACTGTTAAATCTCAAATTTTGATAATAAAATCAATTGATGAAATTATGATCTAATTAGCATCTGAGTGACACAAGACTAACTTTGATCATGGAAAAAAAAATTGATTAAAGTAGAAGAATCAAACGTTAGGCCAGTGAGCATCATGTCAGGAGATTAGACGTCAGGCCGGAAGACTAGTCGACATGTCGACAGAAACACTTTGTACCATGAGTTCAGGCATTGAGCCAAAACGATCGGACATTGCACTAAGGAGATTGGATGTTGCGGGAGGTCAACGTGTCGATGGATCGCGCAAAACACTGAAGTAGAGAACGATGTGCCGAAGGTTCGAACAAAGCATCGGATAACCAATGATATGCCGGACAACATAAGATTTGTGTTTGTAATTGATCATGTCTTGATCAAAGTAGTTTAGGTTATAATTGAGTTGAATTTTGGTGTAACCAATCTAACTTAATTAGGGGCCCATTGAACCTAAGTTAGGACTGATTTGGGCCCATTGGAATGATAGCAGATAAGATTTCCTTACTGCATGAGGAAATCTCTGAGCAGCTGAGAAAATTCCTCTCTACTAAATATGTATAAATAACTATCAAAGTTCACCATCCAAACACACTATTGTAATTATATTTCAAGGTTCATCATGGTAGTAGAGCCACTTGCCTAGAGCAAGCTCTCTTCTCGCTATTCGACTCATCACTGTTGCTTTTCCACCTATGGTGGAAGAAGAGAAGGCTTTCTACCACTGCATTTTGCTGCCGAACACCTAATCTGTCGGCGGACACCTCTTCTTCTCTACTCATGCCATCTTCTGCTTTTCCATCGTCAAGCCACCGGTGCGACGACCCTTCTTCTTCATGGGTGAAAAATCGCTCTCTAATAGATCTATGCCTTCTCCTCTGGTGGCTACAATCCATTGCACCTTCCCTCCAACAGTGTTGCAGCTTCCCTATCGCACTGCAAACATCATAGTACTGTAGTTTCTGATAGCAGATAAGATTTCCCTAACTGTATGAGGAAATCTTTCCACTATTTTGAGAGAAATCCTCCCTCTTAACTTGTATAAATAGGGAGAGAATAGCTCCAATGCAATATAGCTTCTTTCATAATTTGTATCTTCTATCCTCTTTCAACATGGTATCAGAGCAGTGAGACGAGTGAGGCTCTACGGCCATCGAAACCTGTCATTCTTGACATTGGGCTATGCCTCCTCTCCGTCGACCAAAAACCACATCCCTTGCCTCTGCATGGCAAAGAAGGGGGTAACTCTTTCCCGTCGGACTCGCTTCCTCGCCGGACTCCTCTCTCCTTCGCCTTCACTATTGCCCCAGCCACTGCAATGACCACACTCGGCGTCGCCATGAGGTACGGCCATGACAACGAGGGGGTGCGGCCATGACAATGAGGGCATGTTTGTTGGTACGGTCAGCTGCTTGCCCTCAGCAGTGGTTCCCACTTCTCCTCCCTACGATCTTCTTTACCGGCGCCACCTACATTGGCCGCAGGCTCGGGTTGTCCGCTGCCATCCTTGTAACTATCATGGTGGCAGCATCATCTTCATCAGGTTACGATTGATTCTCAGCTCCTGCTAAGAGCTAAAAGCATTCACTAAACGAAGAACTCGTCCCAGCAAACCACCTAATCACTGCAAATTTCTCGAGCATCGCTGCAGCTTCCTCGTGCATCGCTGCAGCTTCCTGGTGCACCACCATTGCTGCAGCCTCCTCTGTAGACCATTGCTGCAGCCTCCTCTGCAGAGCATCGCTACAGCTTCCTGGTGCACCACTATGACTGCAGCCTCCTCTGCAGAGCATCGCTGTAGCTTCCTAGTGCGCCACCAACACTGCCCTCCAGCAGTTTCCTCTGCCGCAACAGCCGCAGTGGCCTTCTCCGCCACAGCAGTGATATGCTCTTCTCCTCCTCCCTACATCCTATATCTTTACACCTTTATCTTCTATAAAGATCACTCTTTAGTGTGAAAAAAAAAGAGAAAACGAAAAGAGAAAAAAGAGAGAGAGAGAGAGAAACAAAACAAAACAAAATGTCTGGGATGTCTTTATTATCCTCTTCAAATATTCCTGTTACTATTTCTGCAGGGACTCACAAGGTAAATCCATTAGAGATGCATTTGTTAATTAATTCCCTATGTCAAATCATGGAGCATTGATATGAAATAAACTTGATATGACATAGGCTCATGAAAGCTACATTAAGTCCGGAAAAGAAATATAGAATCATGTATTGTTAGGATCAAGAAAGTCCGAAAATGAAGTTTAACAAATTCATGCATTTGGACAAAGTTTTGCCATAGCTTTTCAAACACAATCATGAAGGTAAACCATGCTTATCATCATGGAAATCAAGACACAATTTCCAACATGTTATTGAAGCATATAGTTATGTAAAATTCATATCATAAGATTTTCAGCATTGAGTTTCAAAGTGATTGATCAAGGATCAAGAAAGTCCGAAAATGAAATTCAACAAATTTATGCATTCGGACAAGGTTTTGTTACGGCTCTTCAATCATAATTATGAAGCAAAATTATTAGCGTTTGTAGTACTCAAAGATTAAGAATCAGATGTATGAAATCACAATGAGAGTATAACATGCTCATCATGGAAACTTTTAGCACAAGGTACAAAATTTTCATTTTTAAAGTAAACACGTTATTGAAGCATTCAATCATATCAAATTCGTATAAAATTTTCAGCATGGAATTTAAGAGATCGAGGAAAATCCGAAAATGAGTAGCATAAAAAGAGGTTCAAGCAAAATCCTAAAACAAGGTTCAATCAACATTAATATTCCTAACTCCGTAAGTGCTCACCAAATAATACGTCAAGTCATATATACCAATAGTTAAACATATCAAGGCTTTGCAATCATCAAAGCAAGTGGCATTGTGATCAAGGTGAGTAGCATAAAGAGTTTACAACAACATAGTTTTACAACAAGACAAGATGGAATTGTGTCCACATTTTCTAAATACATACATATGCTCATTTAGGTGGTGGAAAATTAAAATGCCTAAACAGAGTGTCGAACTGTTGATGAATCTGCTGTAGCTCAGATAGGATTTGATCTTGGCAATGTTCAAGCCGATCTTGTCTTTGTTCAAAGCGATCCATCCGAATCCCTATGTCTTCGATAGATGATGAAGGACCATGCTCAATTGGATTGGATGTGATTCCTCAAAGGGACCAATTGGAGGAGATTAATTACCCCTAAAGATTGGTGTTTCTAGTTCTGGTTCAGGTTGAGGGGGATTAGTTCTTCTAGGTATTCTAACTCATATACCATTTCTAAATATACATCTTATTCGACGAAATAGATTTTTATTTATGATGCTAAATCTATCTAGCTTTATAACCTCTTCATCAGGTGGTATTGTAATATCGTAGGCATTAAGTATTCTAGTAATTATGCCACCATATAGAAGAATCATGTCTTTTTTAGATATTTCTATCATATTTTGTTGGATAACGTAACCAAAATAGTTGTTAAATCCTTTCATGATCTAGTACATGGTTCCTAGTTTCATTTGACTTACTTCATCATGATGGTATTATTTTGGGGAGAATGATACTAATTAGAATATGATGAAGTATTTTGGTGTTTAATGGTAATAGATGTTCACAGCTTTTAGGAAGTACCATTAAGTTGGGATTACCAAAAATTGTTCCTAAGGCATCAACATACGTGGTCCCAACAGTTTTATCATCCCATTATCCTCTAAAATAACAACCTTTATCTTTTACAGGGATGCCTATTATGTCACAAAGGGATCTATCCGTAATAGATATGTGATATTCTAGAAGATAGGTAGACACCCTTTCTTCTTCATCTACATGTAGATTGTTATAAAACAACCTAACAAGTCTAGGGTAGATGGGTTCACTTATTTATAGTATTGGGAGAAGATCTAGATTTGCAAACTATTGAATTGGCTCTAAATCACTTAGTTTATCTAGATCAAAATACTTTCCCTTATGAACATTTCTAAATTTTATAAAAGCAAATTTTTGGGCATGTAGATTTGAATCAAAAAGTGTGGAATCAAAGTTTTCTTCTAATCTCCTCTTCCCTTTGTCTCTAGAGGATCTTCTAGAACCCATAAATACTGCTATTTAAGAAGATAAACAATGAGCAAGAGAATATCAAACAAAAGAGAAATAAAAGGTTTTTAGAGAATACCTTAGTTGAGATATTCAAGAGGAAGTAGGATTGATTCTTGATCTTGTAGGAAATAGGCAGTTTTGGGTAGCTAAAGGGGAGGAATGGAGTTGGAGGAGAGTTTAGAGCTGCAAGGAGGAGAAGAGAATGAGTTGGAGTTGGTTCTACCGTCGACCCTAGCTCAGGTTTAAAAGGGATAGGTTACGGGCGGTGGCACCGCTGGTTGGGCGATGCAACCGCCTGCCATCTGTGATAGCTAGTGGTGCTACCGCTAGTTGGGCAATGCCATCACCTACAAACAGTGAGCACTGCTTTCAGGGCTGTGTGGGCTGATGTGAGTGTTTTTAATTTTGAAGAGAGTTTTTATTTATGGAGCAACCAACCTTAATTACATAATTATGTAAAAAATTCCATCACAAGATGAGAGATTTTGTACGTTCATGATAGATCTTGTGAAGTGCATACTCTACTTCAAATGTCATATAGAGTTTTCAACATGTTCATGACTCATCATGTAATCTTGTAAGCCTCGCTAGTTCATGATTTATTCAAGACGTAAGTTCATAATCTTGTAAGATATAGTTGGATCCGAAGAAAAATTGAAGAAGGAATATATCCGATGAATTCAAAAATCCAGAGGATGTGTGAAGGGGAATTCATGAGTTTCAAAATCTGAGGGATTAAACAAGATTGTGTCAGTATCACTTTGTAATTGATAGTTTTAATTCTACTAATCTTCTTTTTATCATTTTAGCTAGAGAGCATTATGAGTCTTTTTGGATCTTGGGTCATAAATATTGAGCACCCAAAAAGCAAGATATCATCTCTTGCTCCTAGCTTGTGGTGGTATATGTTTCTAGAAAAGATGATGATTTTTAGGTACCCATTTAATCTTGGGTGCCTCAAAAACCGATCTAAATTGTTTGTCATATTGCATGAAATTTATTACGGTTCCTTTAGGAACCCAAATCAATTTGTTTGGACTAACTTTCTTGAATGGACAATGATAAGTTCTATGTCCATGCAACAAAAGTTGTATTTGTTTTGGTGCGAAACATGCAAGATAGGGCCTTTAATGAAAGTGGTTGGATTTTGGTGAGAGCTTCTCAAAATCCGATTCCACTTCTTTTAGGAACGTGACCCTTATTGGTAAGGATCATATTCAAAGACTTGCTACCAACTGCAAATTTCTTTAAGGTTTCCTTGAGTAGCAAGTTCTCCTTTTGGAGAATTTTTAAATTATGGCATTTCGTACATGGAGCTAAACTATCATTATATTCAATTTTTAATTTATCGAAATTACTAACAAGAATATCATGCTCCTTTTTTAATAATTTATATTTTCTAATAATTATTTTATATTCATCAAATAAATCATGGAAAGCATTTAATAATTCATTAAAAGATAAATCTGCATCAATTAAATTTGATACCTCCTCTCTGATGGCCATGAGTGCATAATAAGCAACCTGCTTAGTGTTGGACTTCTCTTCTTCGGATGCGCTCAAGTCATCTCACGTTGCTTTGAGCGCCTTCTTCTTTAGTATTCTCTTCTTGGCTTGGGGATAATCACTTTTATAGTGTCCCAACTTCTTGCATTTATAGCAAATAACTTGGTCCTTTTTGGGTTCAAATTTATTTTTAGTATCATTTTTAAATTTATTTCTTTTAATGAATTTTTTAAATTTTCTTGTTAGAAGTGCCAAGTCATCGTCAAAGTCCTCATCACTTGAGTTTTCTCTCATGTGGTCTTCTTGAGTTCTAAGTATTATATCCTTCTTGTTCTTTGGAAAGGTGTCCTCATGCTCTTCATGAGCTTTGTAAGTCATTTTTAGGTCATTAATGACCCAACTAATTCTTCAAGAGGGAAGTTGTTTAAATCTTTAGCCTCTTGAATAGCAGTGACTTTAGGGTCCCAACTCTTTGGAAAGGGTCTTAGAATTTTATTAACGAGCTCAAAATCAGAAAAACTTTTATCGAGTCCTTTTGGACCATTAACGACATATGTGAAATGGGTGTATATGTCACCTATGGTCTCGCTCGGTTTCATTCAAAAAAGTTCATAAGAATGTACTAAAAGATTGATTTTTGACTCTTTCACTCTACTCGTGCCTTCGTGAGTCACTTCGAGTATATGCCAAATATCAAATGTAGTTTCACAATTAGAAACACGATTGAACTCGTTTTTATTAAGAGCACAAATAAGATATTCATAGCCTTTGCATTTAGAGCGAAAGTCTTCTTCTCCAATTCATTTCAATCAATCATTGGAAGAAAAGACTTTGAAAATCTATTTTCAACAATATTCCAAAGTTCAAAATCCATAGAAATAAGGAAGATCCTCATTCGTGTCTTCCAATAGGTGTAATCCGTCCCATTGAATATGGGCAGACGTATAATAGAGTGAGGGTGAATTAGTGCAGCAGAAAACTTTCGTCGGTTCAAAAAGACTTCATACGAAAATCGTTTCAAAAAGATCTTTAATTTGAGAGCAAATGAAGGTATAGTTGATATAAAGCAACGGAGGTAGTTTGCAGTTAAGATAAAGAGCAGAATGTAAATGCAAACCGAGATTTAGAGTGGTTCGGTCAATCTTGACCTACATCCACTTTTGGATTCCTCCTTTGACGAGGTCACCAACGTCTACTAGAGGCCTTCCTTCAATAGGCGAAGGCCAACCACCATTTTATAGCTTTTCTCCTTTTGACGGACTTAGGAGACAACCCTTACAAGTTTTCACTCCTCTCTTGAATGATCAACACTTAGAAAGAAAAGAGGAAGAAGAACTCTAGCCTTTTACAATACTTTTAAGCTCTCAAATACTCAGAATAGAAGCAAACTTTTGGTTGCCCTTCCATGCAGAAAGGGTGGGGTTTATATAAGCCTCAATCATTTTGAATTTGGAGCTCAAAAGTATCAATTCTTGGATTTTCGGGGTCTTGGCGGTACCACCGCCATAACTGGGCGGTACTATCGCCTGTCAACTGTCACTGAGCGGTACTATCGCTCAGTCTAGGTGATACTACTGCCTGACATCGCTCAGAGACCGAGCTCAAGTGGTACCACCGCCTAATAGGGGCGGTACTACTGCCCAGAATTCCTGGGAGACCGAGTCTCCTAGGCGGTGCCACCGCCGGCCAAGAATTCTGGGTCCGAATGGACTGATCCATTCAGCCCAATTTGGGTCTACCAAGGGCCCAATTGGCCCCAGATTAAGTTAATGGGATCACCTCACAATCTTAACTTAATCTATATGCTAACTATGATAATTAAGACATTAATACTATAGATCGTGTTCCGATGCGTCAATCGCTTCTTCCGACGAGCTTCCGGCGAACTTTCGATGAACATACGATGAACCCTCGGCGATGCTCCGACGGACTCCCGGCAAACTCCTGGACTTGTGACGATCCTCTTGATGAGTTCTAACGAGCTTCTTTGGCAAACTCTTAGACTTTTCGAATTGTTCCCGCAGAACCTCCGACGACCGTCCGAACTTCCGACGAACTCTCGAACCCCTAACGTAATCTTGGTCTTGACTCCAGCTCAACATCTGCTACATGTCTTATTGTCATCATAGTTAATCTTATACACTTATTTCAACATACGAATTAGATAACCAAATAATAATTGATTTCATCATCAAAATCCAAGATTCAACAACACATATACAGTTATATAGTGATTACTATGCACTAGGCCTAACTACTAGTGGGATACCTCGCAAAAGAGTGCTGAACTAATTGCCAAACCAGGCCACATATATTTACCAGCACGGTATTTGTGGCACAGAGGTAAATTTACACCGAGCATGCAATAGTATCAAAGAGCGTGATTATATACTCATTGAGTGGCTTGCTACACCGGTAGTCAAATGTCACCTTGGATAAACATTAGTAATAGAATTCTATCCATTGGTATCTCAGCAAGCAAAGAATCGGAACTTGTATCGAATGAAACAGTCAAACTGCAATGAATCTTTAGGGTTGGTTTAAGGCTGGTGCAGGAAGGCCCATGTTTCCTCCATGAGAAGGTACAAAGACATTGCAGCTCAGTGAGACAATGTAGTCAATAGCAGCCAGAGCAGAGGACTTATTGATATATGGTGACAGTTAGCCTTCTTGTGCCAACATATCCGTAAAAACCATATTTGGAAATTATGCCGGCAGCAAAGCTTGGGTGCACCAAAAGGACTCTCCTCTAGCAATGGTATACTCGTGCACTGGTTGAGGCGCCCCTAAAGCCATCAAAAGCCTACACCAAACACCAAATTCAAAAGTCCGTCTCTCTAATTACAGTAGTCTTAGATACAATTAGAACAATAAACAAATTAGAAACTTTTGATTTGTTATTACTTCTTATGTGGATTAGGCCTTGTCTAGTAGTTACTTGTCTGCTTGCCTGATAGCTTTCATTGCTTCCCTTGCCTACCTCTGTTATTGATTACTTTACAAGCTTCCTCTCCTCGAGTTCAATTCCATTCTTTCTTTGGGGCACCTAATATAGAAAAGAGTAAATACCACTGACTCTGGCTCCCATACCTATGTCTTCCAATTCCATTATGAAGTAGTTGCTTGCCTGGCAACCGTCGTTGCTTATTGAGAGTAATACGTTTCACCTATTCTGTTCCTACCCTAGTACTAAGATGATCTCCCAGAATTGGGTATTCGGGTTTCCGTTTTCAAGTAATACTAAGTTAGAACTAAGTTAGAACAAACAGGTACTATACTTAGAATAGAAAGAACTAGATCTATCCCTTTCTACTTTGACTCTCTTTTACCCTATTCTTAGTCTTACTTTGACCTTATTCTTATACCCTATTTAGTAGTCTTCTACTTATACTTCTTATACTGACTAGTCTAATTCTTAGTCGGATGAAACTAAGGATGAAACAAGAACCAGTACTACATTTGCAGAACTACTTGCTGTGGTAGGAGCCGAGTTCTAGCGACAGTGCTATTCAAAAATTCAGTACTACTTTTCGAGACTAGTATAGGGACTTTTGAACTCACTCCTCCCTCGTCGCCAACAAATAGAAATTTAGTAAAGCAACAGAACTACCTATTATGCTCAATATAGGGACCCTATTGAGCAATGGACATGAATAGTCATCGGCTTTATATCAATTTATTAGTTTAGCAAGTCCCATAGTCCCACATCAGGAAAATCAAGTTTGGTATCTCCTGTTTAAACTATAAATAAGGGCTTAGGCTTTGAAGTCAAATGCACCACAAGTGGCATCACAAGAAAAACCTAAGTGTTTGCTTTGGGTTTAAGTCCATACTCAGTTCAATAGTTTGGGCTTATAGTTAAGGTTTTTCTTGTTTAGTATTTTTGGGTGTTTTATGGCCTAGGAACATCTTTCTAAGGCATTTGTAATAGTCTCTTTTATAGTAGTGATTTGCTCCTCTTTCGTCCGTGGATGTAGGTCAAGGTTAATTGACCGAACCACGTAAATTTGGTGTTCTTGTGCTTTTATTCTTTCCGCTTTATTGTCTTTGTCGGGTTGCCAAAATTACCCTCTGGTAAATTTTCTAGGGCTAGCTCTAACAAATTGGTATCAGAGCCTGATTTCGGGATCTTTTGGCAACAATGACAATATCAAATATCGTTGTCGAGAAATTCGACAGAAATGTCAACTTAGGCATGTGGCAACTTAAGATGGAGACCATTCTGGTTTAAGACGGAGTTGATTTGACACTACAGGGGGCTGAGAACATTCCAGATGGTACGTCAATGGAAGATCTTGCGGGTATGGATAAGAAGGCCCGATCCAGCATTATTCTAAATCTCTCTGATGAGGTTTTACGGGAGGTAGCTATGGAGACTACGGCTAAGAGCATGTAGGACAAGCTTGAAGCCTTGTATATGAAGAGGACAGTAGAGAATCGTCTCAACTTAAAGCAGAGTTTGTATATGCTTCGGATGACTGAAGGTACATCTATACTCTTACATCTTGATAAGTTTGATTCTTTGGTTATGAATTTGGAGAATATAGATGCAAAAATTGATGATGAGGATAAGGCCCTGTTACTTTTGTGTTCTCTTCCCCAATCTTTTAAGCATTTCCGTGATACTATGATTTATGGAAAAGAAACAATTTCGTATCAGGAAATTAAATCTGCACTAAAATCTAAGGAGCAGATAAACAGAGATATCACTGGGGAAAGTAGAGAGAATCAGACTGAAGGTCTGGTTGTTAGGGGGAGAACAAATAAAAGGGAATTTGATAGTAGTAGATCTAAATTTAGATCTAAATCCAGACATAGAAATTTAGAGTGCATATATTGTCATAAAATAGGGCACATTAAATCTGATTGCTTTAAATTGAAAAATAAATTAAAGCAAAAGGAAAAATTTGTTGAGAAAACTATTGAATCCGCTGAAGCTAGTGTAGCAACTGATGAGAATGTTGGAAATATTTTCTCTACTATTGATGATAGGACGATGTCTAAAAATGAATGAATTTTAGATTCTGGTTGTTCTTATCACATGTGTCCTAATAGGGATTTGTTTTCCACATATGAATCTTGTAATGGTGGAATTGTTTTGATGGGCAATAATGCAACATGTGATGTTGTTGGTAGAGGAACAATCCGAATTAAAATACATGATGGTATTGTGAGGACACTCACTAATGTTAGACATGTTCCTGATTTAAAAAAGAATCTCATCTCTTTAGGCACCCTAGAGGCCCTTGGGTATAAATACACAACTGAAGGTGGAGTTATGAAAGTTTCTAGAAATGCCCTTGTTGTTATGAAAGCTTGTAGGTCTGGTAGCTTGTATATTTTGCAGGGAACTACTGTCATAGGATCAGTTGCAGTCTCGTCATCATCATTGTCTGATTATGACATCACCAAATTATGGTATATGTGTTTGGGTCATATGAGTGAAAAAAGTTTGAACATATTGAGCAAAAGGGGTCTACTTTGCAGACAATGTATTGGGCCATTGGATTTATGTGAACACTGCGTTTTTGGAAAGCAGAAAAGAGTCAGCTTCAATTCTCCGACAGTTCACAAAACGAAAGGTACTCTTGACTATATTCATTCAGACCTTTGGGGTCCAGCTCATGTTTAGTCTAAGGGTGGTGCCAGGTATATGTTGACTTTCATTGATGATTATTCCAGGAAAATTTGGGTTTATTTTTTGAAGCATAAAAATGATGTTTTTCTAACATTTAAACAATGGAAGGCTTTGATTGAGAAGCAAATAGGTAAACAGATTAAGCGGCTTCGAACAGATAATGGCATGGAGTTTTGTGAAGGTGACTTTAATGAATTTTGCAAAAATGAAGGAATCGTTCGGCATCGCACTGTTAGGATGACGCATCAGCAAAATGGTGTGGCCGAACGTATGAACATAACACTTTTGGAGAGAGCAAGGTGTATGATCTCAAATGCAGGGTTGACAAAGGACTTTTGGGCAAAGACAATTAATATGGCCTGTTACGTTGTCAACCGCGCTCCGTCTGCAGCCCTTAACTTTAAAACTCCAGAGGAAGTTTGGTCAAGTACTCCTACTGATTACTATGATTTAAAATTTTTTGGGTGTTCAGCATACATGCATGTAAATGAAGGAAAATTAGAGCCTCGAGCGAAAAAGTGCATTTTCCTTGGATACGCTTCTAAGGTGAAAGGATACAGATTATGGTGTTCTGATCCCAAATCCCCAAAATTTGTAATCAGCAGAGATGTTACTTTTGATGAATTATCTATGTTATCTTCTAAAGAGGAATCTACTAGTTGTACAAATGATAGTGCGCAGAAGCAGGTGGAGCTAGAGATTGGTAGTTCTGATTATTTTCAGTCGAACTCTTCTACTCAAAGAATGATAGTAGATGGTCCCAAGTCTACTGACGCAGTTGATCCAAAAGAAGAACAATACTCCATAGCCAAGGATAGACCACGGAGAGATATTCGACCACCACAAAGATATGCAAATTTGGTTGCATATGCTTTGTCTGTTGCAGAAGAAACAAGTGAAGTTGGTGAGCCTACTTCCTACTCAGATGCAATTTCTTATGATAATTCCGCTAAGTGGTTGATTGCGATGAATGAAGAAATTGAATCTCTCAATCAGAATAGAACTTGGGATCTTGTGAAACCACCTTCGGATAAGAAAATTATTATATGCAAATGGGTCACCATTGCTGAGGGAAAGGTCCTTGTTCAGAAAATTCATACGAAGGACAATCCAGCTGATATGCTTACGAAGCCTCTTCCAGTTTACAAGTTCAAGCAGTGCTTGGACTTGGTTGGTGTTCATTGTTGATGATTGCCTGTTGGGGCTTTTATGAAGAAGGTGGAGCAAGTTTTGTTGGGACATGCCAAGGTGGAGATTTGTTAGTTTGGCAAGTCCCATAATCCCACATCAGGAAAATCAAGTTTGGTATCTCCTGTTTAAACTATAAATAAGGGCCTAGACTTTGAAGTCAAATGCACCACAAGTGGCACCATAAGAAAAACCGAAGTGTTTGCTTTGGGTTTAAGTCCATACTCAGTTCAATAGTTTGGGCTTATAGTTTAGGTTTTTCTTGTTTAGTATTTTCGGATGTTTTATGGCCTAGGAACATCTTCCCAAGGCATTTGTAATAGTCTCTTTTATAGTAGTGATTTGCTCCTCTTTCGTCCGTGGATGTAGGTCAAGGTTAATTGATCGAACCACGTAAATCTGGTGTTCTTGTGCTTTTATTCTTTCGGCTTTATTGTCTTTGTCGGGTTGCCAAAATTATCCTCTGGTAAATTTCCTGGGGCTAGCTCTAACAATTACGATAGCTCACTCACACCTCGCAACTAAGAAAGAAAAGGTGATAAGCCGTTCCAAAGCTAAAGAACATCTGGAATGGATTTACTTGTTTCATTTAGTACAAAACTTAGGTAATCATGTAACCTGACTGCTTCCTTTTTGCCTCCTTACTCCAAAGCTCTTAAGTAGTGACTTGCTTAGTAGCTTGGCCTCGAGTTTCATCAGCATTTGTTAGTTACGAAGCAGGAATAGAAGTAGTGCCAGTTGAGTCTAGGAGTAAGCACAAACCATTTGCTATTCAAAATCTCGGGGTTGATGAAAAAAAGAAAAAGAGAAATGGATCTCGCTAGTAGGGAAAATGCCCTCACTACCTTTTTTTCTTGGGGTTTAGTAAAAATATCATTTCAAATGGGTCATCTAGTAGGGAAAATGCCTTTGCTATGAAAAAACATGGGTTTCGTCAAGAAAGAAATCATTTTTGGTGATCTATTAGCAGAGACAGGTGTTGGTGCTTGTGTGAAACAATGAAAGTAAAGTTCTATTGTCAGCACTTGAGTAGAGTGCAGGTCTGTTATGTAAGTGTAGTTGCTTGCCCACTTGTCGGATGCTTGACTTTGACTTTGAGTTCTAGTTCGAGCAAAGGTCTCTGTGTTAGTAGTGCGACATCTTGGTGTTGCTCTAAACCTACCTTTTCTGCCACTTGTGCTTGTACCTTAATTTTTCTCTTGCTCCTATCCCTTTCCATTTCATCTAACTGTGCCCTCACCGAATCTAACTCTGGTATTTTATTTAATATAACAACTAACTCAGGATATCCCTCTCTTACTCCCCAACACAGGATTGGCCTCACTACTACCTGAAATAAAGAATTCCACTGGTAAGTAAGAGTCTAGGAATGGGGTTACAGTCTAGCAGAACTACATTGAATTGATAACTGTAGAATGAAACTCCTTCTTTCGAAATACAGAATGAAACAAGTAACAGAATGAAAGAATGCGCAAAAGAATGAGACTTTCGTTCGTCCACTGGAACTCCACGAAACAAAAGTAAATAACCCCTCCACTTATATATGATAAGGAGCAGAACCCTCACTCACTAACAAGACTTGGACCACACCTCGCTCACTCACACCTCACAACTAAGCCTATACTTTATTCTGCCCTTCAAACCTAGCCAGAGTACTATTATCATTTTCCCAATTTCGAGTCGACAACACCTTTCTGATACTGATTGCTATTTCTATCCCCTCCTAGTACGAGGGGATAATTCCAATTGGACAGTCCCCTCATATTATGAGGCAAGGCTCTAATGATTGGTTGCCACAAGCGACAGAACAAATATACAATACAAGTAAATGCACAACGGCTTTCACACACGTGAGCACAAGGGCTTATCAATAGGTATAGCGGTGCCTCCGCCTCTTTAGAATATTGTAACTTATATTATATGATATCAATATCTTTCAAGTAGAGTTCTCGCAGGTGAGGAAGCAGGTCAATAATAAGTATAAAGGTTCCGTTCCGATGTTGGCGACCTCTGCTCTTGTTTCATCATATAGCAAATAAGGCTGATTGCACCAACTAACTCATATACCCTTAACATAAAGGTTGCCTCAAGGAAGTGGGTAAGAAAAGACTGAAAGGATGGGTTAAGGTATACACACAAAATTCATTTCTTGAAGGGGAAGAAAAGAGAAGAAAGTTCTCAATGAAGAAAGATCTCTATCAGCTGTTCTATTACATTTGAGCCAAACATCTTTATACCCTCTAACATCTTTACCCTCTTGCTCTGTCACTCTAGACTTATGTTTTTAATTATCACTCCTTTCACTCCGGACTCTAGTACAAGTAGTTGCTTGGTGCCTTAAACGATGCAAAATCATTGTTTCCTGTCCTTTGTAGTTGTTAATGGAATAATTGACTGGCTTCGAAGTTGAAGGCAGTTCTTTTTGTTACGCAGAGCCCAGCCCCTTTATTTGAATCCTTTCGTAGCTGTGGGATATAGCTTTCTCTTTCTGTCTTTTCAGTGGTAATTGCCCCTTAGTCTCATTCCTTACGAGCCTGGGCCAGCAGTAGCTCTATCCTGTCAGCCACAAAGGAAAGGTTTTTCATATTCATATATCAAAAGAGAATAGATCGATTTTGGACCCTATTGATTGATTGCCCTTAGGGCCTAAGGATACCTGCCCAGCAGACCACTCCTAGATATTAGCTTTCAACTGCCTCTCCTTACCATAAAACAGATGTTACTTTATCTTATTATGAAACTACCCTATCGTTTTCTTGTACTCCCGACCTCGGGCCTTACTTTACTGTCTCTAGGGCTTCAACAACTAACAAGGGATTCTTTAAACACTGGCATAGATCCTTACTTGACTAAATCTTGTTCTGCTACTACTAACTAGAGGACTTACCCACTAAACAAGTAATGAAGGTAATGAACGATGCGTCAAGGATATCGAAGTTGTGGAGTCAACTAGCCGATTGAACAATAGGCCGCAGGAGAGAACGATGCGCCGAAGAATCGGACGAAGGGTCGAGGGACCAATGACATATTGGAAAACTTAATAAATGCTTAGTATTAATTATCTAGATCGAAGTATATTTTACATGTGTAGGATTAACTATGATGGCAAGGCATGGAGCAAAATGAAGTCCTGGAGTCAAGAACGTGATTACATTGGGAGTTTGAGAGTTCGTCAAAAGTCTGAACATTCGTCGGAAGTTCTAGAGGAACCAGCTGAGAAGTCTCGGAGCTTGCTAGAGAAGCTCGTTGGAACTCACTAAGAAGATCATTGTGAAGTCCAAGAGCTTGCCAAGAGTCTGCTAGAACATTGCCGAGAGATCGTCGGAAGTTCACCGGAAGCTCTTCGGAAGAATCAAGACTTACGAACTTATTTAGCTTAGAATATGTCTTAGGAATCATAGTTAGCACGTAATTGGACTTAGATTTGGGCCAACCAAATTAGGAGCCAACTAAGCCCATGTAAGAACTGTGTTGGGCCTAATAAGAAGTCCAAACAGTGCCCCAAGAATTCTCACCGTCGTAGCACAATCTTCGAGACTATGTCAAGCGATGGTACCGCCAGTCTGAGCAATTGTACCACTCCTGGCAGGGTGCCAGGCGGTAGTATCGCCAATCTGGGCGGTGGTACCCCCAGCATAGGCCCTTAGGCAGTGGTACCGCTAGACCTGAGCGATAGTACCACACAGGACAGTGTCAATCAAACTGACAATGGGTGATGGTGCCGCCCAGCGCAAGCGGTGGTACCGCCCGTGCCCGGGGAATCCCGGATGGGAAAGTTTTAGGCTCCAAGTTTGAATCAACTTGAAGCCTATAAATACCCCTCCCATCCCTGGTTAAAGCACACAAGCACAGAGTATTCAAAAGTATGAAAACATTGCTATAATCTCTTTAAAATCCTCCTCTTTGAGTCTAAGTGTTAGAATAGTTTGAGAGGAGTGAGTGCTTATAAGGGTTGTCTCCTAAACCCGGGAAAAAGAGAAGAGGGGTGTAAAAAGGTGATTGGCCTTCACCTATTGAAGGAAGGCTTCTAGTGGATACTAGTGACCTCGTTAGAGGAGGAAGCCGAAAGTAGATGCAGGTCACGATTGACAAACCACTCTAAAATCTCGGTTTGCATTTACTTTGAGCATCTTATCTTTACTACGAACCTCTTTAAGTGCTTATTGCCTTTAGTGAGAGTTTTGAAAACTTGAATGAGAGTTTTCTTGCTTTCTTTGGATTTGAATTTATGGCACATTGTCGAATTCGACTTTAAAATGTTTTCTCTTCAAATGAACCATTGGAATGATTTGGAGAAGAAGACATTTTCTTTAAATGCTAGAGCTATTAATGCTATATTTTGTGCCTAGATAAAACAGAGTTTAATCGGGTTTCTACTTACAAAATAGCTTTCGATATTTGGCGCACTCTTGAAATCACTCATGAAGGGACTAACAAAGTTAAAGATTCGAAAGTTAATTTTTTAATGCATGATTTTGAGATGTTTTGTATAGAATCAAGAGAGACTATTGGAGACATGTACACCTATTTTACGGATTTCATCAATAGTTTAAAAGGACTTGGTAAAACCTTTTCGAATTTTGAACTTGTTAGTAAAGTTTTGCGCTCACTCTCTAAAACATGAGATTCAAAAGTAACCGCTATTTAAGAATAAAAAAATTTAAATATTTTTTTGATCGAAGAACTTATAGGGTCATTGATGACCTATGAAATGACATGCAAGGCATGTAAAGAACTCATAAAACACCTTCCAAAGGACAGGAAGGATTTTGAACTTAGAACATTTGAAGACCACTCAAGCATAAGCTCAAGTGATGGTGAACTCGAACTCACTAAGAAATTTAAAAAGTTAAAGAAACAAAAATTAAAGAACAAAAAGAATGGAACTACTTATTTTAAACGCAAGAAGAAGAACATAAATTGAGATGAATCGAGTTCCTCCAAAGATGAGGAGAAAATCAACAAAAGCGAGGTGGCAAACTATGCCTTAACGCCTTTCGACGTTGAGGTAATCAAAACACCATTAATTTACTTCAAAATTACATGATGCTTTTCATAATGCATTTTTCTTTTTTATTTAGTTTAGAATTAATTTTCTTGAAAATTACATGTTTAATAATTTAATAATGAAAATGCAAAAATTAGGAATCATACTTATCATTCTAATAATTTTGAAAATAATCATGAAAATTATATGTTTATGATAAACAAAATGATTTTGATTAAAAATTTCTTATGAAATCATGTTATATGTGGTTAAGAAGTAATAATGTGTATCATGTTGATTTCCATTGTTATTTCTCGATTTTGATTAAATGAAATCATATTTGATTTGAAGTAACGCATAATGATGTAATAAAAATATTAAATATTTTGATAACATGATTGACGATTTTATGCATGAGATTTTAAGGTTATACATGATGATTTTTGTGATTTAGTGGTCTTGACGGTTTTCATGATGAAATTTATTTTTCGATCCTAAACGTTGATGCATATTTTTATTTAACATAAATGAAAAAGGCATGCTAATATGAAATCAATCACTTAAAATGAAACACTTAAAAAGGAAAATATATTATCATTGGAATTAAAACCATGAATCTATTTGTATCACTTTTGTGAATATCTTGAAAATGATATTGATTTGAGAATTTAAATTTAAATGAGTTTTATCTTGATTTCTCAAAATTTATAAATTAAGATTTCTTATGCTTAAGTCAAGATTTTATATGCATGAATTAAAATCTTTTTCTCCTAAGGTTCTTTTATGATTTACTAAAGAAAATATCTTTTTCGAAATTCATGACTTAAAATTTCTTTTGAATATCTTTTATTATTTGATCTCCTAGGAATTTTTTTTGATTATTTAAGAGGAGGTTTTTAAAAAAAAATCATACCTTTTGATATTCACATGATTTTATCTTTTCATGATATGATTTTTATGTAATTCCTTGTATTCATAAAATATTTATCTCATCAACCAATAATTCTTCTCGATATTCCTTATATGATGATATGAATATATGAAATATTCATTAATTTGTTTTGATGTATACAAATAAGAAGTTTCGATCATGCATTGTAGGATGAAATTTGACAAAATTGGTACCATCATAAATAAGTGATGATTTGGAATCATGCATGTAATGATGATTTTATATTTTATAAACATGATGATTTAGAATTATGCATGCAATACTTTAACTTATGATAATGATGCATGCAATGATGAAATATTCATGGTAAAATAATTTTCATCTATGCTATTTACCTTTGTCATAATTTAGAAATTAACATAAAAGGTCTTCCCTTCTTTTGGATAATGACAAAGGGGGAGCAAAACATGCTAGAAAGCTAATTTGCTAGCTTGCACAATTCAAGAAGAAAGCAAAAATTACACTTATCAAAAGAGAAGAAATTGCTATCTTGAACATCACCCAGAAGTGCTATTTTGCAATCTCAAGAGGCATAAATGCAAACATGCAAAATTTGTAATTTTGCACATCATTAAAATTTATGATGCTTTGGTGATTATGCATATTCTAAAATGTTGTAAGATTCACTAGCTTGCATGACGTAGAACTTGCTATCTTGAACATCACTAAGGAGTGCTATCTTGCCTATCTCAAGAAGCAAAAAGTTAACTTGCATATCTAGCAAAACTTATATTTCAAGAAGCAAGAGTTGCTTTCTTGAACATCTCAAAATTGCTAGCTTGCGTGTTTTAAAATATTGAAAAAAATTTGTTAGCTTGTATATTATGAACTTGCTGTCGTACTACCATGTATATCTATGATGATAGCAAACTTGCATGATGATAAAAATAGATATTATATTTTTCATGCAATGATTTGAATCTATATCTCTAAACACATAAGAGTTGGAATTTCTCCTTTTTGTTGATGACAAATAGGGAGAAGTATGTTGATGACGTGCATGGTTTGATCATAACATGTTGCTTGAATTTTTGAATCCAAGATTTTATATCAATAAGCCATATTGATAGGGGGAGTTTATTTAAACTTCAGGAGTTAAGTTTAACTCTGTCATTAATTTGATCATGACATGTTGCTTAGATTTTTGAATCCGAGAGTTTCTATCAATAACCCATATTGATAGGGGGAGTTTGTTTAAACTCTGGGAGTTAAGTTTAACTTCGTTATCATTTGGTTGTCATCATCAAAATGGGAGAGATTGTTGAATCTCATATTTTGATGATAAAACCAATTGATAACATATATATGTATATATATATATATATATGTATGTATATATATATATGTATATATATATATGTATGTATATATATATATGTATATATATATATATATATATATATATATATATATATATATATACATATATATATATATATATATATATATATATATATATATATATATATATATATATATATATATATATATATATATATATATATATATATATATATATATATATATATATGTTTGTATACATACATATATATGTTAGGATCAAGAGCACTAAGAGGGGGGGGGGTGAATTAGTGCAACGGTAAAAACTACGTTGGTTCAAAAAACCTTTGTATGATAAAAATCATTTACGTTGAAAATTGATTTCGAAATGTTTGTAACATGGAAGCATAATGAAGTGTAGTGACTATCTAAGTAGTTTGCAGTATGTAAATGATAAGAATAAAATGCAAACTAGAGAAGACGACATTTTATAGTGGTTCGGTCAATCATGACCTACGTCCACTCCTATGATTCCTCTTCCGTTGAGGCCACCGGCATCCACTAACGATCTTTCTTTACTAGGTGAAGATTAATCTCCTTCTTACACCCCTCTTCTCCTTTTACTAGGTTTAGGAGACAACCCTTACAAGCACTCACTCTCCTCTCTAAATCGAATTCTAACACTTAGAATTTAGAGGAGGGAAATTTTAGAGATTGTAGCAGTGTTTTCTCTCTTTTAATCTCTTTATGCTTTTGTGTTTTAATTAGGGATGAGAGGCGTATATTTATAGGCATCAAGTTGATTCAAACTTGGAGCTTATAAACATCTCATCCCGGGTTCCCCGGGCACGGGCGGTACCACCGCCTGCGCCGGTGGTACCACTGCCCAGTGTCAGTTACCACCGCCCAGGTCTGGTAGTACCATCGCTTGGGGTGCAGTGCTGGGCAGTACCATCGCCTGGCACCCTGCCAGGGGCTGTCAAAGACTTAGCTGTTTTGCCTAAGTTGTGCGGCACCCTTGCGTGTCTATCCGCAAAGGTCAGCCTTCCCAAAGCCTCCCATGTCCCTTAGGACCCACAAAAGAGAGAACGAGTTAGAGAAAATGCCTCACTCGGGATCCACAAGCAAACATCTCCAAAAACACTTCATAGACAATGCAAATTACAAACATACTTTACAAGCTCTGAACAGTTACCCAACAAAGGGTAAAACAGTCCATTACAGATTAAAAATCTCTCACACGTATTCATATGACACAACCTTTATTTACAAGCCTAAAGCGGCCACCAACCTAACTAAAATGGGACTATTAAGCCTTCGGTCGTCTCTCTACATGCTGTATAAAGCATAAACATACCAAAAGACACGGACATACATAAGTATTACATCAAACATCCTGTTTAGAAGTTTGTTTGTGACATTCTCTCCCACTTATTCCTTCGACGTCCTCGTCGAAGCCTTTATCGACACTGCAACTCCTCGCCTTTGCTAAGTCTTCAATCTTCTGCTCCAGTTGCAATGCACCTCCTGGCTCCCAATTGCTCTCCTCTACCGTTTTTGAGTAGTCGAACCTTTGATCCGCCATGCTGCTTCAACTCGCTAATGACTCTGACACTAGTGTGGGGTTGGCTGAGTACTCGATTTCGCCCATTCTCTTAAGGATTGATAAGGCAAAGGTTATTTGACTTCGCCCGCCTCCTCGAGGTTGTACTTCATGCATCGAGCTGGTTACTGGCCTTCGCTTGCTCTTTGCTCACACTTCTAAAGCACTTGAAGTGTTTGCACTCCTTGCGTTAAGTTAGTTACTATGATTCACCTTCTCAATGCCATCAAACTTCTGGAATGCAGGAAGTTTTCACCCCAACTTGGAGTAATTCTTTCATAGGTTTGGTCATCTCTGGGATTGTACCATCTTCTCCATCAACCTTGCTGCCTACTCCACTAAGTAGCAAAGGTACAACACCGCGTACTCCCTGCTTTGTTCCTTGGTTATGCACTCTTGCATGACCCGAAGTCCTTCACTTTCGGCTATCTTGATGAGAAGCTCATTGACGCCGGTCTTATGAAGTTCCTTGTCCTCTGCCCTTCAGCCTTATCTCGGTACTTGGAGTTTGCCTCTGCATGCTCTACCTCCTCGGCCCCTTTCATGACCAAGTGCTCTCCCTCCATGAGAGCAAGGGATCAATGACTTTCACGGAAGTCCCGCCTCTGTGGTACCATGGCGCTGCCATGCCCTTGGCACTACTATCCGTCACCTCGCATCTGTATCCATTTTCTTCACAATCAGTAGATATGCCTTTGTGGCACTCCTCCGAGTCCATCTCCATTCTAACTGATGCTTGATTTTGGGTAGCTAAGTCCCTCTGGACTTATCGTCGCTTCCTCGCCCCTTTCGACCCTCTGCTTCAACACCTCTATATTCTCCAAGCAGCTCCCTTTAGTCGATGGAAAGACAGACTACAACTCCAATGAATGGCCTTTGCCATCACGTTGTAGGGTTTGCACCGATTCTGTTCTCCTTAGCTTCCTTGGTAGCAACGTTCGCTTACTCGACCTTGTCCTCTGACATGCCGGGCTCCCTTAAGCGAATATGAGCTCTGGAGTAGTCCAACACTCCAGTTGCCTCGATCATACCTCTGTATGATCAAGTCCCTCCCATGGGACTCACTGGTACTTACATTCAAACTTTTCCCTTGGTGGAACCCAACCCCCATATGCTGATAACCAGGGTTTTCATCTGATGCAATAATTCGACGCACGCACGAAAGACCCGCCTCTGCGGTACCATGGCCTTCACTCCTTGAATCCATAGCCCTTCTTGATGTCATGTTGTTCACCGAAGTGGAGCTTCCAATAGCTCCCGATCATACCTCCATATAATCTAGTCCCTCATGGGACTAGATCATGTGTGTTGCATTGCCACGAACTATTCCACCACGATCCGCTGCACATGTCGCCTCCTGGTAACATCTCTATTGCATTCTGATCCTTGTGGGATGAACTCGAATTGTGAACCCTTCATGTGTGGCCTCTGCCAATACATCGCAAGGTCTCTTCTACCTTCGATTTTGTTCGCTCCTTTGGCAATCGACCTTCATCCACCCACTCTTGGGTCACACCTAGATGAAGCACTGCTCTAGGATAGTTCGTCACCTAGTAGCTTCCGAAGTCCCCCGACTTCGCTGCAATTAGTGCACCATTGTCTGGATCCTGGGCCTCTATCCCTACCAGCACAATCTTCACTATGCACCGCTTCTTTCATAGTAACTTGAATGGCAACACTATGGCATATTCTTCAAGAGTACCCGCCTCTGTGTCCTCTTGCCCCGTGCTAAGACCTTCTAAACTCAACTTTGCCTCCGCAAATTGGGTCGCCTTAGTTCCTCCATCAAAGGCTCCTCCAAGATAAGGTACATGTGCCCAGAAGCTCCCTTCGTCTTTGGCACCATGCAAGATGAGTCTGCTCCGTCAGAATGAATGAACCATGGAACAACATGATCCTGCTCTTACCTCTGCAAGAGTTCATGTCCTTGACCTCTATCCAAGGAAAGCCCTATGCCTCCGCTCCATGTTCCATCTTCTATACTAGCTCCCTTCATGCGGCTTAGGTACTTCGCCAAGTTACACCCAAGTTACTCCGCTCCTCATTTTTGAATTCAGTTGATGGTGGCTCTCGTGCCCACTATTCCACGGGTCAGCCCTCCCTTGAGTCCGATCTCCATATCGACTCCAAGTGTGCCTTCATGTGTATTGCTTTGGGTTACTCTCCCACTTGATCTCGCAATGCATCCACCAATGCATTCTCTCAAGCGAGATCATGCGACGACTCCTCGCCGCTTGCTCAGTCCATTGAGCTTCGTGGAGTTATTGTTTGTTGAGGTACTCCTCCTTAACTTGTGAGATCCATCCTATATGATTCTCCCTCTGGAGAGCCGAGACTTATCCCTCCTGGATAACTGTCCCGTTGGAGCAACATCTCTCTTCGTTTCGGAGACCACCATCCCCTTGGACTACTCTGATCTGCTGAACAAACTGTGCATTGTTCTGCCTCCTGCAAACACACTTGCTAGATTGTGACTCCATGTCAATACAACCCCTACTACACCACTCAAAGCCTAGCAACATGCTGAACTCGCTGTACACTTTAGCCTCCTACAAACGTATCCTTCACATGCCAAAGAGAAAGTTTCAATGCTCCATGGCGCCGAGATTCGATCGCCTTGGGATGGCCGCGAACATTCCATCGTCCGTATACAAGCCCATGCATGAGTACCGAATTCTTTGAGTTAGCAATTCCCATCACCTTTGTGAGCTTTGCATAACTCTTTCGGTCGCTGAGCAACTTATTCCACCTTGGATGGTCTCATCCTTTACCAAGCGCCTCGCTTGCCTTGAGCACCATCAAGTATGGTTGTCAACGTTGAGTTGTAGCTCAAACTCAGCCATCCCAACTTTTGTGCGCTCTACATTCTTCCAAGCTTGCCTGTTCTCATGGTGCCTCTTGTGCGAAGGGTTGGCCATTCCTCTGAATGCCAATGTTAGATGGCCGCTCCTTCGAGCGACTCCTTTTCCCTACATCTACATGCCTGTTTTCCCCTCAAATGGTCGCGCATGTGCTGACTGCCCTCAACGCAGCCTTGCTAGGTCCCCCACATTTGCATGCTAAGTGTTTCTATGAGTGCTTGTCCCACTCTGATACCATCTGTCACGGACTTAGCTGGTTTTGCCTAAGTCTTGCGGCACCCTTGCGTGTCCGTCCACAAAGGTCAACCTCCCCAAAGCCTCCCATGTCCCTTATGACCCACAAAAGAGAGAACGGGTTAGAGAAAATGCCTCACTCGGGATCCACAAGCAAACATCTCTGAAAATACTTCATAGACAATGCAAATTACAAACAGACATTACAAGCTCTAAACAATTACATAATAAAGGGTAAAATGGTCCATTACAGATTGAAAATCTCTCACACGTGTCCACATGACACAACCTTTATTTACAAGCCTAAAGCGGCCACCAACCTAACTAAAATGAGACTATTAAGCCTTCGGTCGTCCCTCTACATGCTGTACAAAGCATGAACATAGCAAAAGACACAGACATACATAAGTATTACATTAAATATCCTATTTAGAAGTTTGTCCGTGACAGGGCGGTACAACCGCCCAGACTGGCGGTACCACTGCTTAACACAGTCTCAAAGACTGTGCCACGACGGCGAGTCTTCTTGGGGCACTATTTGGGCTTCTTATTGGGCCCAACATAGTTCTTACCCATGCCTAGCTGGCCCATAATTGGGTTGGCCCAATCCAAGCCTAATTACGTGCTAACTAGGATTCCTAAGACATATTCTAAGCTAAACTGAGTCTGTAAGTCTATTCTTCCGGCGAGCTTCTAGCGATCTTTCGGCAAACCTCCGACAATGGTCCGGCGGACTCTTGGCAAGCTCTTAGACTTGCGATGATCCACTTGGCGAGTTTCGACGAGCTTCTTGGCAAGCTCCGCGACTTCTCGGCTGGTTCCGCTAGAACCTCCGACGAACGTCCAGACTTCCGATGATCTCTCGAACTCCCAACGATGTAATGTCCTTGACTCTAGGACTTTAGTTTTCTTTATGTCTTGCTATCATAGTTAATCTTGCACATGTAAAACACACTTCGATCTAGACAATTAATCCTAAGCATCTAATTAAGTTGTCCGACATGTCATTGGTCCCTCGACGCTTCATCCGATTCTTCGACGCATTGTCCTCTCTTGTCGCATATTGCCCAATCGGTCAGTTGACTCTGCAACTCCGATATCCTTGGCACAATCTTTGCTCTTCTTGGCCCGATGCCCGAATCCACGACCTGAAGCCTTCTGTCGATACATCGACCGATCCACTGGCCTGACGTCCAATCTTCTGGCATGTTCCGCTAGTCTAACTTGATTCTTCCTGCTTTAATTGTCTCATCCTAATCGAAGCATCCTGTGTCACTCAAAACATAGATTAAAACATAAACACATATTGATTGGTTTCATCATCAAAATATGAGATTCAACAATCTCCCCCTTTTCGATGATGACAACCAACCGATGACGGAGTTAACCTTAACTCCCGGAGTTTAAACAAACTCCCCCTATCAATATGCCATATTGATAGAACCTTAAATTCAAGCCGAATTCAAGTCATTGTAAATATTCATCATGAATATTTACAATACGTCATCAAGCATAACATGATCATACTTCTTTCCCTTTGTCATTAACAAAAAGAAGAAGTTCCACTATCATGTGTTTAAAAGATAGGAGTTCAAATCGTTGCATAATAAATCTTCAAGTTCTATCATCATGTAATTTTGCTATCATCATCGATATGCAAGGTAGTTAGATAGCAACATACTAGCTAGCAAATTTAAGGATATGCAAGTTGGCATATTTGCTTTTCTTGAGATAGGCAAGATAGCACTTTTGTCTCTTTTGAGATAGCAACTCTTTGCTTCTCTTTAGATCACAAGTTAGCAATTTTGTCGTTACATCTACCAATCCACTGGCCCATCGTCCAATCTTCTGATATGTTCCTCCGGCCCAACATGATTTTTTCTGCTTTAATTGTCTTATCCTAATCGAAGCATCCTACATCATTCAAAATGTAGATTAAAACATAAACATATTTATCAATTAGTTTCATCATCAAAATACGAGATTCAACAATCTCCCCCTTTTTGATGATGACAACCAATTGATGATGGAGTTAAACTTAACTCCCGGAGTTTAAACAATCTCCCCCTATCAATATGCCATATTGATAGAACCTTGAATTCAAACTGAATTTAAGTCATTGCAATATTCATCATGAATACTTGCAACACGTCATCATGAACTTATGCATAACAACATACTTCTCCCCCTTTGTCATCAACAAAAAGGAGAAGTTCCAACTCTAATGTGTTTGTAATATAAGTACAACTCATTGCATGAAAAACATAATATCAAGTTTTATCATCATGCAGTTTTGAAGCTAGAAAATTTAGCAAGTGTTACATCATGCTTGGACCATTCAAGCTATCAAGTTTTACAACATAAAAGATAGCAGTTTTGCTTCTTTTGAGATAGCAACTTCTACATGCAAGCTAGCAAATTAGAGATGTTCAAGAAGGTAACTCTTGCTTCTTGAAATATGCAAGTTTGCTATATGTGCATGTTAGCATGTTTTGCTTCTTCTTAAGATTTCAAGCTAGCAACTCTTGGTGATGTTTCAAGATAGCAATTTCTTCTCAAAATGTGTAACTTAGCACACATTGCTTCTCTTGAGATTTGCAAGCTAGCTAGCAAGCTAGGAAAATTTGCTCCCCCTATTTCATTGTCAAATATAAGGGAATAACAATACAATAGTGTAATTCATTTCCCTTTACTATAATCTTCAAATCATGACAAGGGTTAAGTATCAATCTTATTTGTGTATCCTTATATTTTCAAAACCTTACATTTCATTTTTTTATGCATGATATTAAAAATAAATCAATCATCACTACAACTCACCATGCATATTATTAAAATGTAAAATCATCAAACATGATACAAATATTTATTTTCATTTTTGCAAGGATCAAACCCATTTTTGCAAAGATCAAGCTTCATTTTTGCGAGGATCAAGATATGTATGTGAATCAAATCCTTGCAAATGTTAAAAAAGATCTTCCTTTTTCAAGAAGGAATTCATAAGAAGGAATCACTTCATCAAATCCATTTCTCGAAAAAAATATTTTTCACACGATAAGTCTATGAGAGATGCATTTGTTAATTGATTGCATATATCAAAAATCAATGATATGAAACAAACTCGATATGACATATGCTTATGAAAACTACATTAAGTCCGGAAGAGAAATACTAAATCATGTTAGGATCAAGAAAATCCGAAAATGAAATTTAATATTTTCATGCATTCAAACATGGTTTTGCTATAGATTTTCAAACATAATCATGAAGATAAAATATGCTCATCATCATAGAAATTTTTGTAGCCAAAACACATAATTTTCAACATGTTATTAAGGCATGTAATAATGTAAAATTCTCATTATAGCAATTATATCCTACCATGCATGATCGAAATTTCTCCCCATTTTATCATTATAAACAAGAAAGAAGAAGGGAAGAACAAAATAGTGTAAAATATTTTAATCATATCAAGGCATACAAGCCATAAATACAATCACATCATGTCATGAAAGATAAAATCACTTGAATACCAAAAGACATGATTTATTTTGACACATCTCCTCTTTAAATAAAAAAATGAAAGGAATTCTTAGGAAATCATGATATAGATAAAATTCATTCAATCTTATATGAGAACAAGATATTAATTTAAGCATATAAAATTTCTCAATTCATTATGAATTATAAAAAAAATTGTGGTTCTGAAAAATCATGATTCATTTAGGAAATTTTCTCTTTAGTACATGACAAGAAGAAATATAGCAATGATACCAATCATGATTCATTTGGATGGTAGATGCAAAAAGAAACATTAAGGATAAAAGATCTCGATTTTTATATAGTAAATCTCAAGTTTTAAATCTCAAAAAATTAAGATAAAGCTCATTCAAATTCAAATCATCAAATCAAAATCATTTTCAAGAGATTCATAAAAAGATGATAAAATAGATTCATCAAAGTCAATAAGATATAGAAAAAAAAATTTCAAGAAAAATGCTGTTCTTTATTTAGTTGTTTCATACAAGCATACCTTTGTCAAAAAGAATATATATCATCAATCATTTAGGATCAAAAAATAAATTCCGTCATAAAAACCATCAATATCAATAAACCACAAAAATCATCATGTATATCTTTAAAATCTTATGCATAAAATAAATTCATCAATCATGGTATTAAAATATCATTATGTATTATTAAATCATCAAGCATGATTTCATATTTTCAATCAAAAATCATTTTGTTTGTTTATCATAACATTTGCATTTTTCATGATTATTTTTAAAATCATTGGAAAGGTAAGCATGATAAGCATAATCCTAATTCATTAGTAATTTTATTATATTATTTAAACATGTAATTTTTAAGAAAATTAATTCTACACTAAAAAAGAAAATGCATTATAGAAAGCATCATGTAATTTCAAAATAAATTAAGGGGGTTATGATTACCTCATTGTCGAATGTTGTTAAGACGTAGTTTACCACCTCGCCTTTCTTGATTTTCTCCTCATATTCGGAGGAGCTCGATTCATCCCACTTTGTATTCTTTTTCTTGCGTTCAAAGCAAGTAGTTCCGTTCTTTTTATTCTTAAATTTTTGTTTCTTAAATTTTTTAAATTTCTTAGTGAGTAGTTCTTGTTCACCATCACTTGAGCTTATGCTCGAGTGGTATTCAAATATTCTATGTCCTAAATTCTTCATGTTCTTTGGAAGGTGGTTTTGTTCATCATGTTCATCATATGCATTGCGCATCATTTCATATGTCATCAATGAACCGATAAGTTCTTCAAGTGAAAAAATATTTAAATATTTTATTTCTTGTATTGTCATTACTTTTGATTCCTAAGCTTTAGAAAGTGATTGTAAAACTTTACTAACAAGTTCAAAATTCGAGAAACATTTGCCAAGAGCTTTTAAACTATTGACGACATCCGTAAATGGGTGTACATGTCAACAATGGTTTCGCTCGGCTTCATTCGAAAAAGCTCAAAATCATGCATTAAAAAATTAATTTTTGAATCTTTAACTCTAGAAGTGCCTTCGTTTGTGATTTCAAGAGTGTGCCATATGTCGAAAGCTATTTCGCACAAAGAAACCCGATTAAATTCATTTTTATCTAAGGCGTAAAACAAGGCATTCATAGCCTTTGCATTTAGAGAAAACGTCTTCTTCTCCAAATCATTCCAATGGTTCATTAAAAGAGAAGACATTTCAAATCTGTTTTCGACTGTATGCCATAAATCAAGATTCAATGAAAGCAAGAAAACTCTTATTCGAGTTTTCCAATAAGTGTAGTCCGTCCCATTGAAGAAGGGAGGACGAATGAGAGAGTGACCCTCTTGGTTGCCGAAAAGAGCCATTTCTCTTTGGTGTTAATCCAAGTGAGAAATAACGAGGCTCTGATACCAATTGTTAGGATCAAGAGCACTAAGAGGGGGGGAGTGAATTAGTGCAGCGAAAAACTTTCGACGATTAAAACTACGTTCGTACGTTGAAATCCGATTCCGATGTAAAATTCGTTTCATGCAGATACTAACTTTGAAAGCTTACAGAAACGTATTTGAAGTAAAGCAAGGAAGGTGGTTTGTAGTTAAGATAAATAGCACAAAGGAAATGCAAACCAGATTTTAGAGTGGTTCGGTCAAACGTGACCTACATCCACTTTCGACTTCCTCCTCCGATGAGGTTACCAATGTCTACTATGTTGAATCTCGGATTTTGATGATGAAATCAATTGATGGGTTAATTGAACTAATCCATATTATTGAAGTTGAGTGTGTAGGATTAACTATGATAGCCTAAAATCATAAAGCAAGGATACCGTAGTCAAGTTCGATGGACGTTTAAGAGTCCGAAGATTCATCGGAGATGTTGTCGGAACCAACCAAGAGAGAACGAAGACGTGTCAGAACTTTCGGAAGATTGCCGAAGAGAACGTCGGAGGTTCGCAGAGATCACCGAGAGGGCTTGGCTACTCATTGAATTCATCACAAGATCGGGAGCCTGCTGGGAGTCCGTCGGAAGAAACTCGAGGGCGTATCGGAAGTCCACCGGAAGAACGTAGGAAAGCTCGCTGAAACAAAGCTTGACGTTGGCCGGTTAAACACTTGCTTAGGATTATGTTTTTAGGAATATAGTTCACATGTAATTTAGGGTTAGGATTAAGGGACAATCCTATACCTTGGTTAGGGGCCAATTGGGCCCAAAAGTGACTTGGTTTGTGTCGGACGTAAAGCCCAACCAGAAATTTGTAAGGACGGGCGGTGGAACCGCCAGACTGAGCGGTGGCACCACCCAGAACCCGAAGTGCTAGGCAGTGGCACCGCCAAACTAGGTGGTGGCATCGCCCAGCACCCGAGACTAGGCAGTGGCACAGCCACCAACAGGCGGTGGCACAACCACCAACAGGCGGTGGCACCGCCAGTACGCCTGCCTGACAAGACATTGACAGGCGGTGGCACCGCCAGTCTCAAAAACCCAAGAGAATTCAAAATTTGGAGCCCAAATTTTGATCATCTTGGGGCCTATAAATACCCCTCTATTCTCAACTGAGAACACTACCTTTTGCAAAGCAATAGTTTAAGATAAGAGCCTTAGAAAAGTCTTAGAAGTCTTATTTTTCATATTGCTTGAGTGTTCACCTCCTCCCATCTTGTTGAAAAGAATTGTAAGAGTGTGAACCACTTGTAAAGGTTGTAAGAGGGGTATTAGTCCTTCCCCTTCAAAGAGATTTGCTAGTGGAAGTTGGGAGCCTCTTCGAAGAAGGCTTCGCAAGTGGATGTAGGTCATTTTGACCGAACCACTTTAAAACTGCTGTGTTATCTGGTTTGCATCCTATTCTTGCCATTTACATACTGCAAATTTCCTTACTTAGTCACTACACTTCCATATGCTTCTAAGTTATCAAGCTTCCAAATCGGTTTTCATCAATATTGTTTGTTATCAAACGAAAGACTTTTCCGAAACCGAAGTTTTAATCCGCTGCACAAATTCACCCCCCCCCCTCTTAGTGCTGCTCCGATCCTAAAAATTGGTATCAGAGCAAGGCTCACTCTCATATTTGGTTTAATACCCAAGAGAGATGGTTTACTCCGGTATGCATGAGGGACATTCTATCACACGTCCACCTATGTTTAATGGGTCGGATTACACGTATTGGAAGACCCGTATGAGGATCTTCCTCATTTCCATGGATTTCGAGCTTTGGACTATTGTCGAAAATGGATTTCAAAAATCTTCTCTTCCGATGAGCGAATGGAATGAATCGGAGAAGAAGGTTTTTGCTTTACACGCAAAGGCTATGAATGCCCTGTTTTGTGCACTAGACAAAAATGAGTTTAATCGTGTTTCAATTTGTGATTCGGCTTTTGATATTTGGAGAACTCTTGAGGTCACTCATGAAGGCACTAGCCAAGTGAAAGAGTCCAAAATCAACATCCTTGTGCACTCTTATGAACTTTTCCGAATGAAACCAAGTGAGTCAATCGGAGACATGTACACCCGTTTCACGAATGTCATCAATGGACTCAAAGCTCTTGGTAAAGATTTTTCTAACTTTGAACTAGTAAGTAAAATCTTAAGATCTCTTCCTAAAAATTGGGATCCAAAAGTTACTGCCATTCAAGAGGCCAAGGACCTCAAAACATCCCCTCTTGAAGAACTTATTGGGTCTCTAATGACCTACGAAATGACGTGTCAAGATCATGATGAACTCGAGAACCCCCTTCCAAAGAACAGGAAGGATATGACACTCACATCACAAGAAGACCACTTGAAAGGAACATCAAGTGATGAGGACAGTGAAAATGACATTGCACTCTTGACTCAAAAATTTAATTTTTTTTTAAGAAAGAACAAATTTAAAAATAACACCAAAAATAGACTTGAACATAAAAAGGACCAAGTGATATGCTATGAATGCAAGAAGCCAGGGCATTTAAAAAATGAATTCCCCCAAGCCAAGAAGAAGCAGCCAAAGAAGAAGAAAGCTCTAAAGGCAACTTGGGACGATTCAAGTGATTCGGAAAGTGAAGAAGCTAGCAACAAAGAGGAGGTAACTATTTGGGCCACTATTTAGGCCTTTCATTGGGCACAACATAGTTCTTACATGGGCCCAACTGACCCATAATTTAGTTAGCCTAATTCTAATCCTAATTATGTGTTAACTATGAAATCTAAGACAAACAAGTCCTTAGGTCTTGGTTTCTTCAGGCGAGCTTTCGGCGATCTTCCGGTAAACTTCCGGTGATTTCTCGGCAATGTTCTAACGGACTCCTGGCAAGCTCTTGGACTTTACGATGATCTTCTTGGTGAGTTCCGATAAGCTTCTCTAGCAAGCTCTGGGACTTCTCGGTCAATTCCAATAGAACTTCCGACTAACGTCCGGACTTCCAATGAACTCTCGAACTCCCAACGAAATCACGTTCTCGACTCCGGGACTTCATTTTGCTTTATGCCTTGATATCATAGTTAATTCTGCACACATAAAACATACTTTTATTTAAATAATTATTACTAAGCTTGAATTATGTTGTCCGATATGTCATTGGTCCATCGACGCTTCATCCGATTTTTCGACGCATCGTCCTCTCTTGCGGCCTATTACCCAATCGACTAGTTGACTTTGCAACTTCGATATCCTTGATGCAATATCCACTCTTCTTGGTCCGATACCCGAAACCATGGCTCGAAGTCTTCTGTCGATACGTCGACCGATCCTTCGGATTGGCGTCCAATCTTCTGACATGTTCCACCGGCTCTACATGATTCTTTCTGCTTTAATTGTCTCATCCTGATCGAAGCTTCCTATGTCAGTTAAAACATACATTAAATCATAAACACTTATCAATTGGTTTCATCATCAAAATATGAGATTCAACAATCTCCCCCTTTTTTTATGATGACAACCAATTGATGACGGAATTAACCTTAACTCCCGGAGTTTAAAGAAACTCCCCCTATCAATATGGCATATTGATAGAACTCTTGGATTCAAAAATCCAAGCAAACATGTCATGATAAAATCATGCATAATATCAACATACTTCTCCCCCTTTGTCATCAATAAAAAGAAGAAGTTTAATTATCAAGTGTTTGAGATATTCAAGTTCAAATCATTACATTAATAAACATAATATCAAGTTTTATCAATAATGTAATTTATAAGCTAGCAAATTTAACAAGTGTTATATCATATTAGAACATGCAAGCTAGCAGATTTTACATAATTTCAAAGCATACAAGCTAGCAAGTTTTCAAAAACAAATGCAAGATAGCATTCTTGTTGAAGTGTGCAAGCTAGCAATTCTTGCTTCCTTTTGCAATGTGCTAAGTTGCAGGTTTTGCTTCTTGAGATAGGCAAGATAGCACTTATGCTTATCTTGAGATTGCAAGCTAGCAATTTATGTTCAAGATTGCAAGTTCTTTCTTGTCTTTTGAGAAGTGCAAGCTATCAATTTTGCTTTCTAGCAAGTTTTACTCCCCCTTTGTCATTGTCAAATAGAAGGGAAGAATACAATGTTGTAATTCTTTTCCCTTTACATTAATTTCCAAATCATGACAAAAGATAAATAACAAAGATGAAAAATCAAGTCATGAATGTCAAAGTAATTTTTTCATCATTGCATGCATCATTATCATAAGTTAAAGTATTACATGCATAATATCAAATCATCATTCATAATTACATCAATATTTCAATCATCAAAAATGAAAGATCAAGTCTAAAATTCAAGAAATCAAGAGAAACCATGATTCATTTTAATAAATCTCCTCTTAAATAATTAACAAAAATAATTCTTAGGAGATCATGATATAAATAAAATTCATTTAATCTTATAGGAAAACAAGATCTCAATTCATGCATATAAAATCTCTCAATTCATTATGAATCATAAAAATTATAATTCTAAAAAATCATGATTCATTTAGATAGTAGATAGCAAAAAGAAACAAGGAGAAAATGATCTTAATTCATAGAAAGATTTCAAGTATCAAATATCGAGAAATCAAGAACATAAATTGAATTATTTTCCCCTTTAGTAAATGGCAAAGAGAAACATAGGAGATCAAATAAGAGATCTTGATTCATAAAAGATTTCATGTTATAAATCTCGAAAAATCAAGATAAAGCTGATTCAAATTCAAATCATCACATCAAAATCATTTTCAAGAGATTTATAAAAAAATATAGATAGATTCGTTAATCTCTCCTTTTTGAAAATCGATAGAGTAGAGAAAAAGAAAATTTTCAAGGAGAAAGTTTTCCTCTTTTTAGTATTTTAATTCATATGATTGATTTCATATAAGCATGCCCCTTTTTCATTTATACCAAATAAAAATATGTATCAACATTTAAAATCGAAAAACAACTTTCATTACGACAAAGATCGATAATCCATAAATCTCAAGAATTATCATGCATAATTTTGAAATTTATTAAGCATGATCATTATGCATGATATCAAAACATGGTTTCAAAACATCTAATATTTTCATTATATAATTACATCATTATGTATCATCAAAATTGATTTAATCAAACATAAAACATTTTCCATTAAGACATCAAGCATGGTTTCAATCAAAATCGGAAATCATCAAGATACACATTATTTCTTCTTGAAAAACACACATAGGATCATCATTAGATTTAAATCTAACATTTTATTCCTTTAGCATAAAATATGCAATTATTATTATTATTTTCAAAATTAGCTAAAAAAAAAGCATGATCCTAAAACTTTTAACATTTTTCATTACATCATTAAACATGTAATTTTTAATAAAAATATTTAAACTAAATTAAAAAATAACTCATAAAAAAATATTATATAATTTTGAAATAAATTAAAGGAGTTTTGATTACCTCATCATCGAAAACCGTTAAGGTGTAGTTTGCCTCCTTGCCTTTGTTGATTTTCTCCTCGTCTTCGAAAGAGCTCGATCCATCCCAAAGTGCTTCCGTCTTCTTACGTTTATAGTAAGTAATTGTATTCTTTTTGTTCTTTAATTTTTGTTTCATGAACTTTTTAAATTTCTTAGCGAGGAGTTCAAGTTCACTATCACTTGAGCTTATGCTCGAGTGGTCTTCAATTGTTTTAAGTCTAAAATCCTTCTTGTTCTTTGGAAGGTGGTTCTCATATTTGTCAAGTGCCACATTAGTCATTTCATAGGTCATTAAAGATCCAATTAGTTCTTCGATCAAAAAAGTATTCAAATTTTTTTATTCTTGAATAGGCATTACTTTCGAATTCCAATTTTTAGAAAATGATCAGAAAACTTTACTAACAAGTTCAAAATTTGAAAAAAAATTACTAAGAGCTTTTAAACCATTGACGATATCCGTAAAATGGGTGTATATGTCTCCAATGGTTTCGCTTGGTTTCATATGAAAAAGTTCAAAATTATGCATCAAAAGATTTATTCTAGACTCTTTTACTTTATTAGTGCCTTCGTGTATGATTTCGAGAGTGTGTCATATGTCAAAAGTCGTTTCACACAGAAATTTAATTAAACTCAGTTTTATCCAAAGCACAAAATAGAGCGTCCATAGCTCTAGCATTTAAGGAAAAAACCTTCTTCTCCAAATCATTCCAATGGTTCATTAGAAGCGAAAACATTCAAAAACCAAATTCGACTATAAGCCATAAATTTAAATCCAATGAAAGCATGAAAACTCTCATTGAATAAGGGAGGACGAACGAGAGAGTGACCATCTTGCAAGCCGAAAAGAGTCATTTCTCTTTGGGAGTTAAACCAAATGAGAAAAACGAGGCTCTGATACTAACTATTAGGAATGAGTTGACACTAAGAGGGGGGGTGAATTAGTGCAGTAGTAAAATTATGTCTTTAATTCCTTTCATTTCGATTAAACCGATTCCGACAAAAATTATTTCGTAAAGATCTTAACTTGAAACATGTTCATAAATGTATTAAAAGTAGTAAGCAATTAAAAAGGTTTGTAGTAAGGTAAATTGCACAAATAAAAATGCAAATCGAGTTTTATAGTGGTTCGATCATCGTGACCTACATCCACTCTGCCGATTACTTTTCCGTCGAGGCCATGACATCCACTATCGATCTTCCTTTAATAGGTGAAGATCAACCTCTTTCTTACACCCCTCTTTTCCTTTTCACAGATTTAGGTTGTCTTTCACAGATTTAGGAGACAACCTTTACAAGCACTCACTCCTCTCTAAACAGAATTCTAAACTTAGAATTTAGAGAAGGGGATTTCTCTAATGATTGTAACAACATTTTCTTACTTTTAAACTCTCTGTGCTTGTGTAGGTTAACCAGGGATGAGAGGGGTATTTATAGGCCTCAAGTTGATTTAAACTTAGAGCCTAAAAACATCTCATCCCGGGTTTTCTAGGTGCGGGCGGTACCACCGCATGTGTTGAGCGGTACCACCGCTAGTGTCAGTCTGACACTGACACTATACTAGGCGGTAGCACCGCCTAGCACCCTGCCACTGAGTGGTACCATCGTCTGGCACCTTGCCAAGGGCGGTACCACCGTCTGACATAGTCTCGAAGACTGTGCCACGATGGTGTCACTTCTTGGGTCACTGTTGGGCCTTTCATTGAGCCCAACACAGTCCTTACACAGGCTCAATTGGCCCATAATTGGGTTGGCCCAATTTCAATCCCAATTATATGCTAACTACGAAATCCAAGACAAATAAGTCCCTAAGTCTTGGTTTCTTCCGGCGAACTTCCGGCGAGCTTTTGATGATCTCTCGGCAATGTTCCAATGGATCCTGGCAAGCTCCTGGACTTCACGACGATCTTCTTGGTGAGTTTTGACGAGCTTCTCTGACAAGCTCTAGGACTTTTTAGTTAATTTCGACAGAACTTCTGACTAATGTCCGGACTTTCGACGAACTCTCAAACTCCCAACGAAATCATGTTCTTGACTCTAGGACTTCATTTTACTTTATGCCTTGCTATCATAGTTAATCCTACACACATAAAACACACTTCGATCTAAATAATTATTACTAAGCTTGAATTATGTTGTCCACCATGTCATTGGTCCATCGATGCTTTGTCCGATTCTTCGACGCATCGTCCTCTCTTGTGGCCTATTGCCCAATTGGCTAGTTGACTCTGCAACTCTGATATCCTTGATGCAATATTCGCTCTTCTAGGCTCAATGCCCGAAACTATGGCCTAAAGCCTTCTGTCGATACGTTGACCAATCCTTCGGCTTGACGTCCAATCTTCTAACATGTTCCACCGGCCCAATATAATTCTTCCTACTTTAATTGTCTCATCCTGATCGAAGCTTCCTGTGTCACTCAAAATGCAGATTAAATCATAAATACTTATCAATTTATTTCGTCATCAAAATATGAGATTCAATAGTAAACACATACCCTAAATATTTTCGATCATAGGTTACTCGAGAGGGACATTGAGATAATTAGAGAGAACGGTATACTATATAGTCATCCATATAATAGAGATAATTGGTCTCATAGCTACTTATGTAGAGACACTAGAGATATAGTACATGTGTTTATTGGAGAATGAGTTTACTAAATAATTTGCTCACGAAATATTGGATGCTTAATGATACCTCATTATCAAATAGTAGTTCCATACTCCCAGTTATATGTTTGGTCCTTAGACTTGAGACATTAAGTATGTCTTGTACGAGTACTTCACTCTTTAATATAAGACTTATAGGTTTGGAAGTTCCAGATATAGCATAGTCGATAATTAGGAGCAGTAGCTAATCTTACGAGAGTAATTGAGCATCAATAGAGAATCATTTGCTCTTTGTGTTATGAGAGAAATATCTCATATATTCTCACTCAAAAAAATCCCTGGCTATGGTCATTCAGATTGAGAGAGGAGTTTTCCGAAAAATTTCGATTAGAGCAAGACTCCAATAGATTTCATATGGGCTTGATAGCACCATACCCAATATATGATCTTTAGGATATTAGATAAATGAAGGATTATAGATACATGGTAATTAAGAGTAGATAGGTCCAATAGATTAGATCATCATGTACCATTTAGGGATTATGACATAGTAGCCTAGTACGTCTATAATCAATGAGTTGAGTAAATTATTATGGGATGATAATTCACTAAATTAGAAAGAATTCTGATAGGTACAACTCATAGCTAGCTTAGTATTAGGCCTAGAGGATCACACACATATGATGGATAATACGACGAATAGAGGATTGAATATATGATATCCAATAAGCCTTGTTTTATTAGATCTATTGTGTGAAACCCAATAAGAGCTCAAAGTGGATATTTGATAGAGATCCAATTTCTGTTAAATTAGAGATAATTGGATAAAGATCCAGTGTCCAATATGCTAGGATAATTGGATAGAGATTTAATACCTAGTAAGGTAGAATCTATTAGGATTAGCAGCAAGAACCCTCTATAAATAGGAGTTTGGGCTACATGAGTTATAGGTAGAGCCTAATAGTTGCTACCCTCTATCCTTCTTTCCTTGCTTCTTCCTTAGCCAATTGCCCCCTCTCTAGTGCAAGAGGGTAGTAAGAAGGACTGCCCCTACTACATTGTGGTAATGCATGAAGGCGAGGAAAGAATATGTCACAAGAGGAGGTGCATCGCAACTTTATCTACTATGTGGATCACCACTAGAGAGGATAATAATTATTACAGAGATAATAATTCACTAAGTTAGAAGTTGTTCTAACAAGTATAACTCACAACCAGCTTGATATTGGGCCTAGAGGGTCACACACATATGGTAGGCATTGCGATAAGTAGAGGTTCGGATATGAGATATCTGATAGAGCCCTTGTCTTATTGGATATCCAATAAGCCACTAAATTATTGGATCCCATGGACGAGATCCAATAAGAGTCCTTGAGAGATTATTGGATAGAGATCCACTAATCTAAAAGGCTTGGGTTATTGGATGCAGATCTAATACCCACTAAGGGAGGATCCATTAGGGTTTGACAGGGGACCTCTATAAATAGGATGGATTCAGAGCCTCATAGGCTAGAGCCTTTGCTTGCCTCTCTTATTCTCCTCCCCCTCTCCACCTTATAGCAAGCTTGGAGTTTTGAGGAGCGTCGTTGCAGCCCTGCTGTGTGGATTACTAATAGAGAGGAGGACGCTTAACCTCCTTCACCCTCTCCTAAGGATCTGTAAGGAAACAGGGATATACGATCTCCCTAGGTAACACAATCTATTCTATACGTAGTTTTTCAGTTTCGTGGATTTTGCACACCAATCTTCACACGACGACGAACATCTCTTTGGGAATCGGGGATTTTATTTTCTTATTCTTCCGCTGCACATATGATATTGCCCCCAAGATTTCCTAACAGTGGTATCAGAGCTAGATTGTTCATGCGAATAATTGGTTTTGAACTGCGTGTGTTATGTTTAGGAAGAATTTTGACGTTAAAATCGTTTACGCAAAAACAAGGAAGGGCAACAACAGTTGCTACCCTCGATCTACGTGCGTGCAGCGCAGCTGAAGGCAGGCAGTACAAGGGCTGCGCCTACAGTAGCCGGCCGACGACCTGCTTGTAGTAGGCTTGCAGCCGGTGGGGCTGGCAGCCCGCGGGTGCCCCACCCGCGGTCGTTGCCGCACGACGCCGGCAAGCAGGGCTATAGGCAAGGCAGCCACCTGCGTGCGGGCACTGTGCCCGCGTGCAAGGGCGACGCCTGCGGGTGCTGGACCCGCGGGTAGATGCTAGTCAAAGGTGCCCAGCAAGCCAATCACGTGAGTGATGACACTTGTGACTTAATATAGAATATTTTTCTTATTATATTTTGACATATATCACTTTATAACTATTGCATAAATGCATACATATATTGTGATGTCCTTGGATTTGTGCAATGAGAATCAGATCGTGATGAGATCACGATAGTGAGATCGATTCACCTTTAAACACATATCCTAAATAATCCCGGTCATAGGTTACTCGAGAGGGATATCGTACTAACCGGACAGACTGGTGTGCTGTATACCCGTCCATATGATGGATGCAGCTGGTCTCATAGCTGCTTGTGTAGGGACACTAGGGATACAATACAGGTGCTCATTAGAGAATGAGTTAACTGATTGATCCGCTTACGGAATGCTAGATGGTTGATGATGCCTTATTATCAGACAGCAATTTCGTAGTCCTAGTGGTGTATCTGGTCCTTAGACTTGAGACACCAAGGATGTCCTGTATGAGTGCTCCACTCTTTGATACCAGACTTATAGGTTTGGTTGTCCTAGATCTAGTACAACTGGTCATTGGGAGTGGTAGTCGACCTTACGAGGGCTATTGAGTGTCGATAGAGGATCATCCACTCTCGACGTCATAAGAGGAATATCCCATGTGTTCTTGCTCAGACAAATCCCTACCCAGGGTCATTCGGGTTGAGAGAGAAAGAGTTCTCCAAGAGAATTCGATTAGAGCGAGACTCGAGAAGAAACCGTATGGGTCTGACAACACCATGCTCTATATACGGTCTCTGGGATATTAGATGGCTGAGGGACTATAGGTACACATTAACTGAGGACAGACGGGACCAATGGATTGGATTCCCCTGTATCGTCTGGGGACTACGGCGTATTGGCCTAGTACGTTCGTAGTCGATGAGTCGAGTGAATTATTACAGAGATAATAATTCACTGAGTTAGAAGGAGTTCTGACAAGTATGACTCACGGCCAGCTCGATATTGGGCCTAGAGGGTCACACACATATGGTAGGCATTGCGATGAATAGAGGTTCAGATATGAGATATCCGACGAAGCCCTTGTCTTATTGGATGCAGATCCAATACCCACTAGGGGAGGACCCATTAGGGTTTGACAGGGGACCTCTATAAATAGGAGGGATTCAGAGCCCCATAAGCTAGGGAGCTTTTGTTTGCCTTTTCCTATTCTCCTCTCCATCTCCACCTCTGAGTAGGCTTGGAGTTTTGAGGAGCGTCGTCGCAACCCTGCTGTGTGGATCACCGCTAGAGAGGAGGACGCTTAACCTCCTTCTCCCTCTCCTAAGGATTTGTAAGGAAACAGGGATATATGATCTCCCTAGGTAACACAATCTACTCTATATGCAGTTTCATGTTTTGCGGATTTTTGCGTAACAATCTTCGCACGACGACGAACATCTCTTTGAGAATCGGGGATTTTGTTTTCTTATTCTTCCGCTGCGCATGTGATGTCGCCCCCAAGGATTTCCCAATAGTAGAGGCACCGTGGGGCGAGGCGCCTGCGGTCGCAGCGCTCGCGGGCTGAGGCGCCACAAGGCAACGACGCTTGCGACCGCTGCTCCTGCGAGCAAACCCCCCCGTAGGGCACTGCACCTGTGGGCACAGTGCTCGCGGGAGCAGCGCCATCCGCAGGAGCGCCAACCCACGGTGGCGGCCACCTACAGGGGCGGGGACCCCGCCCCGCCGCACAAGCCGTCGCCAGTAGGGTGGTGACGACGGCAGCAGCAAAGGGGAGTAGGGCATTAGGGTTTTCTGGAAAAAGATAGTTTTGCCCCTCGAAATTTGAGAAATTCCAGTTTCTCTCTCTTGTCTGAATTATGAAAATACCCTTATAAATTCTGAAATTCCCTATATATCCCTGATTTCATAAAATACTAATTAATTAAAAGGTTTAGTTGATTATTATTTTTATCATTATCTAGTAATCCAACATGATGATGATTAATTATACATGTAATGTATGATGTATGTACGGATGATCATGGACCGTGTGATGTGTATACTTGTAATTATTATTATCGGGATTTACGAGCCTCCATTATATTTCTCGTTTATTATCGAGCCTGCGTGCCTATGATTAAGTTGTAATCACATAAGGAGATGCAGCGGGAGCGTGGATGCAATAGCGGGACCCACGAGACGGACGATCGCGATGCATGAAGATGCATCGAGATGTTGACGGAACCGACGAGGACGAGATGGACGATCACAAGGCATGGAGATGCACTATTGCACACATAGATCTTGATGTGAGTGATTAGGTCTATTGGCTTGGGCTTAATCACATTAGGTTGTGGTCCATGATCATTTGGTATGATTGCTTATACACATACTAAATATGTATATATATTTGCATGCGATGTAGATATATATTAAATATGTATATGTGTGACATATTATATTAGGAGACCAAATCATAGAAACATCTCTCTCGATAATATTAAGTCGGTAAACGTGAGGCAATTAGATTGACCCACATGGCCTTCTATCGTTTTAAGTAGGAACCGATTTCCGGTGTAGGTTGAGTTGGTCGAGTCCCTCGAGACTCGCCTATATCGCGATTCACAACTAAGCAATGGCATCTTTATTAGTCAAACCAAATATGCTATGAGTTTGCTAAAGAAGTTCAATATGAATAACTCAAAAGCTATTAACACTCCTATGAGCACCTCCACTAAGTTAGAAATTGATGAAAATGGAGAAAGCTTCGATCAAAAAACCTATAGGGGTATGATAGGAAGTTTACTTTACATCATCGCCACTGCACCGGACATCATGTTGTTTGTAGGACTTTTGTGCTAGATTTCAATCAAACCCTAAGATATCTCATCTCAAAGCAGTCAAAAGAATACTTAGATATCTTAATGGAACCACAAATCTAGGATTATGGTACCCAAAATCAGAAAATTTTGAATTAACACTTATCTATGTCGATGGACTTCATTTGGTTGTAGACTAGATAGAAAAAAAGCACATCAGGATCATGTCATTTTTAGGACATGCCCTTGTATCTGGTCATCTAAGAAACAAAGCTCGGTTGCTCTATCAACAACCGAAGTTTGAATATATTGCAGCGAGTGCATCTTTGTACACAAGTTGTATGGATGAAAAACACTTTAGAAGATTACAAAGTTAATCTTAAAGATATTCCCATTAAATGTGATAACACGAGTGCAATATGCTTAACTAAAAATCCTATACAACACTCAAGAACAAAACATATTGATATTAGACATCACTTTATACGAGATTATGTCACTAATCATGATGTAACCATAGAGTTCATTGATACCAAACATCAACTAGCTGATATCTTTACAAAACCCCTATGTGAAGAACAATTTGATTACATAAGAAGAGAATTAGGAATGTTGATGTGTCCGAATACTTAAACTAGTTAAAATTATTTTTCGGATGTTATTACTATTACATGCCTTGGCATCACTTGATCAAATAACATATTGAAAATTATGTGACAAATGTTTTTAAAAAATCAGTAGCTTACTCATAACCGAATGCATGAAAGAAGTTCATTTTTCGGTTTGAATGCTAAAAATGGAATTTTCCTGCACACTCTTATGAAAACTTTTTGAAAAATGACTTTCCTCCCTCAAGCAATGAATTATAACAAAGAAAAGAGATATTCAAAGTATTATATGTCATGCCTTCCTTTATGTGCGTGATAACTTTCTTTGGAATCACATCTACCATGCTTTTTTTGATAATGCTATCATGCTTTTTTTGTTGATGACAAAGGGGGAGAAACATATGAATTGATAAACACTGCCATAATCATGTCTATGTCATAGTTGCAAATACTTGAGTGATGCTATAAACAATGTTATGGTTATGCCATCCTTGCATCACCAAGAGATATATGAACATGTGCTATAGTTTGCATTATGTCTTGAGTTGATATCCTATCTTGTGAAGTAAATGCAAACTTGCTAGAAAATCTCAAATGTGTGCATCATGTAATAGTCCTTCGCAGCTTTATATGATTACATGATGAATAGTTACAATCATACAAACTTGACATCATTCTTGAAGAGATACATCATGATGGGTATCATGATGGGAGTATTGATAAGTTTAACTGATCTAACTTATCAATACGTCACTTGAATTCTTAGGTCTTGAATTCAAGGTTGACTTATCTCAACCATGGCATATAGATAGGGGGTGTTAAGGATAACTCCATTATCAATTGATTGTCATCATCAAAAAGGGGGAGATTGTTGAATCTCAGATTTTGATGATGAAGTCAATTGTCATTTGTTGTCTAATCTATGTGTTGAGATAAGTGTGCAGGATTAACTACGATGAAAGTCAGACAAGCAGCAGGAGTTGCGCCGAGTCAAGATCATGATCACGTTGGGAGTTCGAGAGTTCGGACGGAAGTTGGACGGTCGTCGGAGGTTCTGCGAGAACAGATCCGAGAAGTCCGAGAAGCTTAAGCTCGGTCGGAACTTCGCCAAGTGGATCGTCGCGAAAGTCCAGGAGTTTGCGGATGTCCGCAGAAGAATCACCGAGGGTTCATCGGATGATCGACGGAAGTTCGCCGGAAACTTCGGAAGAAGCGATTGACGATCGGAACAAAGCTGCAGAAGTTGTCTTAGATTTAATCGTAGTTAGCACATTGATTAAGCTTGAAAATGGGAGGTGATCCCATTAGCTTAATCTTGGGGCAATTGGGCCCTGAAAAGATTGAAATTGGGCGAATGGAGCTAACCATTCGGACGATTACACTGGCGGTGCAACCGGGCCAGGCCAAGAGGTGCAACCGCCGTGGTGTGTCTCCCGAGGCTGGCGGTGCAACCGCCCAGCCCAGGAGGTGCAACCGCCCCGAGCTCGATCTTCGAGCTAGGCATGGGTGCAACCTCCCCGACAGAGAGGTAGCACCGCCTAAGCTCGGTCTTCGGCGCAGCAGAGAGGTGCAAACCGCCTCAGTCAAGAGGTGGCACACCGCTGGGGCTCGATCTTGAAGCTAGACTTCGGCGGTGCAAACCGCCTTGACAGAGAGGTGCAACCGCTTTGGGCTCGATCTCGAAACTCGCCAAAAGGTGCAACCTCTCGATCAAGAGGTGCAACCGCACCGATCCCGAATTCCGGGATTTGATCGTTTTTGAGCTCCAAATTTGAATTTGGTTGGGGCCTATAAGTACCCCACCCATTCAGCACTGAAAAGATACAGATCCACACCGAATTCTTGATCTTTTCAAGTGATTCTAAGAGCTCAAATTTGTGTAAAGTCCAAAAGTTCTCTTCTTTCTTCTTCAAGTCTTGAGTTGTAAAGAGAGGAGAGAAAGGATCTGTAAGGGTTGTCTTCCTGAGCCCGTCAAAAGGAGAGAAACTGTAAAAGGACAGTTAGCCTTCGCCCATTGAAGGAAGGCAGCTAGTTGACGTCGGTGACCTCGCCGGAGGAGGAAGCCAAAAAGTGGAGTAGGTCAAGACTGACCGAACCACTCTAAATCTCTGGTTTGCTTTTACTTTGAGCACTTTATCATTACTGCAAACCTCCTACATAGCTACTGCCCTCTGGCGCTTTTACTTAACGAAGTCTCTAAGTTCTGATCTTTCCGAATCTGCATTGACGTAAATCGGTGTTTTCAGATGCGATCTTTACACTGCAGTTTACGCTTACGTTTTGATTCCATTTATAACTGCAAATTACTTTCTGCGTATTCATAAAACGGTTTTCAAAGTTAAAAACTGCTTTTAGACGTAAAACTGCGTTTAGACATAAAATTACGCTTTGACGTAAAAACTGCGTTTAGACGTAAACTGCGTTTAGACGCAAAACTGTGTTTAGACGTAAAACTGCGTTTAGACGTAAAACTGCGTTTAGACGCAAAACTGCGTTTAGAGGTAAAACTGTGTTTAGACGTAAAACTGTGTTTAGACGTAAAACTGCACTTAGACGTAAAACTGCACTTAGATGTAAAGCTGCGTTTTAGACATAAACCGCGCCAGACGCAAAACTGCACTTTAAACGCGAAACTGTGTTTAGACGAAAACTGTGTTTAGACGCAAACCGCGCTTTAGACGAAAAACTGTGTTTAGACGCAAACCGCGCTTTAGACTAATCTGCGCGCTTTAGCATAAACTGGCGCTTTTAAATGCAAACTGCGCTTAGACGCAATCTGCATTTAGACGCAAACTACATTTAGACGCAAACTGTGTAAACTACAATTAGATACAAACTGTGAATCGGCTTTTACATCGAAATCAATTTTATCGGACGAACGAAGCTTTCGTTTTTAAATCGCTGAAAGATTTCCGCTGCACTAATTCACCCCCTCTTAGTCCCTACCAGATTCCTTTTCACAGTTCATAATGAATTTTAATATGAACAAGCTTGAGGTTACTTTCCCAGAGCTCCTCAATATGTTGAGGGAGGTAGAGAGTACTATTAAGAAAGAGAAGCCAGTTCTCTATACTGGTGAGACCAGAAAGAAATGGAAAGCAAAAAGGTCCCTTAAGAAGGGAAAGGGCAAGGGTAGACCAGGTAAAGCAAAGGTTGCTAAGAAAGACCCAGCAAAGGACAAAGGCCAGTGCTTCCACTATAGCAAAGATGGGCACTGGAAGAGGAATTGCGAAGAGTACCTTGCAGAGAGGGCAAAATAGAAGCTTGGAGAAGTGTTAGGACCCTTTTCTGAGCTTTCGAATAATGTTTATTGAGTCTATTTAGTCCAGTTGTTTATTGAGTCGGTTTGGTTCAGTTAGAGTCAAGTAGATGTTTATTTAATATTTATTTATTATTAGAGTTCAAGTCCTGATAGACTCTGGGTGGAACTGCTAGTCATAGGTGCCCAGCAAGCCAATCACGTGAGTGATGGCACGTGTGACTTAATATAGAATCTTTTTGCTTATTATATATTGACATATATCACTTTATAACTATTGCATAAATGCATACATATATTATGATGTCCTTGGATTTGTGCAATGGGAATCAGATCGTGATGAGATCACGATAGTGAGATCGATTCACCTTTAAACACATATCCTAAATAATCCCAGTCATACGTTACTCGAGAGGGATATCGTGATAACCGCATGTGACGGGTGTATCAGATATTCGATCCATATGATGGATGCAGCTGGTCTCATAGCTGCTTGTGTAGGGACACTAGGGATATAGTACATGTGCTCATTGGAGAATAAGTTCATTGATTGATCCGCTTACGGAATGCTGGATGGTTGATGATGCCTTATTGTCAGACAGCGATTCTGTAGTCCCAGTGGTGTATCTGGTCCTTAGACTTGAGACACCAAGGATGTCCTATATGAGTGCTCCACTCTTTGAACTGATTGGTTTTGAACTGTGTGTGTTGTGTTTAGGAAGAATTTTGACGTCAAAATTGTTAACGCAAAAAACAAGGAAGGGCAGCAACAGTTGCTGCCCCTCGATCTCACGTCGCGGCGGCGCAGCGACCGGCGGCAGCAAGATAGGGGTTATGTCTGCTGGCCGGCTGCGTCGGTGGCCCGCTTGCGATAAGGAGGTTTGCCGATGGGGGGGCGACCACGGGCAGAGGGCGCCAGAGGGCGGCTGGCGCCCGCCGCCGCTCCACCGGTGAAACCCCACAAGGGCGGTCGCCCGGCGAGACAAAGACCGAGCGGACGCTGCCGCCGGCCCACCCATTGCCAAAATGGCCATCGGCATATTTTGGCGAGGGCGAGGGCCCTCGCCGCCCGCCTGACCGCCGCCGCTAGTTGTGGTGGCGGCGGCGGCAACAATAAAAAAGGGGGAAAGGACATTAGGGTTTTTCGGGTAAAAGATAGTTTTGCCCCTCGAATTTGAGAAATCCCGTTTACATCTTTTGTCCAAATTATGAAAATACCCCTAGGAATTCAGAAATTCCCTATAATATCCCCGATTTCAAAAAATATTAATTAATTAAAAGGTTTAGTTGATTATTATTTTTTTTATTATTATCTAGTAGTCCCACATGATGATGATTATTTATACATGTGATGTATGATGTAATGGACGGATGATCATGGACCGTGTGATGTGTGTACCTGTGATTATTATTATTGAGGTCTGCGAGCCTCTATTATATTTCTCGTTTATTGTCGGGCCTGCGTGCCTATGATTAAGTTGTAATTACATGAGGAGGCCTAGCGGGAGCGTGGATGCGATAGCGGGACCCACGAGACGGATGATCGTGATGCATAAAGATGCATCAAGATGTTGATGGAACCGACAAGGACGAGATGGACGATCACAGGGCATGGAGATGCACCGTTGCACACATAGATCTTGATGTGAGTGATTAGGCCCACTGGCTCGGGCCTAATCATATTAGGTTGTGGTCCATGGTCATCTGGTGTAATTGCTTATACACATACTAGATATGTATATATATTTGCATGCGATGTAGATATATATTAAATATGTATATGTGTGACATGTCATATTAGGAGACCAAATCATAGAAACATCTCTCGATAATATTAAATCGGTAAACGTGAGACAATTAGATTGACCCACGTGGCCTTCCATCGTTATAAGTAGGAACCGATTCCCGGTGTAGGTTGAGTTGGTCGAGTCCCTCGAGACTCACCTATATCGCGATTCGCTATCTTGCTTACGACATAGAGATGTCACCGGTGACCTGAGGGCATAGTATACTTGGTCGAGTCCCTCGAGGGTATATCATCAAATCAGACTCATCTTGTAACGAAGGTGTTGACTTAACCGAGCATCATGGTTGGTCGAGTCCCTCGAGGCCATGGTGATTCAAAGGCCGAACAGGACGGGAATCACAAGGAGTTGTGATCGACAAGAGTTGCCTACCTTTTAGGCTTAGTGTGATTGGTTGAGTCCCTCGAGGTTACACTAAGACGCTGATTGGATCCTGATCCCCACTAGAAGTCTGCCGAAGACTTTCGTTTCACGTGCTAAGGGTGTCGCGTGACTCGTTAGTAAAATAGTGGGAGCATATTAAGATAGAAGTCCATATCTTGATAGTTTAGTTCTTGCAAAATCTGCATGTTATTCATTTCTGCTGCATCTTTATTTTCAGAAAATGTCGCTTTCAAATCCCTTACGTGGCATACTTGATGTCAACCGCCTCACTAGTCCAAATTATACGGATTGGCTCCGTAACTTGAGCATTGTTCTCATAGCGGAGAAAAATTGTGTACGTCCTTGATCTGATGATGCTGCGCCCAAAGAAGGGGCAAACGAGGATGAGATCGCCGCTACGTGAAGTACATTGATGACTCCACTCTTGCTCGGTGCTATATGTTGGGCTCTATGACTCTCGAAGTTCTGAGAGACAACATGAAAAGATGGATGCCAGATCCATTCTCCTACATGTCCGCAAATTGTTTGAGGAACAAGGAAGGACTCAGCGATATGAGATATCTAAGAGCCTCTTCTGCGCTAGGATGACTGAGGGGACACCGGTTCAGAACCATGTCCTAAAGATGATTGAGTGGATAGAGAAACTCACAAGTCTGGAATGGTCCTAGAGGATAACTTGTGTGTGGACATTGTGCTTCAGTCCCTACCAGATTCCTTTTCACAGTTCATAACGAATTTTAATATGAACAAGCTTGAAGTGACTCTCCCAGAGCTTCTCAATATGTTGAGGGAGGTAGAGAGTACTATCAAGAAAGAGAAGCCAGTTCTCTACACTGGTGAGACCAAAAGGAAAAGGAAAGCAGAAAGGTCCCTTAAGAAGGGAAAGGGCAAGGTCAAACCAGGTAAAGCAAAGGTTGCTAAGAAAGACCCAGCAAATGACAAAGGCCAGTGCTTCCACTATGGTAAAGATGGGCACTGGAAGAGAAACTGCAAAGAGTACCTTGCAGAAAGGGCAAAACAAAAGCTTGATGAAGCTTCAGGTACATTCATGATCAGTCTTAATTTGTCAGACTCTTATGATAACATATGGGTATTGGATACCCGTAGTGCTTATCATATATGTAATTCGTTGCAGGTTCTGGCAAGGCCTAGGAGACTAGAGAGAGGCGAGATGGACCTCAAGATGGGTAATGGAGCAAAAGTTGCTGTAGTAGCTGTTGGCGAGGTCGCCGTACATCTGCCTAGTGGAGCTTTTATTGCATTTGATGCATGTTATTTTGTTCCTTCTATTATCAAAAACATTATCTCCATTTCATGTTTAACAGTTAGTGGATATAAATTTGTTTTGGAGAACAATGGTTGTTCGATATTATTAGATGATAAGATCATCATGAAAGGAACATTGCATAATGGTTTATTTATATTATACACCACTCCACATATTATGAATGTAACTGTGTCCAAAAGGAAACGAGATAAGTTGAACAATGCATACCTGTGGCATTGTAGGCTAGGCCACATCCATGAAAGAATGATTCAAAAGTTGCTAAATGATGGATATCTAGATCCATTCGACTATGTGTCATATGCAACTTGTGAGCCTTGCATTCATGGAAAACTGACCAACTCTCCATTTAGTGGAACTGGAGAGAGAGCCACTGAGTTGTTGGAACTCATACATAGTGATGTATGTGGACCCATGTCAACTCATGTCATTGGAGGTTACTCCTACATTACATTTACTGATGATTTCTCAAGGTATGGATATGTGTACTTAATGAAGTACAAGTCCGAGGCCTTTGAGAAATTCAGAGAGTATAAGAATGAAGTGGAGAACCAGACTGGAAAGAGTATCAAAACTCTTCGATCAGATCGAGGAGGTGAGTACATAAGTACAGAGTTCACTCAGTTCCTCAAGGACCATGGGATATTATCCCAATGGACACCTCCTTATACACCTCAGCTCAATGGTGTCTCTGAAAGGAGAAATCGTACATTATTAGATATGGTACGGTCCATGATGAGTTTCGCTGACCTACCCATCTTATTCTGGGGATATTCCCTAGAAACCGCAGCTTACCTTCTGAACAGAGTTTCAACTAAGTCGGTAGTGTTTACACCATATGAGATATGGAAAGGGAAGAAGCCTGATCTTAAGGTTGTTAAGATTTGGGGCTGCCTTGCACATGTTAAAAGACACAACACCGATAAGTTGGAATCAAGGACAGAGCGATGCAAATTTGTGGGATACCCCAAGGAAACTTGTGGGTATTATTTCTATCATCTCGAGGACCAAAAGGTCATTGTAGGTAAGAGAGCAGTATTCCTTGAGAAGGAACACATTCTTGGCGGAGATAATGGGAGAATGATAGAATTGAGCGAGGTTGGAGAACCAAGCTCAAGCACCACTCTACAGCCCGAGTCTATTCAGGTACCTAATACACAAGTTTTAACTTTACGCAGATCTGATAGAGTATCCCATCCTCCTGAGAGATATGTGGGACATATTAGAGGAGAGGATGTAGAGGATATTGATCCTCAGACCTACGAGGAGGCTATTATGAGTATAGACTCCGGGAAGTGGCAAGAAGCCATGAATTCTGAGATGGATTCTATGTACTCCAATAAGGTTTGGAACCTAGTTGATGCTTGAAGGTATAGTACCCATCGGTTGCAAGTGGATCTTTAAAAAAAAGATGGGAGTAGATGGAAAGGTAGAGACCTATAAAGCAAGGCTAGTGGCTAAGGGGTATCGCGTCAAAGGCAAGGTGTTGACTCGACGAAACCTTCTCACCCAGAAAGCAATGCTAAAATCCATCGTAATTCTATTGGCTATTGTAGCACACTATGATTATGAGATCCGCGGATGGATGTGAAAAACTGCATTCCTCAATGGGAACCTCGAGGAGGAGGTGTATATGATGCAACCTGAGGGATACGTGTCCAAGAACTACCCAGATAAGGTGTGTAGGTTGCTTAGATCCATTTATGGATTAAAGCAAGCTTCCCGAAGTTGTAACATAAGATTTAATAAGGCAATCAGATCTTATGACTTCGTTAAGAACGAAGATGAGCCTTGTGTATACAGAAAGGTAAGTGGGAGCGCTATCACCTTTTTGGTGTTATATGTGGATGATATCCCGATCATTGGGAATGACGAGGAACGCTATCCCAAGAAAGGCTTGGTTATCTAGACACTTCTCCATGAAGGACTTAGGGAAGCATCCTATATTTTGGGGATTAGAATCTATCGAGATAGATCCAAGAGGATGCTTGGCTTGTCCCAATCCAGTACATAGAAACCATTGTCAAAAAAAGGTTTGGCATGGAAAATTTCAAGAGAGGTCTCATACCGATGAGACATGGGATATCGCTTTCTACAGTATGTTCCCAAAGACTCGAGAAGAAAGGGCTTAACATGAATATGATACCTTATGCCTCAAGCAATAGGGTCTATCATGTATGTCATGCTATGTACCAGGGCCCGATATAACGATATACCGAAAGTGTCACGAGCAGGTATCAAAGCGGATCCGTGCTTGGAGCTTTGGAAAGCAAGAAAGTGTATCCTTATGTACTTGAGAAGGACTAAGGATCTTTTACTAGTATATGGAGGTAATAGCCTAGGTTGAAGGCTACACTGACTCAAGTTTTCAGTCTGATGTCGATGATAGCAAAACGAATTCAGGGTATGTGTACACCTTGAATGGAGGAGTAGTATGCTGGAAGAGTTCCAAGCAAGATACCACTGCTAACTCGACCATAGAGGCGGAGTACATTTCTGCATCAGATGCAGCAAAGGAGGGAGTTTGGGTGAAGAAGTTCATCACAGATTTGGGAGTCGTGCCGGGTAGCGAAGAGTCGATCTACCTATATTACGACAACAACGGGGCGATTGCTCAAGCAAAGGAACCTAGGTCTCATCAGAAATCTAAGCATGTTCTGAGGAGGTTCCACCTTATTAGAGAGATCGTGACCCGAGGAGATGTAGTAGTGGAAAGAGTTCCATCCGAAGATAACATTGCAGATCCACTAACAAAGTCGTTGTCTCAGATTTGTTTTGAGCGTCACAGGGGTCTGATGGGGATCATACACATAGGTGATTGGCTTTAGGTCAAGTGGGAGTTTGCTAGTCATAGGTGCCCAGCAAGCCAATCACGTGAGTGATGGCACGTGTGACTTAATATAGAATCATTTTCTTATTATATTTTGGCATATATAACTTTATAACTATTGCATAAATGCATACATATATTATGATGTCCTTGGATTTGTGCAATGAGAATCAGATTGTGATGAGATCACGATAGTGAGATCGATTCACCTTTAAACACATATCCTAAATAATCCCGGTCATAGGTTATTCGAGAGGGATATCGTGATAACCGGACAGACTAATGTGCTATATACCCGTCCATATGATGGATGCAGCTGGTCTCATAGCTGCTTGTGTAGGGTCACTAGGGATATAGTACAGGTTCTCATTAGAGAATGAGTTCACTTATTGATCCGCTTACGGAATACTGGATGGTTGATGATGCCTGATTATCAGACAGCGATTTCGTAGTCCTAGTGGTGTATCTGGTCCTTAGACTTGAGACACCAAGGATGTCCTGTATGAGTGCTCCACTCTTTGATACCAGACTTATAGGTTTGGCTGTCCCAGATCTAGTACAGCTAGTCATTGGGAGTGGTAGTCGACCTTACGAGGGCTATTGAGTGTCGATAGAGGATCATCCACTCTCGGCGTCATAAGAGGAATATCCCATGTGTCCTTGCTCAGACAAATCCCTGGCCAGGGTCATTCGGGTCGAGAGGGAAAGAGTTCTCCGATAGAATCCGTTTAGAGTGAGACTCGAGAAGAAACCGTATGGGTCTGACAACACCATGCTCTATATACGGTCTCTGGGATATTAGATAGATGAGGGACTATAGGTACACTGTGAATCGAGGATGACAGGTCCAATGGATTGGATCCCCCAGATCGTCTGGGGACTACTGCGTAGAGTGGCCTAGTACGTCCAGAGTCGATGAGTCGAGTGAATTATTACAGATAATAATTCATTGAGTTAGAAGGAGTTCTCGACGGTGTATGACTCACGGCCAGCTCGATATTGGGCTTAGAGGGTCACACACATATGGTAGGCATTGCGATGAATAGAGGTTCGGATATGAGATATCCGACGAAGCCCTTATCTTATTGGATGCAGATCCAATACCCACTAGGGGAGGACCCATTAGGGTTTGACAGGGGACCTCTATAAATAGGAGAGATTCAGAGCCTCATAGGCTAGAGAGCTTTTGTTTGCCTTTTCTTATTCTCCTCTCCATCTCCACCTCTGAGCAGGCCTGGAGTTTTGAGGAGCGTCGTCACAACCCTACTGTGTGGATCACCACTAGAGAGGTGGACGCTTGACCTCTTTCACCCTCTCCTAAGGATCTGTAAGGAAACAGGGATATACGATCTCCCTAGGTAACACAATCTACTCTATATGCAGTTTCATGTTTCACGGATTTTTGCGTACCAATCTTCGCACGACGACGAACATCTCTTTGGGAATCGGGGATTTTGTTTTTTATTCTTCTTCCACAAGCATGTGATGTGTCGCCCCAAGGATTTCCCAACAAGAGAGGCACCGTGGGGGGAGGGCGCCGTGGTCGTCATGCTGGCCATGGGCGTGAGCCACAAGGCAACGACGCTATGCATCACGCTCTGCGGCAAACCCCCGCAGGGCTGGCCGCCTGGCAGGGCACTGCACCTCTGGGAACAGTGCTCGCGGGAGCAGCGCCATCCGCAGGAGCGCCAACCCATGGTGGCGCCCACCTACAAGGGCGGGGCCCCCGCCCCGCCGCACAAGCAGTTGCCAATAGGGTGGCGGCGGCGGCAGCAGCAAAGGGGAGTAGGGCATTAGGGTTTTCTGGAAAAAGATAGTTTTGCCCCTCGAAATTGAGAAATTCCAGTTTCTCTCTCTTGTCTGAATTACGAAAATATCCCTATGAATTCTGAAATTCCCTATATATCCCTAATTTCATAAAATAATAATTAATTAAAAGGTTTATTTGATTATTATTTTTATCATTATCTAGTAATCCAACATGATGATGATTAATTATACATGTAATGTATGATATATGTACGGATGATCATGGACCGTGTGATGTGTATACTTGTAATTATTTTTATTAGGGTTTGCGAGCCTCCATTATATTTCTCGTTTATTGTCGAGCCTGCGTGCCTATGATTAAGTTGTAATCACATGAGGAGACACAACGGGAGCGTGGATGCGATAGCGGGACCCACGAGACGGACGATCGCGATGCATGAAGATGCATTGAGATGTTGACGGAACCGACGAGGACGAGATGGACGATCACAAGGCATGGAGATGCACTATTGCACACATAGATCTTGATGTGAGTGATTAGGTCTACTCGCTCGGGCCTAATCACATTAGTTTGTGGTCCATGATCATTTGGTGTGATTGCTTATACACATACTAAATATGTATATATATTTGCATGCGATGTAGATATATATTAAATATGTATATGTGTGACATATTATATTAGGAGACCAAATCATAGAAACATCTCTCTCGATAATATTAAGTCGGTAAACGTGTGGCAATTAGATTGACCCACATGGCCTTTTATCGTTATAAGTAGGAACTGATTCCCGGTGTAGGTTGAGTTGGTCGAGTACCTCGAGACTCACCTATATCGCGATTCACTCTCTTGCATACGACATAGAGATGTCACCAGTGACCTGAGGACATGGTATGCTTAGTCGAGTCCCTCGAGGGTATATCTTCAAATCAGACTTATCTTGTAACGAAGGTTTTGACTTAACTGAGCATCATGGTTGGTCGAGTCTCTCGAGGCCATGATGATTCGGTGGCTGAACAGGACGGGAATCACAAGGAGTTGTGATTGGCAAGAGTTGCCTACCTTTTAGGCTTAGTGTGATTGGTCGAGTCCCTCGAGGTTACACTAAGACGTTGATTGGATCTTGATCCCCACTAGAAGTCTGCCGGAGACTTCCGTTTCACATGCTGAGGGTGTCGCGTGACTCGCTAGTAAAATAGTGGGAGCATATTAAGATAAAAGTCCATATCTTGATAGTTTATTTTTTGCAAAATTTGTATGTTATTCATTTCTGCCGCATCTTTATTTTTAGAAAATGTCGCATTCAAATCCCTTACGTGGCATACTTGATGTCAACCGCCTCACTGGTTCAAATTATATGGATTGGCTCCGTAACTTGAGAATTGTTCTCACGGCGGAGAAAATCGTGTACGTCCTTGATACAGTAATGCCTACACCCGAAGAAGGGGCAAGCGAGGATGAGATCGCTTGCTTTGTGAAGTACATTGATAACTCCACTCTTGCTTAGTGTTATATGTTGGGCTCTATGACTCCTGAGTTACAGAGACAACATGAAAAGATGGATGTCAGATCCATTCTCCTACATGTCCACAAATTGTTTGAGGAACAGGGAAGGACTCAGCAATATGAGATATCCAAGAGTCTCTTCTGCGCTAGGATGACTGAGGGGACACCGGTTTAGAACCATGTCCTAAAGATGATTGAGTGGATAGAAAAACTCATAGGTCTAGGAATGATCATAGATGATAACTTGTGCTTCAGTCCCTACTAGATTCCTTTTCACAGTTTATAATGAATTTTAATATGAATAAGCTTGAGGTTACTCTCCCAGAGCTCCTCAATATGTTGAGGGAGGTAGAGAGTACTATTAAGAAAGAGAAGCCAGTTCTCCATACTGGTGAGACCAGAAAAAATGGAAAGCAGAAAGGTCCCTTAAGAAGGGAAAGGGCAAGGGTAGACCAGGTAAAGCAAAGGTTGCTAAGAAAGACCCAGCAAAGGACAAAGGCTAGTGTTTCCACTATGGCAAAGATGGGCACTAGAAGAGGAATTGCGAAGAGTACCTTGCAGAGAGGGCAAAATAGAAGCTTGGAGAAGTGTTAGGACCCTTTTTCTGAGCTTTCGAATAATGTTTATTGAGTCTATTTAGTCCAGTTGTTTATTGAGTCAGTTTCGTCCAGTTAGAGTCAAGTAGAGGTTTATTTAATATTTATTTATTATTAGAGTTCAAGTCCTGATGGACTCTGGGTGGAACTGCTAGTCATAGGTGCCCAGCAAGCCAATCACGTGAGTGATGGCACGTGTGACTTAATATAGAATCTTTTTGCTTATTATATTTTGGCATATATCACTTTATAACTATTGCATAAATGCATACATATATTGTGATGTCCTTGGATTTGTGCAATGGGAATCGGATCGTGATGAGATCACGATAGTGAGATCGATTCACCTTTAAACACATATCGTAAATAATCCCGGTCATAGGTTACTCGAGAGGGATATCGTGATAACCGGACAGACTAGTGTGCTATATACCCGTCCATATGATGGATGCAGCTGGTCTCATAGCTGCTTGTGTAGGGACACTAGGGATACAGTACAGGTGCTCATTGGAGAATGAGTTCACTGATTGATTCGCTTACGGAGTGCTGGATGGTTGATGATGCCTTATTGTCAGACAGCGATTCCGTAGTCCTAGTGATGTATCTGGTCCTTAGACTTGAGACACCAAGGATGTCCTGTATGAGTGCTCCACTCTTTGATACCAGACTTATAGGTTTGGCTGTCCCAAATCTAGTACAGTTGGTCATTGGGAGTGGTAGTCGACCTTACGAGGGCTATTGAGTGTCGATAGAGGATCATCCACTCTCGGCGTCATGAGAGGAATATCCCATGTGTTCTTGCTCAGACAAATCCCTGGCCAGGGTCATTCGGGTTGAGAGAGAAATTGTTCTCCGGGAGAATCCGATTAGAGCGAGACTCGAGAAGAAACCATATGGGTTTGACAACACCATGCTCGATATACGATCTCTGGGATATTAGATGGATGAGGGGCTATAGGTATACGGTAACTGAGGACAGACAGGTCCAATGGATTGGATTCCCCTATATCGTTTGGGGACTACGGTGTAGTAGCCTAGTACGTCCGTAGTCGATGTGTCGAGTGAATTATTACAGAGATAATAATTCACTGAGTTAGAAGGAGTTCTGACAGGTATGACTCACGGCCAGCACGATATTGGGCCTAGAGGGTCACACACATATGGTAGGCATTGCGATGAATAGAGGTTCGGATATGAGATATCCGACGGAGCCCTTGTCTTATTGGATGCAGATCCAATACCCACTAGGGGAGGACCCATTAGGGTGTGACAGGGGACCTCTATAAATAAGAGGGATTCAGAGTCCCATAGGCTAGAGAGCTTTTGTTTTCCTTTTCCTATTCTCCTCTCCATCTCCACCTCTGAGTAGGCCTGGAGTTTTAAGGAGCATCGTCGTAACCCTGCTGTGTGGATCACCGCTAGAGAGGAGGACGCATGACCTCCTTCACCCTCTCCTAAGGATCTACAAGGAAACAAGGATATACGATCTCCCTAGGTAACACAATCTACTCTATACGTAGTTTCATATTTCGTGGATTTTTCCGTACCAATCTTCGCACGACGGCGAGCATCTCTTTGGGAATCAGGGATTTTGTTTTTTTATTCTTCCGCTGCGCATGTGATGTCGCCCCCTAAGGATTTCCCAATAGGAACTTTATAAATAGGGATGTAACTGCTTCTTTTTAATAATCTATGAAAAATACTATTATATCTTTTGACAAACCCTAGGAGGTCGATCCCCTTGAAGTGATCAAGGAGGGTCGATCCTCTTGAAGTGATCAAGAAGGGCCGATCCCCTCGAAGCGATCAAGCAGGGTCGATCCCCTCGAAGCGATCTAGGAGGTCGATCCCCTCGAAGCGATCATTATCATCCCCATTTCTCCCCTTTCTTCAACAATAAAACCATAGGATCTTATCATTTGGTATCAGAGCGACGAGAAGACTTTAGGGTCTTATCATTTGCTATCAGAGCAACGATCCTTGGCGCAACCCACCGCAGCATTGCTTCCCTTCTTCCCCATTTCTTCCATTTCTTCTACGATAAGACTTTAGGGTCTTATCATTTGGTATTAAGACTTTAGGGTCTTATCATTTGGTATCAAAGCGACGATAAGACTTTATGGTCTTATCATTTTGTATCAGAGCAGCGATCCTTGGCGTTCTCGCTGCAACAAAGCTATAAAAAAAAAAAGAAACGAAAGAAAGAAAGAAAGAAAGAAAGAAAGAGAGAAGAAGAAGCAGCAACCGCAGCCACGCACCCCTGCTTCCCCTGCTTCCGGCCAGCCCACCCGCCGCCCGTCGCTGCTCTCCGACCAGCAACCGACTCTGCCCCACTTCCGGCCAGAGTCCACCGTCGCCTCCCACCCGAGCCACCACCGCTGCCAGGAGACAACGCTGCCTGCGTCCCACTCCGCCGCAGCCCTGCTCCTCTTCTCTACTGCCGCTGCAGGGCAACTCCTTCTCCACTGCCGTCGTTACTTCTCGGCCGATCGATCACCGCCGCCTGCCTCCCAGCCGCAACCCTAGCCGTGCCCCCCCTTGGGTCGCGGCCACCGGTTGCCGCAGCCCCTCGTCAATCGCAGCCACGCCTCCACCAGCCGCGCCGCCTCCAGCACCCTTCTTCCTCTCGAGCGCCGTCGCCGTCACCTTCCAGCCGCTACTCCCCCGTGCGACGACCGTCACTCGCCTCCCAGCCGCTGCTCCCACTCGCATCCCAACTGCTGCTCCCCCTTGCTCTGCTTCCGTGGTGATCGAAACCGGGAAGTTACCACCGTCGCAGTCGCGGGTCCCCTTACTGCTGCAGTTGCGGATCCCCGTGCTGCTGCGAACGCCGGTTGCCACCACCATCTCCACTGCTGCCCAGCCAGTGATGACGCCGCTCGTCGCCCAGCCTGCCACGACCCTCGTTGCCTCCTTCTCCCCCGCCGCCGCTGTGCTCCGGCCATCAACAACTGTTGCTGCCAGCCACCGCAGCCTTCACCTCAACCCCTTCAATCTGCACCGTTGCTGCAGCCCCCTTGCTCTGCATCTTTGCCGCTGTCGCTGGTTGCCACCACTGCAGCCTCAACCCTGGCCACTTCAATGCCACCTCCCTCTTGTTCTGCCTCTGTTGCTGTAGTTGTTGGTTGCCATCACCGTAGCCTCAACCCGGCTGCTCGACGATTGCTTCCTTGGGTCACAGCAATCACAACCGTTGCCTTTCAGCCTCGGCGCTCTCATCTCACACAGTGACAAAAACATAGGGCAGCAACTCTTCCTCCATCGCAGCCACCGTAGTGGCGAGTCCTTGCCGGCGCTGTCCCCAACCACACCACCATCTCTGCCTCCCAGCCCTCAGCAGCAGCGATCCCTCCACGCAGCGACTGCAACAAGCATTGTTTCCTCTCACCAGCGCCTCCTTCCGTAGTGTGACAGAAATAGAGCAACGCTTCCTTCCATCCACGCCGTCGCAGCTATCGCAGCGGTGAGCCCTTGGCGGTGCTGCCCCAGTCGCACCACCATCGCTGCCTCCAAGCCCTCAGCAATAGCGATCCCTCTACACAGCGACCGCAACAAGCATCACTGCCTCCCATGCAACGACCGTAGCTACATCCCCGCATCCTCGCAGCAACCCTTCATTCCCATAGTGTTGCCACCAACTACGTCACAACAGCAGCACCGAATAGGGCAGTGATTAATGCCCTTGACCGACACCAAAAATAGGTGTTGAGATTACATATTTGCAATCTTACGCAATGGCCACTGATAACTCGGTGAAAACACAAATAGAAGCATTGAAAATCAGAATTGAGAATCGACTGTAAGAAACACTTAATGATTTCAAAAGGAGCCTACTGAAGAGCCTCAGCAAATTTAAACAAAATAGGGGCTCAAGTTCTACGTTGCACAGATATGTAAATACAGGAAAAAGGCCCCAAGATTGTGACACAATCTACTCATACATGAAGGTGGATGGACAGCTCTAAAAAATTTGTCAGACTTCTACATTGTTGGAATATCAGAGTAGGTTTGAAAGATTATCAAATCAAGCTAGAGATTGGTTAGAATGACAACTTCTGGATACATTTATTGAAGGTCTTATTCCAGAGATCTGGTGTGAAGTTAAGGCTCGTCAACCTCGCACTATGATAGCTGCGATCTCATTCGCACATCTACATGAGAAAAAAATCAACAGGGAAAATCATGGAAACAGAAGTGACAATAACTAGATGATCAGTAAGCCACCAGCCCTATCTATTCCCAACCAAAGCCTTGACACCCGAAGACTAACCCAAGAAGAACTTAAGGAAAGATCAACAATGGGTTTGTACTATGATGAAAAGTGGAGTATGGAGCACCGATGTAAACAAGGGCAACTTCTGATGATTGAGCCAATTAGAGAGGAACCAGAAGTAAAAGAGTTGGACTCCGATCATAAAGGTATGAAAACTGATGAAGATATTGAAGCTATCACACATACAGTGCATGCATTGGCTGGCTACACTAACCCACAAACTATGAAAATCGGAGGAACTTTGAAGCATTAACCTGTCACTATTTTGATTGATACAGATAGCACTAATAATTTTATGGACAAGAAAGTTACAGCCCAATTAGCCCACCATATTGAAGGCTGTGATATATTCGAAGCTGATGGACGAATTTTAACTTATGATAGCAAAGACCAGGAATTTCTTGCAACGATTACTATATTGAAAGATCGACCTATTTCTTACACTATCAAAAAGTGGAGACCATACTTACTTGATCAACGGGTTGTGATGCGTTGCAAATAGCCTATGACTGAAGTGCTAAAAGACAAGCTCCTCGAGATTGATGCTGCTCAGCCTTGAGGACAAGGCTGGTTTGAAGAGGGAGGAACTGCTAGAACCCTTTTTATGAGCTTTTGAATAATGTTTATTGAGTCTGTTTAGTCAAGTTGTTTATTGAGTCGGTTTGGTTCAGTTAGAGTCAAGTAGAGGTTTATTTAATATTTATTTATTATTAGAGTTCAAGTCCTGATGGACTCTGGGTGGAACTCTATAAATAGGGATGTAACTGCTTCTTTTTAATAATCTATGAAAATACTATTCTGTCTTTTGACAAACCCTAGGAGGCCGATCCCCTCGAAGCGATCAAGGAGGGCCGATCCCCTCAAAGCGATCAAGGAGGGTCGATCCCCTCGAAGTGATCAAGGAGGGCCGATCCCCTCAAAGTGATCAAGGAGGGTCGATCCCCTCGAAGCGATCAAGGAGGCCGATCCTCTCGAAGCGATCATTATCATCCTCATTTCTCCCCTTTCTTCAATGATAAAACCATAGGATCTTATTATTTGGTATCAAAGTGACGATAAGACTTTAGGGTCTTATCATTTGGTATCAGAGCAATGATCCTTGGCGCAGCCCACCACAACATTGCTTCCCTTCTTCCCCATTTCTTCCATTTCTTCTACGATAAGACCTTAGGGCCTTATCATATGGTATCGGAGCGACGATAAGACTTTAGGGTCTTATCATTTGGTATCAGAGTGACGATAAGAATTTAGAGTCTTATCAAGAAGCTTCAGGTACATTTATGATCAATCTCTAATTATCAGATTTTTGTGATAGTGCATTGGTATTGGATACCAGTATTGCTTATCACATCTACAATTTATTATAAATTCTAGCAAAGCCGAGGGGAGATTGGTGAGAGGAATATTACATAAAGGTTTGTTTATGCTAGACATTACTCCACATATCATGAATGTAAATGTGTCTAAGAGGAAACGAGATGAGGTGAACAGTGCATACCTATGGCATTGTAGGTTAGGTCACATCCATGAGGGAAGGATTCAAAAGTTGCTAAATGATGGATATCTAGATCCATTCGACTGTGTCATATGCAACTTACGAGCCTTGCCTTCGTGGAAAACTGACCAACTCTTCATTTAGTGGAACTGGAGAGAGAGCCACTGAGCTGTTGATACTCATACGTAGTGATGTATGTGGACCCATGTCAACTCATGCCATTTGTGGTTACTCCTATTTCATTACCTTTACTGATGATTTCTCAAGGTATGTGTACTTAATGAAGTACAAGTTCGAGGCTTTTGAGAAATACAAAGAGTATAAGAATGAGGTGGAGAACCAGATTGGAAAGAGTATCAAAACTCTTCGATCAGATTGAGGAGGTGAGTACTTAAGTACAGAGTTTACTCAGTTCCTCAAGGACCATGGGATATTAATCCAATGAACACCTCCTTATACACCTCAGCTCAATGGTGTCTTTGGAAGGAGGAATCGTACGCTATTAGATATGGTACAGTCCATGATGAGTTTCGCTGACCTATCCATCTTATTCTAGGGATATGCCCTAGAGACCGCAGCTTACCTTCTGAATAGAGTTCCAACTAAGTCGGTAGTGTCTACACCATATGAGATATGGAAAGGGAAGAAGCCTGATCTTAAGGTTGTTAAGATTTGGGGCTGCCCTGCCCACGTTAAAAGACACAACCTCGATAAGTTAGAATCGAGGACAGAGCGATGCAAATTTGTGGGATACCTCAAGGAAACTTGTGGGTATTATTTCTATCATCTCGAGGACCAAAAGGTCTTTGTAGCTAAGAGAGCAGTGTTCCTTGAGAAGGAACACATTCTTAGTGGAGATAGTGGGAGCATGATAGAGTTGAGCGAGGTTGGAGAACCAAGCTCAAGCACCACTCTACAGCCCGAATGTGTTCAGGTACCTAATATATAAGTTTCAACTTTACGTAGGTCTGATAGAGTATCCCATCCTCGTGAGAGATATGTGAGACATATTAGAGGAGAGGATGTTGAGGATATTGATCCTCAGACCTACGAGGAGGCTATTATGAGTATTGACTCCGGGAAGTGGCAAGAAGCCATGAATTCTGAGAAGGATTCTATGTACTCCAACAAGGTTTGGAACTTAGTTGACGGTATTGTACCCATCGGTTGCAAGTGGATCTTTAAGAAAAAGATCGGAGTAGATGAAAAGGTAGAGACCTATAAAGCAAGGCTAGTGGCTAAGGGGTATCGTCGAAGGCAAGGTGTTGACTATGATGAAACCTTCTCACTCATAGCAATGCTAAATTTCATCAGAATTCTATTGGCTATTGCAGCACACTATGATAATGAGATCTAGCAGATGGATGTGAAAACCGTATTCCTCAATGGGAACCTCGAGGAGGAGGTGTATATGATGCAACCTGAGGGATTCATGTCCAAGAACTGCCTAGATAAGGTGTGTAGGTTGCTTAGTTCCATTTATGGACTGAAGCAAGCTTCTCGAAGTTAGAACATAAGATTTGATGAGGCAACCAGATCTTATGACTTCGTTAAGAACGAAGATGAGCCTTGTGTGTACAGGAAGGTAAGTGGGAGCGTTATTATCTTTTTGGTGTTATATGTGGATGACATCTTGATCATTGGGAATGACGTAGGAATGCTATCCACAGTAAAGGCTTGGTTATCTAGACACTTCTCTATGAAGGACTCAGGGAAAGCATCCTATATCTTGAAGATTCAAATCTATAGAGATAGATCCAAAAGGATGCTTGGCTTGTCTTAGTCTAGGTACATAGAAACTATTGTCAAACGGTTTGGCATGGAAAATTTCAAGAGAGGTCTCATACCAATGAGACATGGGATATCGCATTCTATGAGTATGTCCCTAAAGACTCCAGAAGAAAGAGCGAACATGGATATGATACCTTATGCCTTAGCAATAGGGTCTATCATATATGTCATGCTATGTACTAGACTTGATATAGCGCATGCTCTGAGTGTCACGAGCAGGTATCAAGCGGATCCAGGCTTGGAGCATTGGAAAGCAGTAAAGTGTATCCTTATGTACTTGAGAAGGACTAAGGATCTTTTACTAGTATATGGAGGTAATAGCCTTAAGGTTGAAGGCTACACAGACTCAAGTTTTCAGTCTGATCTTGATGATAGCAAGTCGAATTCAGGGTATGTGTACACCTTGAATGGAGGAGCAGTGTGTTGGAGGGTATGTGTCCCTCCTTTGCTGCATCGGATGTAGTAATGACTCGACCAAAGAGGCGGAGTACATTGCTACATCTGATGCAGCAAAGGAGGGAGTCTGGGTGAAGAAGTTCATCATAGATTTGGGAGTCATGCCGGATAGCGAGGAGTTGATCTCCTTATATTGCGACAACAAGGGGTGATTACTCAAATAAGGGAACCCAGGTCTCATCAGAATTGTTCTGAGGCGGTTCTAGCTTATCAAAGAGATTGTAACCCGAGGAGATGTAGTAGTGGAAAATGTTCCATCCGAAGATAACATTGCAGATCCACTAACAAAGCTATTGTCTCAGATTGTCTTTGAGTGTCACAGGGGTCTGATGGGGATCAGACACATAGGTGATTGGCTTTAGGTCAAGTGGGAGATTGCTAGTCATAGGTGCCCAACAAGCTAATCATGTGAGTGATGGCACGTGTGACTTGATACAGAATCTTTTTGCTTATTATATTTTAGCATATATCACTTTATAACTATTGCATATATGCATATATATTGTGATGTCCTTGGATTTGTGCAATGGGAATCGAATCATGATGAGATCATGATAATGAGATCGATTCACCTTTAAACACAGATCCTAAATAATCCCGATCATAGGTTACTCGAGAGGGACATCGTGATAATCGGACAGACTGGTGTGCTGTATACTCGTCCATATGATGGATGTAGTTGGTCTCATAATTGCTCATATAGGGACACTAGGGATACAGTACAGGTGCTCATTAGAGAATGAGTTCACTGATTGATTCGCTTACGGAATGCTGGATGGTTGATGAAGCCTTATTGTCAGACAACGATTCCGTAGTTCTTGTGGTGTATCTGGTCCTTAGACTTGAGACACCAAGGATGTCCTGTATGAGTGCTCCACTCTTTGATATCAGACTTATAAGTTTGGCTGTCCCAGATCTAGTACAGCTAGTCATTGGGAGTGGTAGTCGACCTTACGAGGGCTATTGAGTATCGATAGAGGATCATCCACTCTCGGCATCATGAGAGGAACTCATGAGAGGAATATCCCATGTGTTCATGAGAGGATCCATTAGGGTTTGACAAGGGACCTCTATAAATAGGAGGGATTCAGAACCTCATAGGCTAGAGCCTTTGCTTGCCTCTCTTATTCTCCTCCCCCTCTCCACCTCAGAGCAGGCTTGGAGTTTTGAGGAGCATCATCACAACCCTACTGTGTGGATTACCGCTAGAGAGGAGGACGCTTGACCTCCTTCACCCTCTCCTAAGGATCTGTAAGGAAACAGGGATATACGATCTCCCTAGGTAATACAATCTATTATATACGTAGTTTTTCAGTTTCGCGGATTTTGCGCACCAATCTTCGCACGACGACGAACATCTCTTTGGGAATCGAGAATTTTGTTTTCTTGTTCTTCCGCTGCACATGTGATGTCGCCCCCAAGGTTTCCCAACATTTCGTTCCTAATTGTCGTACATGATTTTGTTAGGATCAAAGTCAACACTAAGAGGGGGGGTGAATTAGTGTAGTTGTAAAAACTACGTTGGTTTGAAAAACTTCATACAATAAAAATCATTTCCGATGAAAAAATGATTTCGGAAACTTAACTTGAAAGCGTACATAATGAATTGAAGGCAGGAAGCACTTAAGGAGGTTTTAAGTAAGGTAATAGAAAGAATAAAATGCAAACTAGAGAACACAACAATTTTATAGTGGTTCGATCGACGTGACCTACATCCACTCCGCTGATTCCTCTTCCATTGAGGCCACCGGCATCCACTAACGATCTTCCTTTAATAGGCGAAGATCAAACTCCTTCTTACACCCCTTGTCTCATTTTATCAGGTTTAGGAGACAACCCTTACAAGCACACACACTCCTTTTATAGAATTCTAAACTTAAAGTGGAGGGAATTTCTAAAGAGATTGTAGTAGCGTTTTCTCACTTTTGAATGCTCTATGCTTGTGTCTTTTTACCAGGGATGAGAGGGGTATTTATAGGCTTCAAGTTGATTCAAACTTGGAGCCTAAAACTTTCCCATCCCGGCTTTCCCGGGCACGGGCGGTACCATCGCCTGCGTTGGGTGGTACCACCGCCTAGTGTCATTCTAACACTGACACTATGCTGGGTGGTACCACTGCCCAACCTAGCGGTACCACTGCTTGGGGTGCTGTGCTAGACAGTACCACCACTTGGCACCCTACTAGGGGTGGTACAACCACCCAAACTAGTAGTACCACTGCCTGACACAGTCTTGAAGATTATGCCATGACGGTGAGTCTTCTTGGAGCACTGTTTGAGCCTCTTATTGGGCCCAAAACAATCCTTACATGGGCCTAGCTGGCCCCTAATTTGGTTGGCCCAAATCCAAATCCAATTATATGCTATCTACGAAATCTAAGACATAATTTTATCTAAACAAGTCCGTAAGTCTATTCTTCCGACGAATTTATGATGATCTCTCGATAATATTCCGATGGACTCCTGGAAGCTCTTGGACTTCATGACGATCTTCTTGGCGAGTTCTGACGAGCTTCTCTGGCAAGCTCCGAGACTTCTTGGCTGGTTCCGATAGAACTTCCGACGAACGTCCGGACTTCCGACGAACTCTCGAACTCCCAACGTGATCTCGATGTTGACTCCAGGACTTCATTTTGCTACATGCCTTGCTATCGTAGTTAATCCTGCATATGTAAAAACATACTTCGATCTAGACAATTAATATTAAGCATTAATCAAGTTGTCCGGCATGTCATTGGTCCCTTGACGCTTTGTCCGATTCTTCGTCACATCGTCCTCTCTTGCGGCCTATTGCCCAATCGACCAGTTGACCCCATGACTCCGATATCCTTGGCACAATATCCGGTCTTCTTGGCCCGATGCCCGAATCTACGGCTCGAAGCCTTTTGTCGATACATCGACCGTTCTTCCTGTTCGATATCCAATTTTCTAACATGTTTTCCCTCGGCACAACATGATTTTTCCTGCTTTAATTGTCTAATCCTGATCGAAGCATCCTGCGTCACTCAAAACATAGATTAAATTATAAACACATATCAATTGGTTTCATCATCAAAATACGAGATTCGACAATCTCTCCCTTTTTGATGATGACAACCAATTGATGACAGAGTTAACCTTCACTCCCAGAGTTTAAACAAACTCCCCCTATCAATATGTCATATTGATAGAAACTCTTGGATTCAAAAATCCAAGCAAACATGTCATGATAAAATAATGCATGACATCAACATACTTCTCCCCCTTTGTCATCAACAAAAATGAGAAGTTCCAACTCTCATGTGTTTAGAAATACAAGTTCAAATCATTGCATTGAAAAACATAATATCAAGTTTTATCATCATGTAATTTGTAGCTAGAAAATTTAGCAAGTTTTACATCATGCTTAGAACATTCAAGCTATCAAGTTATAGATATGCAAGTTTTACAACATACAAGCTAGCAAATTTAAAGATGTACAAGTTGGCATATTTGCTTTTCTTTGTGATGCGCAAGATAGCATATTTTTGTATCTTCTTGAGATTTCAAGCTAGCAATTTCTTCTCTTTTGAGAAGTGCGATTATTTTTGCTTCCTTTGCAAAAACGCAAGCTAACAAAATGTTACATTATTTTATAACATGGAAGCTAACAATTTGAGATGTTCAAGAAGCAAGTTCTTTCTTCTCTTTTGAGAAGTGCAATTATTGTTTTTTTCTTGAATTGTGCGAACTAGCAAATTTGTGTTCTAGCAAGTTTTGCTCCCCCTTTGTCATTGTTAAAAAGAAAGGAATAATAATATAATAGTGTAATTCATTTCCCCTTACTATAATTTACAAATCATGACAAAGGAAAATAGCATAGAAGAAAATTCAAGTCATGAATGTTAAAACAATTATTTTATCATGAATATTTCATCATTGCATGCATCATTATCACAAGTTAAAGTATTGCATGCATAATGCCAAATTATCATGTATATAAAATATAAAATCATCATTACATGCATGATTCCAAATTATCATTCTAGAGTATTATATCAGAAAATGATAATTATTGATTTTTATATTATTTCAAAAAATCATAGTGTTGCATGCATTTTTATCTAAGGGAAAAATCATAGTATTGCATGCATCATTCTAAAATATTTCAAGCCATGTAGGCCACAAATATAAAGAAATCATGTCATAAAGGATAAAATCACTTGAATACCAAAAGACATGATTCATATAGTAAATCTCTTCTTTAAATAAAATATCAAGAAAAATCATAGGAGTACAAAGAAGAGATCTTGTTTTAAAAGAAAATCAAGTAATAAATCCAAGAACTCACAAGAAGAATCATGATTCATTAGAAAATCTCCTCTTAAGAAAATACCAAGTAGAATCGTAGGAGAACGATTAATAAAAAATATTGATTCATAACAAATCTTTCAAGTTATAATCAATTCATGAATACCGAAAGAACATTCAAGATTCATTTGGATAATTTTTCTTCTTTAGTAAATGACAAGAAGAAACATGGGAGTTCAAAAAATAAGAACTTAATTCATAAACAATTTCAAGTTATAAATCATGAGAAATCGATATCATGATTTCGATAAAAAAGTATTCAAATTTAAATCATCAAAATCATTTTCATGGTCCAAGAGATTCGTAAAGGTGATATAAATAGATTCATTAATCTCCTTTTTGGAAAAATTGAGAAAGTATGAAAAATATTTTTTTCTAGGTGAAATCTTTTCTCTTTTTAGTTGTTTCAATTCATGTGATTTATTTCATTTATGCCAAATAAAAATGTGTAAAATTAAATTTCATCATAAAAACCATCAAGACCAATAAATCACAAAAATCATCATGTATAACTTTAAAATCTCATGCATAAAACTCATTAAGTATGATACAAACATTTATTTTCAATCAAAATCATTTTGTTTGTTTATCATAAAATATGTATTTTTCATGATTATTTTTAAAATTATTGGAAAGGTAAGCATGATCCAATTTTACTTTTGCATTTTCATTAAACATGCAATTAAAAAATATTTAGTTTCTTAAACTAAATTAAAAATAAGTCATGAAAAGTATGTAATTTCAAAATAAACTAAAGGCGTTTTGATTACCTCAACGTCGAAAGCCATTAAGGCATAGCTTGCCACTTCGCCTTTCTTGATTTTCTCTTTATCTTCGGAGGAGCTCGATTCATCCCAATTTGTGTTCTTCTTCTTGTATTCAAAGCAAGTAGTTGAGTTTTTTTTATTTTTTATTTTTATTTTATTAACTTTTTAAATTTGTTAGTGAGGAGTTCAAGTTCACCATCACTTGAGCTTATGCTCGAGTGGTCTTCTTTTGTTCGATATGTAAAATCCTTCCTGTTCTTTGGAAGGTGATTCTCATGTTCGTCAAGTGCCACATTAGTCATTTCATAGGTCATCAAAGACCCAATTAGTTCTTCAAGTGGTAGGTTATTTAGGTTTTTAGAGAACGTAAAATTTTGTTTATAAGTTCAAAATCCAAAAAACTTCTACCAAGTGCTTTTAAACTATTGATGACATCCGTAAAACGGGTGTACATGTCAACAACAGTTTCACTTGGTTTAATCATGTATTAAAAAATTAATTTTTGAATCATTCGAAAATGTTTACAATCTTTTAATCTACTTGTGCATTCGAAATCTTTTAATCTTTTAAATCATTCAAAAAAGTTCAAAATCATGCATTAAAAAATTAATTTTTGAATCTTTTAATCTACTTGTGCCTTCGTGAGTGGTTTCAAGAATATGCCAAATATCGAAAGTCATTTTGCAAGTAGAAACCTGATTAAACTCGTTTTTGTCTAAGGCACAAAATAAGGCATTCATAGCCTTTGCATTTAAAGAAAACATCTTCTTCTCTAAATCATTCCAATGGTTCATTAAAAGAGAAGACATTTGAAAACTAAATTTAACTATATGCTATAAATCGAGATTCAATGAAACCAAGAAAACTCTCATTCGAGTTTTCCAATAAGTGTAGTCCGTTCCATTGAAAATGGGAGGACGAATGAGAGAGTGACCCTCTTGAAAGCCGAAAAGAGCCATTTCTATTTGAGTGTTAAACCAAATTAAAAAATGAGGCTCTGATACCAATTGTTAGGATTGGGGTCAGCACTAAGGGGGGGGGGGTGAATTAGTGCAGCAGTAAAAACTATGTCAGGTTGAAAAACTTCATACGATAAAAATTATTTCCGATGAAAAACCAATTTCGAAAACTTAACTTGAAAGCGTATGTAATGAATTGAAGGCAGTAAGCACTTAAGGAGGTTTGTAGTAAGGTAATAGAAAGAATAAAATACAAACTAGAGAACACGGCAGTTTTATAGTCGTTCGGTCGTCGTGACCTACATCCACTCTGCCGATTCCTCTTCCGTCGAGACCACCGGCATCCACTAATGATCTTCCTTTAATAGACGAAGATCAACTCCTTCTTACACCCCTATTCTCCTTTTACCGGGTTTAGGAGATAACCCTTACAAGCACACACACTCCTCTTATAGAATTCTAAACTTAGAGTGGAGGAAATTTCTAAAGAGATTGCAGTAGTGTTTTCTCACTTTTGAATGCTCTGTGCTTGTGTCTTTTAACTAGGGATGAGAGGGGTATTTATAAGCTTCAAGTTGATTCAAACTTGGAGCCTAAAACTTTCCCATCCTGGGTTTCCCAAGCACGGGCGGTACCACCGCCTGCGTTAGGCGGTACCACTGCCTAGTGTCAGTCTAACACTGACACTACGCTGGGCAGTACCATCACCTAGGGTGCTATGCTGGGTGGTACCATCGCCCAGCTTGGCTGTACCACCGCTTGGCACCCTGCTAGGGGTGGTACAACCGCCCAAATTGGCAGTACCACCGCTTGACATAGTCTCGAAGACTATGCCATGACGGTGAGACTTCTTGGGGCACTGTTTGGGCCTCTTATTGGGCTCAACACAGTTCTTACATGGGCCTAGCTAGCCCCTAATTGGGTTGGTCCAAATCCAAACCCAATTACATACTAACTACTAAATCTAAGACATAATCTGAGCTAAACAAGTCTGTAAGTCTATTCTTCCGGCGATCTTTCGGTGAATTTTTGACGATCTCTCGGCAATGTTCTGGCGGACTCCCGGCAAGCTCCTGGACTTCACGATGATCTTCTTGGTGAGTTTCGATGAGCTTCCGTGGCAAGCTCCGAGACTTCTCGGCTGGTTCCGAAAGAACTTTCGACGAACTGTCATGGACAAACTTCTAAACAGGGTGTTTGATGTAATGGTTATGTATGTCCGTGTCTTTTGGTATATTCATGCATTGTACAGCATGTAGGGGGACGACCGAAGGCTTGATAGTCCCATTTTAGTTGGGTCGGTGGCCGCTTTAGGCTTGTAAATAAAGGTTGTGTCATGTGGACACGTGTGAGAGATTTTCGGTCTATAATGGACCATTTTACCCTTTGTTGTGCAACTGTTCAGAGCTTGTAAAGTCTGTTTGTAATTTGCATTCTCTATAAAGTGTTTTTCGGAGATGTTTGCTTGTGGATCCCGAGAGTGAGGCCTTTTCTCCGTCCTGTTCTCTCTTTTGTGGGACCTAAGGGACCATGGGAGGCGGGGGGAGGTCGACCTTTCATGGACGGACACAAAGGGGTGCCGCGACGACTTAGGCAAAACCAGCTAAGTCCGGTGATGATGGTATCGAGAGCGGGACAAGCACTCATAGAAACACTTAACATGCAAACGTGGGGACCGAAGCGGGGCTCGCGTTGAGGGCGGTCAAGACACCTGGCCGTGACCGCTTGGGGAAAACGGGCATGGAGATGTAGGGAAGAGGAGTCGCCAGAGGAGCGGGCATCTGAGATTGGCATTTAGAGGAATGGCCAACCCTTCGCGCAAGAGGCACCACGAGAACAGACAAGCTTGGAAGAATGTGAAGCGCACAAAAGGTTGGGATGGCTGAGTTTGAGTTACGGCTCAACGTTGACAACTATACTTGATGGTGCTCAAGGCAAGCGAGGCGCTTGGTAAAGGATGAGACCATCCAAGGTGGAATGAGTTGCTCAATGACCAAAAGAGTTATGCAAAGCTCACAGAGGTGAGGGGAATTGCTAGCTCGAAGAATTTGGTACTCATACATGGGCTTGTATGCGGACGACGGAATGTTCATAGCCATCCCAAGGCTAATCAAACTTCGGCACCATGGAGCATTGAAACTTTTCTTAAGCATGCAAAGGATACGTCCGTAGGAGGCTGAATGGTGCAACTAGTTCAGCATATTGCTAGGCCTTAAGGGGTGCAGCGGGGACTGTATTGACGTGGAGTCGCCATCTAGCAAGTGTGTTTGCAAGAGGCAGAACAATGCATAGTTTGTTCAGCAGATCGGAGTAGTCCAAGGGGATGGTGGTCTCCGAAACGAAGAGAGATGTTGCTCCAACGGGAAAGTTATCCAGGAGGGATAAGTCCCGGCTCTCTAGAGGGAGAATCATGTGGGATGGACCTCACAAGTTGAGGAGTACCTCAACAAACAACAACTCCACGAAGCTCAATGGACTGAGCAAGCGGCGAGGAGTCGTCGCATGATCTCGCTTGAGAGAATGCATTGGTGGATGCATTGCGAGATCAAGTGGGGGAGCGACCCAAAGCAACACAAATGAAGACACACTTGGAGTCGATATAGAGATCGGACTCAAGGAGGGCTGACTGGGTGGAATGGTGGGGGCGAGGGCCACCATCGACTCAATGCAAAAACGAGGAGCGGAGCAACTTGGGTGTAACTTGGCATGAAGTACCCAAGCCGCATGAAGGAGCCAAAGATAGAAGATGGAACATGGACCGAGAGGCATAGTGCTTTCCTTGGACAGAGGTCAAGGACATGAACTCTTGCAGAGGCAAGAGCAGGATCATGTTATTCCATGGGTCATTCATTCCGCCGAGCGGACTCATCTTGCATGGTGCCAAAGACGAAGGGAGCTTCGGGCACATGCACTTTATCTCGGAGGAGCATTTGATGGAGGAACTAAAGGCAACTCAATTTATGGGAGGAAGTTGGGATCAGAAGGCCTTAGCACGCGGGCAAGAGGACGCAGAGCGGTACTCTTGAAGAATATGCCACAGTTGTTGTCATTCAAGTTGCTATAAAGGAGGCGGGCGCATTATAAGATTGTGGGTAGGGGTAGAGGCCCAGGATCCAGACAATGGTGCACTAATTGCAGTGAAGTCGGGGGACTTTGGGAGCTACTAGGCGACGGACTGTCCTAGAGCGGTGCTTCATCGTGGTGTGATCCAAGAGTGGGTGGATGAAGGTCGATTGCCAGAGGAGTGAACAAAATCGAAGGTAGAGGAGACCCTGCAATGTATTGGCAAAGGCCACACATGGAGGGTTCACAATTCGAGTTTTTCCACAAGGATCAGAATGCAATGGAGAAGTCACCAGGAGGCGACATGGTGCAGCGGATCATGGTGGAACAGTTCGTGGCAATGCGATACACACGACTTCGCCCTGTGAGGGACTAGATCATATGGAGGTATGATTGGGAGCTACTGGAAGCTCCACTTCGGTGAACAACACGATGGCAAGAAGGGCTATGGATTCAAGGAGTGAAAGCCATGGTACCGCAGAGGCGGGTCTTCCGTGCGTGCATCGAATTTTGCATCGGATGAAAGCCTTGGTCATCAGCATATGGGGGCTGTGTTCCACCAAGGGAAAAGTTCGAAAGCAAGTACCAGTGAGTCCCATGGGAGGGACTTGATCATACAGCGGTATGATCGGCAGGGTTGGAGAGTTGGACTGCTCCAGAGCTCATATTCGCTTAAGGGAGCCCGACAAGTCGAGGACAAGGTCGAGTAAGTTTAACGTTGCTACCAAGGAAGCTAAGGAGAACAGAATCAGTGCAAACCCTACAACGCGGATGGCAGAGGCCATGCATGGGAGATGCAGTCTGTCTTTCCATCGACAAAAGGGGCTGCTTGGAGAACACAGAGGTGTTGTGCTGTGGGGGGTCGAAAGGGGCGAGGAAGCGGCACGACGAGTCCAGAGGGACTTAGCTACCCAAAAATCAAGCATCAAGAGAATGGAGGTGGACTCGGAGGGACCACCACAGAGGCATATCTATTGATTGTGAAGAAAAGGGATGCATGATGCGAGGCGACGGATAGTAGTGCCATGGGCATGGCAAAGCGCCATGGTACCGCAGAGGCGGGACTTCCGCGGAAAGTCATTGATCCCTTGCTCTCATGGAGGGGAGAGCGCTTGGTAAAAAAGGGGTCGACGAGGTGGAGCATGCGAGGCAAACTCCAAGCACCGTGACAAGGTCAAGGGCGAGGCCAAGGAACTTGTGAAGACCGGTGTCAATGAGTTTCTCATCAAGATAGTCGAAAGTGAAGGACTTGGTCATGCAAGAGTGCACGACTAAGGGAACGGTAGTCAAGACGCGCGGTTGTACCTTCCTTACCGGGGGAGTAGGCTTAGCGGTGGTTGATGGAGAAGACGGTACAATCCCGAGGCGACCAAATCTATTAGAGAATTACTCCAAGTTGGGGTGAAAACTTCCTGCATTCCAGAAAGTTCAATGGCATTGAGAAGGTGAATCACAAGAGCTAACTCAAGCTAAGGAGTGCAAGCACTTCAAGTGCTTCAAGTGTGAGCAAAGAGTAGGCGAAGGCCAAGAACCAAAAGCTCGATGCATGGAGTACAACCTCGAGGAGGAGGCTGGGCTGAAGTCAAGTAACCTTTGCCTTCTCAACCCTTAAGAGAATGGGCAAAACCGAAAACCCCAATTCTCTTATCTATCCAGCAGAGGAGCTATGCAAAAGTTCAAAGACCCTTCAAGATAATGGAAGACAATAGTTGTCAAATCCTCACCAATGGTGATCGGTGTTCTTATCGAGAGTAGATTGTCCGCTTCATTTCCCAACAAAATGCCAATCAAAGCGGAAGTAATGCGAACCTACTTGGATGTGACAACTAAGTGAAAGAAGAGTCAATGAGCAAATTTTGTGGAGGAAGGACCCAAATCTTTGAAGTTTCTGAGACGATGCTCGTTAAAAGCTTCAACAAGCATCCACCCAGTTCAAGCAAAGATGAGGCATTTGAGAGACTAGTGCAAGTAAGGATGGTCTTTTCCTTCATTTGAAGGAACCGCAGGAATCAACAAGGATCAACACAACTCAGCCAACCCCACACCGAGTCGAGAGTCATTGGTGAGTTGAAGCAAACATGGCGATCAAAAGGTTCGACTACTCAAAAAACAAATGGAGAGCAATTGGGAGCCAAAGGACGATTGCAGTTGGAGCGTAAGATTGAAGACTCGGTGAGAGGCAAGGAGTTGTAGTGTCGACAAAGGCTTCGGACGAGGACGTCGAAGGAATAAGTGGGGGAGAATGTCACGGACAAACTTCTAAACAGGGTGTTTGATGTAATGCTTATGTATGTCCGTGTCTTTTGGTATGTTCATGCATTGTACAGCATGTAGGGGGATGGCCGAAGGCTTGATAGTCCCATTTTAGTTGGGTCGGTAACCTCTTTAGGCTTGTAAATAAAGATTGTGTCATGTGGACACGTGTGAGAGATTTTCGGTCTATAATGGACCATTTTACCCTTTATTGTGCAACTGTTCAGAGCTTGTAAAGTCTGTTTGTAATTTGCATTGTCTATAAAGTGTTTTTCGGAGATGTTTGCTTGTGGATCCCGAGTGAGGCCTTTTCTCTGTCCTGTTCTCTCTTTTGTGGGACCTAAGGGACCATGGGAGGCTTCGGGGAGGCTGACCTTTGCGGACGGACACGCAAGGGTGCCGCACGACTTAGGCAAAACCAGCTAAGTCCGTGACAGAACGTCCGGACTTTCGACGAACTCTCGAACTCCCAATGTGATCTCGATCTTGACTCCGGGACTTCATTTTACTACATGCCTTGCTATCGTAGTTAATCATGCACATGTAAAAACATACTTCGATCTAGACAATTAATACTAAGCATTAATCAAGTTGTCTAGCATGTCATTGGTCCCTCGATACTTTGTCCGATTCTTTAGCGCATCGTCCTCTCTTACAGCCTATTGCCCATTCGGCCAGTTGACTCTGCAACTCTGATATCCTTGGCACAATATATGCTCTTCTTGGCCCGATGCCCGAATCCACGGCCCGAAGCCTTCTGTCGATACGTCGATTATTCCTCCGGCCCGACATCCAATCTTCTGACATGTTTTCCCCAAGCACAAGATTTTTCCTGCTTTAACTGTCTCATCCTGATCGAAGCATCCTACGTCACTCAAAATGCAGATTAAATTATAAACATATATCAATTGGTTTCATCATCAAATTATGAGATTCAACAGATTTGATATAAATCTATTTTTGGAAAATTGATTTTTGTTTTATTTTTTTGCTATACATGTAATACTCTTCTAGGTTTCTCAATAGTTAATAAAATGATTAACCATATAGAAAAGGATGAAAAAGAGGATGATTATATCTTATTGCTAGCATAGAAAGAAGACACTCGTAATGAAGACCTTTGGTACTTGGATAGTGGATGGAGCAAGCAATCACATTTGTGGGCACAATCATATATTCATGGAGCTAGACGAAACAAGTAATGGACAAGTTTCTTTTGGAGACTTCACAAAGGTGGAAGTAAAGGGAAAATGTAAAATTCTTATTCAAGCTAATAATGAAAATCATTATTTTATTTGTAATATCTATTCTATGCCAACATGAAGACAAACATTTTAAGTTTGGGATAAATTTTAAAGAAAGGATTGCTAGTCATAGGTGCCCTACAAGCCAATCAGGTGAGTGACGACATGGTGAGTGATGACACTATGACACGATATGCACTTTTTTATTTATTATTATCTCTTAGCATTTTTCTCACTTTATGTTATCTATTGTATATATTATAATATTCATACATCTGTGCAATAGAAATTAGATCATGATGAGATCACGATAGTGAGATCGATTCACCTTTAAATATAGATTTTAAATAATTCTGGTCATAGGTTACTCGAGAGGGATATCGAGATAATCGGACAGATTAGTGTGCTGTATACCCATCCATGAAGGTGGTTGGTCTCGTAGCAATTTATGTGAGGACATTAGGGATACAATGCAAGTGCTTATTGGAGAATAAGTTTATCGATTGATCCGCTTATGGATGGTTGGATGGTTGATGATACCTCATTCTCAAACAATAATTCTGTCTCCCAATGGTGTATCTAATCCTTAGACATAAAATACTAAGGATGTCCTATATGAGTACTCTCTTTGATATTGGACTTATAGGTCTAGAAGTTTCAGATCTAGCATAGTTAGTCATCAAGAGTGATAGCCAACCTTATAAGGGCAATTGATTACCGATAAATGATCATCTACTCTCGGTGTTATGAGAAGAATATCCTATATGCTCTTGCTCAGGCAAATCCTTGGCCAGGGTCATTTGGATTGAGAGAGAAAGAGTTTTCCGAGAGAATTCGATTAGAGTGAAACTCGAGTAGAAACTATATAGGCCTGACAACACTATACCCAATCTACGATCGTTGGAATGTTAGATAGATGAGAGACTATAGATACATGGTAAATGAGGATAGATAAGTCCAATGGATTGGATTCTCCTATATCATTTAAGGACAACAGTGTAGTAGCTTAGTACGTCCGTAGTCGATGAGTCGAGTGAATTATTATAAAAGATAATAATTTACTAAGTCAGAAGGAGTTCTGATAGTTATGACTCACAGCCAACTCGATATTGAACCTAAGGGATCACACACATATGGTAAGTATTGTGATAAGTAGAGGTCTAAATATAAGATATCCACTGGAGCTCCTATCTTATTGGATATCCAATAAGTCCTTGAATTATTGGATCTTATGGATAAGATCCAATAAGAGACAATGAGAGATTATTGGGTAGAGATCTATTAATCTAAGATTCTTAGGTCATACATAGACCTTTTGTTTATTATGAGGCATAAGATATCCTGTCAATGTCTCTCGTGATGATCTTATCATCTAATAATATTGAATCACTATTATTCTCAAAAGCTAATTTATATCCACTAATTATCAAACATGAAATAAAAATAATATTTTTAATAATAAAAAAATAAAATATGATGTATCTAATGTAATAGTAGCTCCACCAAGTAGATATAGGGTGACCTCGCGAACAGCCACTACAACAACTTTTGCTCTATTGCCCATATTAAGGTCTATCTCACCTCTTGTCAATCTCCTAAGTCACACACATACATATTTAATATATATCTACATTGCATACATATATATGTATATATATATGTATATATATATATATATATATATATATACATATATATATACATATATATATATATATACATATATATATATACATATATATGTATATGTATGTATATGTATGTATACATATATATATACATACATATACATATATATGTATATATATGTATGTATATGTATATATATATATATATGTATGTATATATATGTATGTATACATATATATACATACATATACATATATATATATATATATATGTATATGTATGTATATGTATGTATATATATATATATATATATATATACATATACATACATATATATATATATATATATATATATATATATATATATATATAATATATGTATGTATACATATATATGTACATACATATATATGTACATACATATATATATACATACATATATATATATATATTGTTGAATCTCGGATTTTGATGATGAAACTAATCAATATGTGTTTATGTTTTAATCTGCATTTTGGGCGACGCAGGATGCTTCGATCAAGATGAGACAATTAAAGCAGGAAGAATCAAGTTAGGCCGGAGGAACATGTCAGAAGATTGGACGTCAGGCCAGTGGATCGGTTGATGTATCGACAGAAGGCTTCGGGCCATGGATTCGGGCATCGAGCCAAGAAGAGCAGAGATTGTGCCAAGGATATCAGAGTTGCGAAGTCAATTGGCGGATTGGGCAATAGGCTGTAAGAGAGGACGATGCGCCGAAGAATCGAATGAAGCGTCGAGGGACCAATGACATGCCGGACAACTTGATTAGATGCTTAGGATTAATTTTTTAAATCAAAGTATGTTTTACATATGCAGGATTAACTACAATAGCAAGACATGAAGCAAACTGAAGTCTCGGAGTCAAGGACGCGACATCGTTTGGAGTTCGAGAGTTCATCAGAAGTCTAGACGTTCATCGGAGGGTCTAGTGGAACCAATCGAGAAGTCGCGGAGCTTGCCAAGAAGCTCGTCGGAACTCGCTAAGTGGATCATCGCAAGTCCAAGAGCTTGCTAGAATATTACCAAGAGTTCGTCGGAGGTTCGCCGGAAGCTCGCCAGAAGAATAGACTTACGGACTTAGTTTAGCTTAGAATATGTCTTAGGAATCATAACACGTAATTGGGCTTAGATTGGGCCAACCCAATTACGGGCCAGCTAGGCCCATATAAGAACTGTGTTGGGCCCAATAAGAAGCCCAAATAGTGCCCCAAGAAGACTCACCGTCGTGGCACAATCTTCGAGATTGTGTCAGGCGGTGGTACCGCTAGTTTGGGTGATTGTACCGCCCCTGGCAAGGTGCCAAGCGGTGGTACCGCCAGTCTGGGCAGTGGTACCGCCTGGCACTGCACCTCAGGTGGTGGTATTGCCAGACTTGGGTGGTGGTACCGCCCAGGACAGTGTCAGTCAAACTGACACTGGGCGGTGGTACCGCCCAGCGTAGGCGGTTGTACCGCTCGTGCCCGGGGAACTCGGGATGAGATGTTTTTAGACTCCAAGTTTGAATCAACTTGAAGCCTATAAATACCCCTTTCATCCCTGGTTAAAACACACAAGCACAAAGAGATTAAAAGAGAGAAAACACTACTGCAATCTCTAGAATTTCCCTCCTCTAAATTCTAAGTGTTAGAATTCTATTTAGAGAGGAGAAGGCATAAGTAGCGTAAAATATTCTAAAATAAATTTAGAGAAGGCATAAGTAGTGTAAAAGATTCTAAAATAAATTCTAAAATTTATTTTAGAATCTTTTACACTACTTATGCATTCATGTGTGATTTAGAGGAGGGTTGTCTAAGGCATGTGTGATTTTAGAATTTTGTAAGGGTTGTCTCCTAAACCCAGTAAAAGGAGAAGAGAGGTGTAAGAAAGAGGTTGATCTTCGCTTAGTAAAGGAAGATCGTTAGTGGATGCCAGTGGCCTCGACGGAAGAGGAATCAGATGAGTGGATGTAGGTCACGATTGACCAAACCACTATAAACTGCCATCTTCTCTAGTTTGTATTTTATTCTTGCCATTTACATACTGCAAACTACTTAGATAGTCACTACGCTTCCTTATGCTTCCATGTTATTAACTTTCCAAAATTGGTTTTCAATGTAAACGACTTTTGTCATACGAAGGTTTTTTGAACCGACATAGTTTTTACCGCTGCACTAATTCAAACCCCCCCCCCCCCTCTTAGTGCTCTTGATCCTAATAATTAGTATTAGAGCCTTGTTTTTCAAATTTGGTTTAACACCCAAATTGAAATTGCTCTTTTCGGCAACTAAGAGGGTCACTCTCTCATTCATCCTCCCTTTTTCAATGGGCCGGACTACACTTATTGGAAAACTTGAATGAGAGTTTTCTTGCTTTCGTTGGATTTGAATTTATGGCACATTATCGAATTCGGTTTTAAAAGGTCTTCTCTTTCAATGAAAGATTGGAATAATTTGGAGAAGACATTTTCTTTAAATGCTAGAGCTATGAACGCTCTATTTTGCGCCTTAGACAAAATCGAGTTTAATCGGGTTTCTACTTGCGAATCGGCTTTCGACATATGACACACTCTTGAAATCACACATGAAGGCATAAGTAGTGTAAAAGATTCTAAAATAAATTTTTTGATGCATGATTTTGAGATGTTTTGTGTGAAACCAAGAGAGACTATTGGAGACATATACACCTATTTTATGGATGTCGTCAATAGTCTAAAAGGACTTGGTAAAACCTTTTCGAACTTTGAACTTGTTAGTAAAGTTTTATGCTCACTCTCTAAAACTTGGGATTCAAAAGTAATCGCTATTCAAGAATCAAAAAAATTTAAATACCTTTTTGATCAAAGAACTTATCGGGTCTTTGATGACCTATGAAATGACGTGTAATGCACGTGATGAACAAAACCACCTTCCAAAGAACAGGAAGGATTTGGGACATAGAACATTTGAAGACCACTCGAGCATAAGCTCAAGTGGTAGTGAACAAGAACTACTCACTAAAAAATTTAAAAACTTAAAGAAACAAAAATTTAAGAACAAAAAGAATGGAACTACTTGCTTTAAATGCAAGAAGAAGAACATAAAATGGGATGAATTGAGCTCCTCTGAAGACGAGGAGAAAATCAAGAAAGACGAGGTGGCAAACTATTCTTTAACGACATTCAACGATGAGGTAATTAAAATACTTTAATTTATTTCAAAATTACATGATATTTTTCATGATGCATTTTTCTTTTTTATTTAATTAAGAATTAATTTTCTTGAAATTTACATATTTAAAAATGAAAATGTAAAAATTATGATCATGCTAGTAATTTTGAAAACAATAATGAAAATTACATGTTTAATGAAAATGCAAAAATAAAATTGGATCATGCTTACCTTTCTAACGATTTTAAAAATTATCATGAAAATTGCATGTCTTATGAAAATGCAACAAAATGTAAGATTTAAATGTAATGATAATCCTATGTATGTTTTTGAAAGATTTCTTCTTGATGATTTCCAATTTTGATTGAAAAATAATTAAAAATACCTTATGATATCATGCTATATGTGGTTAAAAAGTAATAATGTGTATCATTGTTATTTCTTGATTTTGATTAAATAAAATCATGTTCCATTTGAAGAAATGCATAATGATGTAATATTAAATATTTTGATACCATTATTGATAATTTTATGCATGAGATTTTAAGTTATATATGATGATAAGCATGTGTTATTTTCATGAGTGTATTTGAAAATTGCTATAATGAGAACTTTACACTATTACATGCCTTAATAACATGTTGGAAATTATGTGTTTTGGATACAAAAATTTCCATGATCATGAGCATATTTTATCTTCATGATTGTGTTTGAAAATCTATAGCAAAACTATGTCCGAATGCATGAAAGTGTTAAATTTTATTTTCAGATTTTCTTGATCCTAACAATTTATTTTTGAAAATCTATTGATCTTGATGGTTTAATGATGAAATTCATTTTTTGATCCTAAACATTAATGCATGTTTTTATTTAACATAAATGAAAAAACATGCTAACATAAAATCAATCACTTAAAATGAAATACTTAAAAAAAGAAAATATATTATCAATGAAATCATGAATCTACTTATGTTGTGAATTTTATGAACCATAAAAATGATTTTGATGATTTGAATTTGAGATGAGTTTTATCAAAATCATGATCTTAATTTCTTGGAATAATATGAGGTTTCCTTTGATGATCATTTCAAATATTTAAAAGGAGATTTGTCGAAATGATTCATGGAATTTTGGATTCATGACTTGATCCTTCATTTGTTTATGAGATGGTTGAAATCTTTGTACCTTTGAATTCTTCCCTTCTCCTTTCGATTTTTGAATTTATGTATATTATATGTTAAAGATTTGAAACCGTGTTTTGATATTATGCATACCCAAGAAATGTTCATTTGTTTATGAGATGGTTGAAATCCTTTCGGAATCTGGGGGCAATTGGGCCCTTGACAAACCCAAATTAGTCCGAATGGATCAACCCATTCGACCCAGATTTCTTGGCCAATAGTGGCACTGCTGTTAGAATCGGAGCAGCACTAAGAGGGGGGGGTGAATTAGTGCAACGGATAAAAACTTCGGTTTTAAAAAAAATCTTTCGTATGAAGAGAGCAGAACTTGACAAGTTTAATCTTGAAAGCGTATTCTTAAATATGCGCAGCAAAAGTAATAAGGAACTAGAGCATATAAGAAGATTTACAATAATATAAATAACAATAATGAAACGCAAACCACAGATCACGCCGATTTTAGAGTGGTTCGGTCAAATGACCTACTCCACTTGCGAGGCCCCTCTTCGATGAGGCTCCCACCTTCCACTAGCAAGCTTCTTGAAATGGAAGGGTAAATACCCCTCTTACAACTCTTTACAAGCGGTTCACTCTCTTACAGATTTTCGAGAAGAGATGAGGTGAACACTAGCAAATTGAAAAGAAAGCAAGCTAACACTTTTTTAAGATCTTTCTCTCAAACTCTTGCTGCTCAAAAAGGTTGTGATCTCAGTTGAGATTTGAGGGGTATTTATAGGCCTCAAGAGGATTCAAATTTGGGCTCCAAAATTTGGGCTCCAAAATTCAAATTCTCTTTGGGTTCCCGATGCTGGCGGTGCCACCGCCCAGCCAAGCGGTGCCACCGCCCAGCGTTCGGGTGCTGGGCGGTGCCACCGCCCAGCCCAGGAGGTGTCACCGCCTACAGTGTTTTCAGCCCACTATAGTGTTTTCAGCTCACCGCCTACAGTGTTTTCAGCCTACAGTGTTATAGGCCCCTACTTGGGTTATAGGATTAATACCTAATCCTAACCCTAATTAACATGCTAAATACGAATTTTAAAGACATTATATAAGCTATTACAAAGTCCATAAGTCAAGACTTCTTCCGGCGAAGCTTCATGAACTTTCGGCGGTCTTCCGATAAACTCTCGAAACCATTCTCATGGACTCGGCAAGCTCTTAAACTTCACGATTTGATCTTGGCGAAGTTCCAACGAGCTTCTTCGGCAAGCTCGATCTTTTTCGGCAAAACACTGCGAACTTCCCACGAACCTTCCGGCGAGCTTCCAAAAACCCTTCGGCAAGCTCCCTACTCATTCTCGGCTAGTTCCTAAGCGGCGTTCTCGGCGATCCTTCCGGACTTCCGTCGAACTCTTGAACTCCCAACGAATTCTTCGTGCTTGACTCAGACTTTGTTTCGCTTCATGTCTTCATCGTTATCGAAGTTAATCCTGCACATGCAAGCCAAAACTCTACTCCCGATCTAGACAGTTATTACAACGCGAATCGACATTCCGTTGTTCGGCACGCCATTGGTTGGCGTTTGTCCGATTCTTCAGCGCATCGTCCTCTCTTGCGGCTTGTTGCCCAATCGGCGGTTGACCTCTGCACAACCCCGATATCCTTGGTGCAATTCCGCTCTCCTTAGCCCGATGCCCGACGTTCGAAGCCTTCTGCCGTCCAATATCCTGACGTGATCTCCTCCGGCGCAACGTCAATTCCTCCTGCGTTAACTGTCTAATTCTGATCGAGTAGACCCGCATCACTCAAAATGCAGTTAAACATCTAAACACAATCAATTAGTTTCATCATCAAAATCCGAGATTCAACAATCTCCCCCTTTTTGATGATGACAACTAATTGATGACTAACGGAGTTAACCTTAACTCCCCGGAGTTTAAACAAACTCCCCCTATCAATATGCCATTGATAGAATACTTGGATTATCTCAAATCCAAGTAACATTCATCACATGTTATGAAAAACATTTAAACCATCATGCAAATATATAAAATGTTTAATTCAATGCATGAAGTCATCAATATACTTCTCCCCCTATGTCATCAACAAAAAGGAGAAGTAGCTCTAGCTATTTTAAAAGATATGCAAGTTTTTACAACATGAAGCTAGATTTTCATCACAACATATAGGCACAAAAGCATGGCAATTCAACACTTGAATTTTTGTGCAAGATTACACTTTGCTTTTCTTTGCAAGTAACAATATTTATGATGTTTGATATAGCAAATTTTATATCATGCGAGGTAGCAAACTTTTGTGATGTTTCAAGATAGTAAGTTCTTTCTTCTCTTTTGAGAAGTGCTATTTTCGCTTCCTTTACAAAGTGCAAGCTAGCAAAATGTTTGAAAAAGTAAGCAAGTTTTGCAACATAGAAGCTAGCAAAAATTTCGAAAGCAAATACAAGATAGCTTTCTTGTTGAAGTGTTTAAGCTATCGATTCTTGCTTCCTATTGTAATGTGTAGGTTGCAAGTCTTGCTTCTTGAGATAGGCAAGATAGTGATGTTCAAGAAGACAACTTTTGCTTCTTGAAATAAGCAAGTTAGTAATCTTTGCTACTTAAGATAGGCAAGCTAGCAATAACTTTCTCCCCCTTTGTCAATGTCAAAAGAAGGAGAGGAACCAATGATTTAGACTTTTACATCAACTTTGCATCAATCAATATTTCAATCATCACATGATGCATACAAGACAATAATGTAAGGAAATCATTTCACTTAAGGATACCAATGTGAAAATTCACTAAGGATCACATGAAACAATCACAAATCATGATATCATTATGCGATACATCATGATATGATAATAGTCTAAAAAAAAAATTAATTTATGATACATGTGATACATTGCGATACACTAAAAAAATTCATTGCGATGCTTTTTAAGGATATCAACATATTTTTTTATACAAAGCATGGCAAGAGCAATTTTGTTGTAAGTTTTCTAAGTTTTGTAATTTTTACTTCTTTTCGAGATAGCAATTCTTTGCTTTCACGAAGCTAGCAACTTTTACGATATGCATGTTTTACTACATATAAGCTAGCAAATTTAAAGATTTGCAAGTTAGCATATTTGCTTTTCTTTGCGATGTGCATGACAGCATTTCTTTGTAATGTTTAAGATAGCAAATTGTACATTATGCTAGCTAGCAAATTAAAGATGTTCAAGAAAGCAAGCACTTTCTTCTCTTTTGAGAAGTGTCAATTTTTTGCTTCCTTAGCAAAATGTCAACCTAACAAGAGACAATGTTTTAAATGAGGCAAGCAAACAATTTGGCAAGTGTTACATTTGCATATTCTCTTTAGATGTGCAAGAAAGTAAGGAAGTTTTTGCATTTTCTTGACTTGTGCAAGGTAGCTAATTTCTGTTTGAGATGACCCTTTACATCAATTCAAGATAGCACATTAGTAACTCTTTCTCTCCCGTTGTCATTGCAAAAAAAGAAAGGAAGATTCAAGTCATGAATATCAAAATAATAATTTTGTCATAAGTATTTCATCATTAGTATATCATTATTACATGCATAATACCAAATCATCATATATTCAAAACATATTAACTCATCATTATATGCATGATTCCAAATCATCATTCATATCATTTCAATCATTGTTTCAATCATCACTATAACTCATCATGCACATGATGTAAAATCATCTAACATGATACAAATATTTATTTTCAAAATGTTTATCACTATTTTCATGTATGATAATAAAGTATTCATGATGCATATATCATCACAATACAAAGCAATTGCATGCATAATTTCAAAGTATAAATATTTCAAATCATGAAGATATTAACTTGTCAAATTTCATCCAATCATTCATGATTATAACTTTTCATTTGTATACATCAAAATAATATCAAGAGTATTTCATGCATAATTTTAATCACCACATAAGGAATATCAAGAAGAAAGTAATTGGGTGATAATGATAAACATTTCATGAATACAAGGAATTGTATAAAAATCATATCATGAAAAGATAATAATAGAAGACACATTTTGTTTTGAAAAATCTCCTCTTAAATAATCAAGGAAAAATCTTAGGAGATCGATTAAAAAAATCTTGATTCATAATAAATCTTAATTTGTAAATATCACGGAATCAAGATCATGATTTTGAATAAAACTCATTCAAATTCAAATAATCCAAATCATCAAAATCTCAACATTTCTTTCAAGAGATTCAAAATGGCATAGATAGTTTTATTGGTCTCTTAGGTAGAAATCAATAAGATAAAGGATTACATTTCATTTTTATAAATTTCTATTCATGTGATTTGCTTCTTATGAGCATGCCTTAGTCTTTATATGCCAAATCAATATAAGCATTAAAGTTCAAGATCAAGATGTAAAGGCAAAATCTTATAAGACAACTCATTTATAAAATATTCATCATGTTTTTTTTTTATGAGATTCATAAGATTGGTAAAATAAATTCATTAATCTCAATAGAATAGAAAATTCATTTCCATTTCATACAATTGATTTCATATGAGAGTGTTCAAGTCTTTTTTGAAAACATTGTATCATCATTTAAAGTCAAAACATAAGTTTTAGTCATAAAGCCGTCAAGCCCAAACACATCAAAAATAAAACATCATGATATCACATCTATCATCAAAAGACTATCAAGAAATTCATACATAGATGTACATGCACTATGTCATCTTAATTCGTCATAAAAATGATTAAACCAAAAACATGTTAATCCAAAATGAGAGTATCAAATCAACATTTACTCAAAAAAACTCATGTATGTCATAAAATCATCAAGATACACATGTATGGATTAATCCTAAGCATTATCACATATCATATAATTATCATCCCTAATGTTGTATACATCATTTAACATTTCAAAAAAACATAACATGCATGAAACCTTAGCAATATACATTTCATGATCAAATTTTTAATTTTCAAAAGATGATAAAAAAAAAAAGATGATATAATTTTTTGAAAAATAATTTTTATTTCCTATTCCTACTATCTAAATTAAGCACTCATGAAAAACTTCAAGTAATTTCAAAATAATTCAAGAGAGTTGAGTTAGTTACCTTGTAGTCGAAGCCCATCAAAGCCCAATTCGCCGTTTCATCTTTGGAAGTTCTTGATTCATCCTTGGGTGCCTTCCTTTTCTTTGGCCTCTTTCTCCGTTCAAGTTCATTGTTCGTTTTAGATTTTTGTTTAATGAACTTATTAAGAGTTAGTGTTCGAAGTTCAAGTTCATCATTGTCCTCATCACTTGAGTCATCGCTCAAGTGGTATTTATTTGTCCGAAGTTCCAAATCCTTCCTATTCTTTGGAAGGTGGTTCAAGTGTTCATTGTGTTCATCATGTGTATTGCGCACCATTTCATATGTCATCAATGAGCCGATAAGTTCTTCAAGTGGAAAAATATTTAAATCTTTTGTTTCTTGTATTGCCGTAACTTTTGATTCCCAAACTTTAGAAAGTGATCGTAAAACTTTACTAACAAGTTCAAAATTCGAGAAACATTTGCCAAGAGTTTGTAAACCATTGACGACATCCGTAAAACGGGTGTACATGTCAACAATGGTTTCGCTCGGCTTCATTTGAAAAAGCTCGAAATCATGCATTAAAATGTTAACTTTCGAGTCTTTGACTCTACTAGTTCCCTCGTGTGAGATTTCAAGTATTCGCCAAATATCAAAAGCCGTTTCGCACGTAGAAATCCGATTGAACTCATTTTTGTCTAAAGCACAAAATAAGGCATTCATAGCCTTTGCGTTTAAAGAAAAATACTTCTTCTCCAAATCCGACCATTAATTCATCGGTTTAGAGGGAAGTTGAAAACCATTTTCAACAATATTCCATATATCCAAATTCATAGAAATCAAGAAAACTCTCATTCGAGTTTTCTAATAAGTGTAGTCCAATCCGTTAAACAACGGTGGACGAAAAACCGATAAGCCCTCTTGAAAACCATGAAGAGCCATTTCTCTCGGGTGTAAATCCGAAATGAGAAATATCGGGCTCTGATACCAATTGTTAGAATCGGAGCAGCACTAAGAGGGGGGGGTGAATTAGTGCAGCGGATAAAAACTTCGGTTTTAAAAAAAATCTTTCGTATGAAGAGAGCAGAACTTGACAAGTTTAATCTTGAAAGCGTATTCTTAAATATGCGCAGCAAAAGTAATAAGGAACTAGAGCATATAAGAAGATTTACAATAATATAAATAACAATAATGAAACGCAAAACCACAGATCACGCCGATTTTAGAGTGGTTCGGGTCAAATGACCTACTCCACTTTGAGGCCCCTCTTCGATGAGGCTCCCACCTTCCACTAGCAAGCTTCTTGAAATGGAAGGGTAAATACCCTCTTACAACTCTTTACAAGCGGTTCACTCTCTTACAGATTTTCGAGAAGAGATGAGGTGAACACTAGCAAATTGAAAAGAAAGCAAGCTAACACTTTTCTAAGATCTTTCTCTCAAACTCTTGCTGCTCAAAAAGTTGTGATCTCAGCTGAGATTTGAGGGGTATTTATAGGCCTCAAGAGGATTCAAATTTGGGCTCCAAAATTTGGGCTCCAAAATTCAAATTCTCTTTGGGTTCCCGATGCTGGCGGTGCCACCGCCCAGCGCTCGGGTGCTGGGCGGTGCCACCGCCCAGCCCAGGAGGTGTCACCGCCTACAGTGTTTTCAGCCCGCTACAGTGTTTTCAGCTCACCGCCTACAGTGTTTTCAGCCTACAGTGTTATAGGCCCCTACTTGGGTTATAGGATTAATACCTAATCCTAACCCTAATTAACATGCTAACTACGAATTTTAAAGACATTATATAAGCTATTACAAAGTCCATAAGTCAAGACTTCTTCCGCGAAGCTTCCAATGAACTTTTTGGCGGTCTTCAGATAAACTCTGGAAACCATTCTGCGGACTCCCGGCAAGCTCTTAAACTTCACGATTTGATCTTGGCGAAGTTCCAACGAGCTTCTTCGGCAAGCTCGATCTTTCTCGGCAAACACCGCGAACTTCCCATTTAACCTTCCCCATGAAGCTTCCAAAAAACCCTTCGCAAGCTCCCTACTCATTCTCGGCTAGTTAAAGCGGCGTTCTCGACGATCCTTCGGACTTCCGTCGAACTCTTGAACTCCCAACGAATTCTTCGTGTTTGACTCGCGACTTTGTTTCGCTTCATGTCTTCATCGTTATCGTAGTTAATCCTGCACATGCAAGCCAAAACTCTACTCCGATCTAGACAGTTATTACAACGCTAATCGACATTCCGTTGTCGCACGTCATTGGTTGGCGTTTCTCGATTCTTCAAAAGATCGTCCTCTCTCTTGCGGCTTGTTGCCCAATCGGCGGTTGACCTCGCAACCCCCGATATCCTTGGTGCAATTCCGCTCTCCTTAGCCCGATGCCGACGTTGAAGCCTTACGCCGTCCAATATCGACGTGATCTCCTCCGGCACAACGTCAATTCCTCCCCGCGTTAACTGTCTAATTCTGATCGAGTAGACCCGCATCACTCAAAATGCAGTTAAACATCTAAACACAATCAATTAGTTTCATCATCAAAATCCGAGATTCAACAACTGCCTGGGTCGGCGGTGGCATCGCCCAGGAGCTCAGTCTCCTAAGAAAGCTGGGCGGTGGCACCGCTTGGGCTCAGTCTCCGAGCGAGACTGGGCAGTGGAACCACCCCAGTCAAGCGATGGCACCGCCAGAGCTCGGTCTCCGAGCTTTGTCAGGCAGTCGTACCGCCCAGTCTAGAGGTAGTACCGCTAGGACCCCGGAAATTCGGGAGATGACATTTTTTAGCTCCAAATTCAAACCAATTTGGGGCCTATATAAACCCCACCCTTTCTTGCATGAAAGGGCACCAAAAATCCAATCTTACTATGTGATTTTTAGAGCTCAAAAGTGTTGTAAAGGCTAGAAGTTCTCCTCCCTCTTTTCTTTCAAGTTTTGATCTTTCAAGAGAGGAGAGAAAATTCTGTAAGGTTTGTCTCCTAAGCCCGTCAAAAGGAGTGAAACTATGAAAGGGTGGTTAGCCTTCACCTATTGAAGGAAGGCCTTTAGTGGACGTCGGTAACCTCATTAGAGGAGGAAGCCGAAAATGGATGTAGGTCACGTTTGACCGAACCACTCTAAAATCTGGTTTGCATTTCCTTTGTGCTATTTATCTTACCTACAAACTGCATTCCTTACTTTACTTCAAATATGTTTCCGTAAGCTTTCAAAGTTAGTATCTGCATGAAACGAATTTTACATCAGAATCGGATTTCAACGTATGAACGTAGTTTTAATTGTCGAAAGTTTTTGCTGCACTAATTCACCCCTCTTAGTGCTCTTGATCCTAACAGTGCCCTACAAGCCAATTATGTAAGTGATGACATGTATGATATCAAACGCACTTTTTTTACTTATTATTTATTTGATAATTTTCTCATTTTATATTGCCTATTGTATATATTATGATGTTAATGGATCTGTGCAATAGGAATCAGATTGTGATGAGATCATAATAATAAGATTGATTTGCCTTTAAACACAAACATTAAATAATCACGGTCATAGGTTCCTCGATAGAGATATTAAGATAACCGGACAGACTAGTGTGCTATATACTCGTCTATATAATGGAGAAGACTAGTCTCATAGTTGTTCACGTGGGAACACCAGGAATATAGTACAGGTGCTCATTGGAGAATGAGTTCACTAATTGATCTATTTACGGGATGATGAATTGTTGATGATACCGTTAGGATCAAGAGCACACTAAGAGGAGGGGGGGGAGGTGAATTAGTGCAGCGAAAAACTTTCACGATTTCAAAAACCTTATTTCGATTAAAGCTGATTCAACTCAATTCGTTTCAAAAGGAATTTGAGCGTGAAGTCTAAAGTGAAAATGTAAGAGAAAACTAAGGTGATTTGTAGCAGTGTAAATCACAAAAATGTAGATTTCGTAAAGTCTTCGTAGAAAGCCGATCTCGGAAGATGTTTTACGTCAAAGCGAATGTAGACGTATTTAAAGCATAGTAAGGAGGAGAGGCAGTTTGCTATAAAGGAAAGATGCTCAAAGTAAATGCAAACCAAGATTTTAGAGTGGTTCAGTCAACGTGACCTACATCCACTATCGGCTTCCTCCTCCGACGAGGTCACCGGCGTTCAGTAAAGGCCTTCCTTCAATAGGCAAAGGCCAACCACCCTTTTATAGCTTTTCTCCTTTTGACGGGCTTAGGAGACAACTCTTACAAGTTTCACTCCTCTCTTGAATGATCTCAACACTTAGAAGAAAGGAGGAGAACTATAGCTTTCACAACATTTTAAGCCCTCAAAGACTCAAGATTAAAGTAAGTTTTTCGTGCCCTTTAATGTAGGAAAGGGTGGAGTTTATATAGGCCCCAATGAGTTTGAAAATAGAGCCTAAAAGTGTCTATTCTCGGATTTTCGGGGTCGTGGCGGTACCACCGCCATTACTGGGCGGTACTACCGCCTACCATCTAACACTAGGTGGTACTACCACTCAGTCTAGGCAATACCACCGCTTGACAGCGCTCAAAGACCAAGCTCAGGCGGCACCACCGCCTGATAGGGGCGGTACCACCACTAGTCGTAATAAATGCTGACGGTACCATCGCTTGATAGGGGCGGTACTATCGCCTAGAACCCCTGGGAGACCGAGTCTCCTGAGCGGTGCCATCATCGGCTAAGAATTGTGGGTTTGAATGGGCTATTCCATTCGGCCTAATTTACGTCTATTAAGGGCTCAATTGGCCCCTAATTAAGTAAGTGGGATTACCTCCCAATCATAACTTAATCTAAACTCTAAATATGATAATTAAGATATCATTACTGTAATTTATGTTCCGGTGTGTCAATCGCTCTTCCAGCGAGCTTCCGGCAATCTTTCAGCGAACTTTCGATTATCTCTTGGTAATGATCCAACGGACTCCCGACAAGCTCTTGGACTTTGCAATGATCTTCTTGGTGAGTTCCGATAAGCTTCTATGGCAAGCTTCTGGACTTCTCGGTTAATTCCCGCAGAACATTCGACGAACGTCCGGACTTCCGACAAACTCTCGAACTCCCAACGAAATTACGTTCTTGACTCCGGGACTTCATTTTGCTTTATGCCTTGCTATCGTAGTTAATCCTGCATATGTAAAAATATACTTCGATCTAGACGATTAATACTAAGCATTAATCATGTTGTCTGACATGTCATTGGTCCCTCGACGCTTCGTCCGATTTTTCGGCGCATCGTCCTCTCTTGCGGCCTATTGCCCATCCAGCTAGTTGACTTAACAATTCCGATATCCTTGGTACAATATTTGCTTTTCTTGGCCCAATGTCTGAATCCATGGCCCGAAGCCTTCTGTTGATACGTCGACCGATCCTCTGACTCGACGCCTAATCTTCTAACATATTTTCCTCCAACACAACATGATTCTTCCTACTTTAATTGTCTTATCCTGATCGAAGCATCCTGCATCACTCAAAACGTAGATTAAAACATAAACACTTATCAAATGGTTTCATTATCAAAATATGAGATTCAACATATACCTCTTTATCAGACAATGATTGCATTATCCCAATTGTGTATTTGGTCTCTAAAAGGGAGTAGGGAACTAAAAAGTACAATGATGATTTTTATATTATACTTCTTCATTCTATGATGTATCTTTTAACGTTTTATGCTTTTCAATATTATGATGCACTTCTTGTGTTAGGATCGAGAGCACTAAGAGGGGGGGGGGGGAATTAGTGCAGCGGAAATCTTTCAGCGATTTAAAAACGAAAGCTGCGTTCGTCCGATAAAAACGATTTCGATGTAAAAGCCGATTCACAGTTTGTATCTAAGTGTAGTTTACGCAGAGTGCGTCTAAATGCAGTTTGCGTCTAAATGCAGATTGCGTCTAAGCGCAGTTTGCATTTAAGCGCAGTTCGCGTCTAAGCGCAGATTGCGTCTAAGCGCAGTTTGCGTCTAAACACAGTTTGCGTCTAAACACAGTTTGGGTCTAACGCAGTTTGCGTCTAAACACAGTTTGCGTCTAAACACAGTTTGCGTTTAAGCGCAGTTTGCGTCTGAGCGCAGTTGGCGTCTAAACGCAGTTTTACGTCTAAGTGCAGTTTTACGTCTAAGTGCAGTTTTACGTCTAAACACAGTTTTGCATCTAAACGCAGTTTTACGTCTAAACGCAGTTTTACGTCTAAACGCAGTTTTGCGTCTAAACGAAGTTTACGTCTAAACGGAGTTTTTACGTCAAAACGTAATTTTACGTCTAAACGCAGTTTTAAACTTTGAAAAGCATTTTATGAATACGCAGAAAGCAATTTGCAGTAATAAATGGAATCAAAACGTAAGCGTAAACTGCCGTGTAAAGATCGTACGAAAATACCGATTTACGTCTGAATGCAGATTCGGAAAGATCAGAACTTAGAGACTCGTTCGTAAAAGCGCAGAGGGCAGTAGCTATGTAGGAGGTTTGCAGTAATGATAAAGTGCTCAAAGTAAAAGCAAACCAGAGATTTAGAGTGGTTCGGTCAGTCTTGACCTACTCCACTTTTGGATTCCTCCTCCGACGAGGTCACCGACGTCAACTAGCTGCCTTCCTTCAATGGGCGAAGGCCAACTGGCCTTTTACAGTTTCACTCCTTTTGATGGGCTTAGGAGACAACCCTTACAGAACCTTTCTCTCCTCACTTTTACAATTCAGAAACTTAAAGAACAGAAGGAGGAGACTTAAAGGCTTTACAACAATTTTGAGCTCAAGAATCACAGAGAAGATCAAGATTTCGGTGTTGGTCTCTTGCTCTTTCTGTGCTGAATGGGTGGGGTATTTATAGGCCCCAACCCAGTTCAAATTTGGAGCTCAAAACGATCAAATCCCGGAATTCCGGGATCAGGCGGTTGCACCACCTCGACTAGAGAGGTTGCACCGCCGGCAGAGCTTCGAGATCGAGCCTGCGGTTGCACCTCTGTGTGGGGGGGTTGCACCGCTTGAGTCTGGCTCGGAGATCGAGCCCCAGCGGTGCCACCTCCTAAGCGAGACGGTTGCACCTCTGCCTCTCGCTTCGAGCTCGAAGACCTGAGCTCAAAGTGGTGCTACCTCTCTATCGGGGGAGGTTGCACCGCCCGGCCTAGCTCAAGACTCGAGCTCGGGCGGTTGCACCTCTTGGTGGGGCGGTTGCACTGCCCAGCCTCATTGGGAGACATAGCCCAGCGGTGCCACCTCCTCGGGCCTAGGGCGGTTGCACCTCCCGGTGCAATCCGGTCCGAATGGTTAGCTCCATTCGCCCAATTTCAATCTTTTCAGGTGCCCAATTGCCCTAAGATTAAGCTAATGGGATCACCTCCCATTTTCCAACTTAATCAACATGCTAACTACGATTAAATCTAAGACAATTTCTACAGCTTTGCTTCGATCGTCAATCGCTTCTTCCCCATGAAGTTTTGGCGAACTTCCGTCGATCATCCGATGAACCCTCGGTGATTCTTCTGCAGACTTCCGGCAAACTCCTGGACTTTTCGACGATCCACTTGGTGAGTTCGACGAAGCCGCTTTTGGCAAGCTTCTGGACTTCTCGGATCTGTTTTCGAGAATCCTTCGACGACCGTCCAACTTCGGTCGAACTCTCGAACTCCCAACGTGATCATGATCTTGACTCAAAGCAACTCCCTACTGCTTGTCTAACTTTCATAAAGTAGTTAATCCTGCACACTTATCTCAACACATAGATTAGACAACAAATGACAATTGACTTCATCATCAAAATCTGAGATTCAACAATCTCGCCCTTTTTTATGATGACAATCAATTGATAATGGAGTTATCCTTAACTCCCCCTATCTATATGCCATAGTTGAGATAAGTCAACCTTGAATTCAAGACCTAAGAATTCAAGTGACGTATTGATAAGTTAGATCAGTGAAACTTATCAATACTCCCATCATGATACCCATCATGATGTATCTCTTCAAGAATGATGTCAAGGCTTGACATACATCATCAAGTTTGTATGATTGTGTTTGTAACTATTCATCATGTAATTGAATATTATCATATAATGCTGCGAAGGACTATTACATGATGCACACATTTGAGATTTTCTAGCAAGTTTGCATTTACTTCACAAGATAGGATATCAACTCAAGACATAATGCAAACTATAGCACATGTTCATATATCTCTTGGTGATGCAAGGATGGCATAACCATACCATTGTTTATAGCATCACTCAAGTATTTGCAACTATGACATAGACATGATTATGGCAGTGTTTATCAATTCATATGTTTCTCCCCCTTTGTCATCAACAAAAAGCATGATAGCATTATCAAAAAGCATGGTAGATGTGATTCCAGCAGGTTATCACGCACATAAAGGAAGGCATGACACATATAATACTTTGAATATCTCTTCTCCTTGTTATAGTTCGTTGCTTGAAGGAGGAAAGTCATTTTTCAAAAAGTTTTTTTAGGAGTGTACAGGAAAATCCCATTTTTAGCATTCAAACCGAAAAATGAACTTCTTACATGCATTCGGTTATGAGTAAGCTACTGATTTTTAAAAACATTTGTCACGTAATTTCCAACATGTTATTTGATCAAGTGATGCCAAGGCATGTAATAGTAATAACGTCCGAAAAATAATTTTAACTAGTTTAAGTATTCGGACACATCAACATTCCTAATTCTTTTCTTATGAAATCAAATTGTTCTTCACTTAGTGGTTTTGTAAAGATATCAGCTAGTTGATATTTGGTATCAATGAACTCTATGGTTACGTCATGATTAGTGACATGATCTCGTATAAAGTGATGTCTAATATCAATATGCTTTGTTCTTGAGTGTTGTATAGGATTTTTAGTTAAGCATATTGCACTCGTGTTATCACATTTAATAGGAATATCTTTAAGATTAACTTTGTAATCTTCTAAAGTGTTTTTCATCCATACAACTTGTGCACAGCATGCACTTGCTGCAATATATTCAGCTTCGGTTGTTGATAGAGCAACCGAGCTTTGTTTCTTAGATGACCAGGATACAAGGGCATGTCCTAAAATTGACATGATCCCGATGTGTTTTTTTCTATCTAGTCTACAACCAGCTGAAGTCCATGATCAAGATAAGTTTTGTTAACTCAAAATTTTCTGATTTTGGGTACCATAATCCTAGATTTGTGGCTCTGTTAAGATATCTAAGTATTCTTTTGACTGCTTTGAGATGAGATATCTTAGGGTTTGATTGAAATCTAGTACAAAGTCCTACACCTGAACATGATGTCCTGGTCCGGTGGCGGTGAGGTAAAGTAAACTTCCTATCATACCCCCCTATAAGTCTTTTGATTAAAGCTTTCTCCACTTTCATCAATTTCTAACTTAGTGGAGGTGCTCATAGGGGTGTTAATGGCCTTTGAGTTGTTCATATTAAACTTTTTTAATAAATTCATAGCATATTTTGTTTGACTAATAAAGATGCCGTTATGTAATTGTTTGATTTGTAAGCCTAAGAAGAATGTTAATTCTCCCATTAAGCTCATTTGAATTCAAGACTCATGGTTTTAGCAAAAGATTCATGAGAGAGATTCATTTGTAGAGCCAAAGATAATATCATCAACATAAATCTGAACAATGAGAAAATTATTTTCAAAATTCTTGATAAATAATGTAGTATCAACCTTGCCTTTTTGTGAAGTTATTTTCGATAAGAAAAGAACTAAGTCTCTCATACCAAGCCCTTGGGGCTTGTTTTAAACCATAGAGAGCTTTAGTTAATCTAAACACATGATTAGGGAGGCTATCATTTTCAAAACCAGGAGGTTGTTCAACATAAACTTCTTTGAGATAAAGCCATTTAGAAAAAAGTGCTTTTAACATCCATTTGAAACAACTTAAAATTATTACTGCTAAGCGTGGGCAAGGAGCATCCTTATGGCTTCCAATCGAGCCACAGAGCTAAGGAAGGTTTCTTAAAATCGATACCTTCTTCTTGGTTGAAACCTTTGACCACTAATCTAGCCTTGTTTCTAACCACGAGACCATTTTCATTTTGCTTGTTTTGAAGACCCATTTAGTACCAATAACTAAATGGTCATTTGGCCTAGGAACAAGCTTCCACACTTCATTTCTCTCAAATTGATTTAATTCATCTTGCATTGCGATAATCCATGAATCATCTTTTTATGGCTTCAAGCAATGCATTTTGGGTTCAATTGGGAGAGAAAGGCATTTGCACAAAAGGTTTTAAGAGAAGATCGTGTTTGAACCCCTTTGATGTGTCTCCTAGGATTAGCTCCTTAGGGTGAGCATCTACATACTTCCAATCCTTGGGTAAGGATATTTTAAGTGGATGCATCCAGGTTGTTAGTTGGAGAGGGGGTTTCCTTTAAATTCAAGGAATCAAAATTAACATCTTCATCAAGATCATTTTTCGTGATTTCAGAAATCTCATTGAAAACAACATGAATGGATTCTTCAATAATTAGAGTTCTTTTATTAAAGATACGAAAGGCTTTAGAAACTGTAGAATAACCAAGAAAGATTCCTTCATCGGATTTAGCATCAAATTTTCCTAAGTTATCTTTTTCATTCAAGATAAAACACTTACACCCAAAGACTTTAAAATATGAAACGTTGGGTTTTTTATTGTTCCATAACTCATAGGGAGTTTTGGTTAGTAGAAGTCTCACTAGAACTCTATTTAAAATGTAGCATGCAGTATTTACGGCTTTGACCCAAAAATATTTGGGTAGATTGTGTTCATTCAACATGGTTCTTGCTATTTCTTGTAAATTTCGATTTTTTCTTTCTACAACTCCATTTTGTTGAGGGTTTCTAGGAGTAGAGAAATTATGGTTGTATCCATTGAGTTCACAAAATTCCTGGAAATCATGGTTTTGAAATTCACCACCATGATCACTTCTAATTGACGAAATCATAGAACCTTTTGTTAGGATCGGAGCAGCACTAAGAGGGGGGGGTGAATTAGTGCAGCGGATAAAAACTTCGGTTTTATAAAAAATCTTTCGTATGAAGAGAGCGGAACTTGACAAGTTTAATCTTGAAAGTGTATTCTTAAATATGCGCAGCAAAAGTAATAAGGAACTAAAGCATATAAGAAGGTTTGCAATAATGTAAATAGCAATAATGAAATGCAAACCAAGGATCACGCTGATTTTAGAGTGGTTCGGTCAAATGACCTACTCCACTTTGAGGCCCCTCTTGATGAGGCTCCCACCTTCCACTAGCAAGTCTCTTGAAATGGAAGGGTAAATACCCCTCTTATAACTCTTTACAAGCTGGTTCACTCTCTTACAGATTTTTCGAGAAGAGATGAGGTGAACACTAGCAAATTGAAAAGAAGACAAGCTAACACTTTTCTAAGATTTTTCTCTCAAACTCTTGCTGCTCAAAAAGGTTGTATTCTCAGCTGAGATTTGAGGGGTATTTATAGGCCTCAAGAGGATTCAAATTTGGGCTCCAAAATTTGGGCTCCAAAATTCAAATTCTCTTTGGGTTCCCGATCTTTGGTGGTGCCACCACGCCAACCAGCGGTGCCACCGCCCATTTCAGGAGGTGTCACCGCCAAAGACTGGGTGCTGGATGGTGCCACCCCTGCTCTCGGTTCACTTGGTTTGGCTTTCTTTTTTAGCCCAAACCAAATCTGACTTTATTTGATTGGCCCCCTAACAGGATATAGGATTATCTTCTTAATCCTAATCCTAATTACAAGTGAACTACATAACAAAACACATCCTAAGCAATTTAATAATCATGAACGTCAAGTCTTGTTCCAATGACTTTTCAAATGAACTTCCTTGACGGGGTCCAAGCATGCTCCCGAACTTGTGATGACTTTAATGAGTAGCTGAGACTTCTCGGTGATCTCTGCGAACCTCCAGGACGATCTCTTGGCAAACTTCCCAACAGGTTCCCGATTTCTTCTCGGTTGGTTAAAAAGCATCTCCAAACGATTCTTTGGACTCTTAAGCGTTCATGAACTTCGACTCGGTATACTTGCTTTGTGTTTTCTGTTTTATCGTAGTTAATCCTGCACACTTAACTCAATAATATGGATTAGATCAAATAACCTATCAATTGATTTTTCATCAAAAATGAGATTCAACAATCTCCCTTTTTTGATGATGACAATCAATTGATGAATGAGTTAAACATAACTCCCCTATCTATATGCCATATTATGAGAAGATAAAAAAACACTTGAATTCCATCCCATTGATTCAAGCATAACCCGATAAGTTCTAAATCATAGAGCTTATCGTGATTCTCATTAAACAATAGTGAGTACAAAACTTCTATGAAAATCATAAGTTAAATGAGAAGGGACCTAATTTTACTACTGACAGAAGATAAAGATTTTCAATATAAATTTTATGATTTAGATGTAAGGCATGCTTTCAATATGATCAATCAATCTTGTGATATTTTCAAGGATTTTGCAAGGCATATAAGTCATTCATATCAATCACTTTTCTTAATGATTTTGCAATTCATATTTTGTCATGCTATTAAGAATGATATAAGTCATCACTTTTCTCCCCCTTTGTCATCAACAAAAAGGGAAATGAGACTTGAAGCACATATTTTGTCATACAACGATTTTATCATTGAAAATTGAGTATGCAAAAATACTTACACTTAGAGTACATTTTAGAGGAAAATTCAGCATGCATTCATATTATCTAATCTATTCTTTCTATAAATAATAGAAATTGTAGATGTACAAGAGAGAGATTGGGATAAAAAAAATTCAAGTAGTAATTTCACAAAATCAAGATCATAATTCGAATACAAACTCATTCAAATCATTAAATTCATTAAAATCTCAACATTACTTTTCAATCATCATATAAGGCATTTAAAGAATTTTTGAAACATAGGAGAATGATTAATTTAAGCATACAATTTTCAAGTCATGAATGCCAATACTTTCATATTTGTAAGTATCAATTCATGAATGCCAAAGATATTATTTGTGATTCCAATTTTGCAAGATCAAGATTATGATTTAGATCAAACTTATTTAAATCAAATTGGTAACTTGAAATTCATAATCAAGTCATCAAAATCGATTTCGAGATTTCACAACATGTCATATGGAATTTGAAGGAAAATGATTAGATTCACCGAGAAATAGAAAGAAGATGAAAGACTTTACGGAAAATCCAATCAAACAAGTTTATTGTTTAGGGATAATTTAACATACCTAATTCCCTTCTAATGAATTCAAATTGGTCTTCATTCAAGGCTTTTTTGTGAATATATCTGCTAATTGATGCTTTTGTGTCAATGAATTCTAGAACAACATTATTGTTAAGGACATGATCACGTATGAAATGATGCCTAACGTCGATGTGCTTAGTTCTAGAATGCTGAATTGGATTTTTAGTAAGACATATGGCACTAGTATTATCACATTTTATGGGAATTTTTAAAGTGAATTCCATAGTCTTCCAATGTATTTTTTCATCCAAACAACTTGTGCACAGCATGCACTTGTAGCAATGTATTCGGCTTTCCACAGATAGTGCTACTGAATTTTGTTTCTTTGAAGTCCAAGAAACAAGTGCATGTCCTAAAAATTGGCATGTTCGGAGGTACTCTTTCTATCTATCCTACATCCGCCAAAATCGGCATCAAGCGTAAGCTATTAAATCAAATTTTTCAGATTTTGGATACCATAAACCTAAATTTGGAGTTCCTTTAAGATACCTAAATATTCTTTTAACACTTTTAAGATGAGATAATTTAGGATTTGATTGAAACCTAGCACAAAGTCCTACACTAAACATGATATCTGGTCTAGTGGCGGTAAGGTAGAGTAGACTACCTATCATTCCCAGTATGTTTTTTGATCGAAGTTTTCACTATTTTCATCCATATCTAACTTAGTCGAAGTACTCATAGGGGTGTTTATTGCTTTTTGAATTATCCATGTTAAATCGTTTTAACAATTCTAATGTATATTTAGATTGGTTGAGAAATACACCATCCTTAAGTTGTTTGATTTGTAATCCTAAAAAAGAAAGTTAATTCCCCATTAAACTCATTTTCAATTCATGACTCATAGATTTGGCAAATGATTCACATAGTGATTCATCCAAGAGCCAAAAATAATATCATCAACATAAATTTGTACAATAAGAAAATTATTTTCAAAATGTTTAATAAACAATGTAGTATCAACCTTGCCTTTGGTAAAATTATTTAAAATAAGAAAGGAACTAAGCCTTTCATACCAAGCTCTAGGAGCTTGTTTCAAAGCCATAGAGAGCCTTAGTCAATTTGAATACATGATTAGGAAGAAGAGAATTTTCAAATCCGGGAGGTTGTTGACATATACTTCTTGGAAATAAAACCATTCAAGAAGGCACTTTTGACATCCATTTGAAATAGTTTAAAATTGTAACTACTAGCATAGGCAAGGAGCATCCTTATGGCTTCTAATCGAGCCCACAGGAGCCGAAGGTTTCTTTGTAATCGATACCTTCTTCTTGGTTGAAACCTTTGGCCACTAATCTAGCCTTGTTTCTAACCACGATACCATTTTTTGTCTTGCTTGTTTCTAAAGACCCACTTAGTACCAATGACTAAATGGTCACTAGGTCTAGGAACAAGCTCCCCACCTTGTTTCTCTCAAATTGATTCAGTTCCTCTTGCATTGCAATAATCCAAAAATCATCTTTTATGGCCTCACAATGCACTTAGGTTCAATTTGAGAGAGGAATGGCATTAGCTTAAAAAATTCTTGAAAGAGGAACGAGTTTGAACCCCTTTAGATGTATCCCTATAATTAGCTCCTTTGGATGAGCATCTATATACTTCCATTCCTTAGGTAAGGAAATTTGGGAAGAAGGTGCATCCAAGTTGCTATTTTGAGGAGGGGGTTCATTTAAATTCAAATTATCAAAACCAATATCATCATCAAAATCATTTTTCTTATAATTTGAGACTTCATTAAAAACTACATGAGTAGACTCTTCAATTACTAAGGTTCTTTTATTAAAAAAAAAAGCTTTGAAAACGGAAGAGTAACCAAGAAAGATGCCTTCATCGGATTTTGCATCAAATTTTCCTAAGGCATCCCTTTCATTTAAAATAAAGCATTTACAACCGAAAACTTTAAAATAGGAAATATTTGGTTTTTTGTTATTCCATAATTCATAGGGAGTTTTTGATAAGGAAGGTCTTATTAGGACTCTATTCATGATGTAGCAAGCCGTATTATTCTGACTATTAAAAAATACTTAGGTAAACTATGTTCGTTTAACATAGTTCTTGCTATTTCTTGTATGTTTCTATTTTTTCTTTCAACTACTCCATTTTGTTGGGGATTTCTCGGAGTGGAGAAGTTATGATTGTATCCATTTACTTCACAAAAATTTTGGAAGTCATGGTTTTGAAATTTGCCACCATGATCACTACGAATTGATGAAATCATGAACCCTTTTTCGTTTTGAGTGAGTTTACAAAATTTAGAGAAACACTTGAAACAATCACTTTTGTGAGCTAAGAAATAGGTCCAAGTGTATCTAGAGTAGTCATCCACAATCACAAAAGCATATTTGCTTCCACCTAGACTTGTTGTATCAATTGGTCCAAATAAGTCCAAATGGATCAATTGTAACGGTCTAGTGGTGCTAATTTGATTTTTTGGTTTGAAGCTTGTTTTTATTTGTTTCCCTAGTTGACATGCATCGCATACCTTATCTTTAATAAACTTTATATTCGGAATCCCCTCGTACTAATTCTTGAGATGAGATTTTAGATATTGTTTTCATGCTTGCATGGCCTAATCTCCTATGCCAAAGCCAAGCATCATCATTTATATGGAGAAACACATTTCATTACTTAGTTCATCAAGATTGATGGTATAGACATTATTTTGTTTTAAAGCAATCATAGTCACGTTATGATTTGGTTTTTCAATAATGCACATATTTGATTCAAATCTAACGATATAACCTTTATCGCATAATTGACTAATGCTCAATAGATTATGTTTTAATTCATCAACTAGTAACACATCATCAATGGAAAAACTTAATTTGTTACCTATGGTTCCCTTGCCAATGATTTTTTGCCTTTGTTGTTGTCTCCGAAGGTGACATAGCCTTCATCCATGCTAGTGAGCTTGGTGAATTGGGATGGATCTCCCGGTCATATGCCTTGAGCATCCACTATCAAGATACCATCATTTTGCTCCTAGCATGTGATGGTGTATGTTTCTACAAGAAGGAATTATTTTTAGGTACCCATTTACTTTTGGGTGCCTCAAAAACTGATCTAACTTGTTTATCATGTTGCATAGACTTGATCATGGTTCCTTTAGGAACCCAAATCAATTTGTTCGGACTAATTTTCTTGAATGGGCATTGGTAAGTTATATGTCCATATTTGCAACAAAAGTTGCAATTGCTTTGATGTTGAACATGTAAGATAGGACCTTTAACGAAGGTGGTTGGATTTTTTGGTGAGTACTTCTCACAAATCCGATTCCACTCCTTTTAGGAACGTGGCCCTTATTTGTAAGGATCATGTTTAAGGACTTGCTACCGACCTCAATTTCTTCAAGGTGTCCTTAAGTACTAAGTTCTCATTTTGGAGAGTTTCTAAATCATGGCATTTAACACATGAAGCTAGACAATCATGATATTCAGTTTTTAATTTATCAAAAGCACATGTAAGACTATCATGCTCCTTTCTTAGCAATTTGTATTTTCTACTAATTGTCTTACATTCATCAAATAACTCATGGAAGGCATTTAATAAATCATGATAAGGTAAATCTTCATTAATTAAATCCGTTACCTCTTCTTCGAAGGCCATTAGGGCGTAGTGAGCAACTTGTTTCGGTGTTGGACTCCTCTTCTTGGGATGTGCTTGAGTCATCCCATGTTGCCTTGAGCGCCTCTTCTTCTTTGGTGTTCTCTTTTTTTGGCTTGAGGGCAATCGTTCTTGTAGTGTCCGGTTTTTTTTGCATTCATAGCAAATCACTTGGTCCTTCTTTTGTTCAAATTTATTTTTTGTATTATTTTTAAATTTGTTCTTCCTTAAATATTTTTTTGAATTTTTTGAGTCAAAAGTGCAATGTCATTGTCACTGTCCTCATCACTTGATGTTCCTTTCAAGTGGTCTTCTTGTGATTTGAGTGCCATATCCTTCCTGTTCTTTGGAAGGGGGTTCTCGAGCTCATCATGAGCTTGACATGTCATTTCAGTAGGTCATTAGAGACCCAATGAGTTCTTCAAGAGGGAATGTTTTTTAAGGTCTTTGGCCTCTTGAATGGCGTAACTTTTGGATCCCAACTTTTAGGGAGGGATCTTAAGATTTTAGTTACTAGTTCAAAGTTAGTAAAATCTTTACCAAGAGCTTTGAGTCCATTGATGACATCCGTAAACCGGTGTACATGTCTCGATGGACTCACTTGGTTTCATTCGGAAAAGTTCGTAAGAGTGTACAAGAATGTTGATTTTGGACTCTTTCACTCGGCTAGTGCCTTCATGAGTGACCTCAAGAGTTCTCCAAATATCAAAAGCCGAATCACAAATTGAAACACGATTAAATTGTTTTTTTGTCTAGTGCACAAAACAAGGCATTCATAGCCTTTGCATTTAAAGCAAAAAACCTTCTTTCTCGATTCATTCCATTTGCTCATCGGAAGAGATTTTTTTTGAAATCCGTTTTTCAACAATAGTCTAAAGCTCGAAATCCATAGAAATAAGGAAGATCCTCATCCGAAGTCTTCCAATAAACGTGTAATCCGACCCCGTTAAACATAGGTGGACGAAAGTGATAGAATGGCCCTCTTGCATGTTAGGAGTAAGCCATCTCTCTTGGGTATTAAACCAAATGTGAGAGATAACGCTCGATACCAATTGTTAGGATCGGAGCAGCACTAAGAGGGGGGGTGAATTAGTGCATGGATAAAAACTTCGGTTTTATAAAAAATCTTTTTATGAAGAGAGCGGAACTTGACAAGTTTAATCTTGAAAGCGTATTCTTAAATATGCACAGCAAAAAGTAATAAGGAACTAAAGCATATAAGAAGGTTTGCAATAATGTAAATAGCAATAATGAAATGCAAACCAAGGATCACGCTGATTTTAGAGTGGTTGGGTCAAATGACCTACTCCACTTTTATGAGGCCCCTCTTCGATGAGGCTCCCACCTTCCACTAGCAAGTCTCTTGAAATGGAAGGGTAAATACCCTCTTACAACTCTTTACAAGCGGTTCACTCTCTTACAGATTTTGAGAAGAGATGAGGTGAACACTAGCAAATTGAAAAGAAGACAAGCTAACACTTTTCTAAGATTTTTCTCTCAAACTCTTGCTGCTCAAAAGGTTGTATTCTCACTGAGATTTGAGGGGTATTTATAGGCCTCAAGAGGATTCAAATTTGGGCTCCAAAATTCAAATTCTCTTTGGGTTCCGATCTTTGGTGGTGCACACCAAAGCCAAGCAAGTGCCACCTGCCGGTGGTGCTGGGCGGTGCCACCAAGCTTCAGAGGTGTCACCGCCCAGCACTCGGGTGTCTTTGGGCGGTGCCACCGCCCTGGCTCTCTCGATTCACTTGGTTTGGCTTTCTTTTAGCCCAAACCAAATCTGATTTTTTGGCCCCAGTTGGCCCCTAACCAGGATATAGGATTATCTTCTTAATCCTAATCCTAATTACAAGTGAACTACATAACAAAACACATCCTAAGCAATTTAATAACCCATGAACGTCAAGTCTTGTTCGGCATGAAGCTTTCCAACGAACTTCCTTCGACGGGGTCCAAGCATGCTCCCGAACTTGTGATGACTTTAATGAGTAGTAGAGAGACTTCTCGGTGATCTCTGCGAACCTCCTCGACGATCTCTTTCGCAAACTTCCAACAGGTTCCCGATTTCTTCTCGGTTGGTTCCGGCAGCATCTCCGACGATTCTTCGGACTCTTAAACATTCATCGAACTCGACTCCGGTATACTTGCTTTGTGTTTTCTGTTTATCGTAGTTAATCCTGCACACTTAACTCAATAATATGGATTAGATCAAATAACCTATCAATTGATTTTATCATCAAAATCCGAGATTCAACACCTTTCTCATTCTGAACGAGTTTGCAAAACTTGGTAAAAGATCTAAGACATTCACTTTTCTGTTTTAAGAAGTAAGTCCATGTGTATCTGCTATAGTCATCCACGATGACGAAAGCGTATTTGCTACCTCCTAGGCTTGATGTGGAGATGGGTCCGAACAAGTCCATATGGATCAATTGTAAGGGCCTAGAGGTGCTTATTTGATTTTTAGATTTGAAGCTACTCTTAATTTGTTTACCTAATTGGCAGGCATCACATACATTATCTTTGATGAACTTGATATGAGGAATTCCTCGTACAAGTTCTTTGGATAATATTTGAGTGATTAGCTTCATGCTAGCATAACCTAATCTTCTGTGCCATATCCAAGCATTCTCATTTAAAGCAGAAAAACATATTTCATTACATAAATCATTGATGTCAATAGTGTATACGTTATTTTGTTTTAATGCAATCATAGATATGTTTTTATGTGGTTTTTCAATGATGCAAGCATTAGATTCAAATCTGATAATATATCCTTTATCACACAATTGACTAATGCTCAAGAGGTTATGTTTTAGACCATCAACTATCAAAACATCTTCAATAGAGAAGTTGGATTTGTTACCTATGGTTCCTTTGCCAATGATTTTACCCTTGTTGTTGTCTCCGAAGGTGACATATCCTTCGTCTATGCTAGTGAGCTTAGAGAATTGGGATGGATCTCCGGTAATATGCCTTGAGCATCCACTATCATGGTACCATCTCTTGCTCCTAGCTTGCGATGGTTTAGTTTTCTACAAGAAAGGATGATGTTTAGGTACCCATTTGCTTTTGGGTTCCTCACAAATAGATCTACATTTTCTATCATGTTGCATAGAATTTGTCATGGTTCCTTTAGGAACCCAAATCAATTTGTTTGGACTAAATTTCCTGAATGGACAATAATACGTCCTGTGTCCGAACTTGCAACAAAAGTTGCATTTGCTTTGATGTCTAATATGTAAGATGGGGCCTTTTACGAAGGTAGTTGGATTTTGGTGAGGACTCCTCACAAATCCAATCCCACTTCTTTTGGAAACATGACCCTTGTTTGTAAGGATCATGTTTAATGACTTGCTACCAACCTCGAATTTCTTGAAGGTGTCCTTAAGTAGCAAGTTTTCTTTTTGAAAAGTTTCTAGATCATGGCATTTTATGCATGAGTTTAAACTATCACTATGTTCAGCATTTAACTTATCAAACTTGTAAATAAGACTATCATACTCCTTTTTTAGCAATTTGTATTTACCACTAATAGTCTTACACTCATCAAACAATTCATGGAAAGCATTTAATAATTAGGTGAATGATAAATCTGCATCTAATGAATTTGTTACCTCGTCTCCGATGGCCATTAAGGCGAATGAGCAACTTGCTGTCGGTGTTGGACTCCTCTTCTTCGATCTTTCGAAGTCATCCCATGTTGCTTGAAGAGCCTTCTTCTTTGATGCTCTCCTTTTGACTTGGGGACAGTCACTCTTGTAGTGTCCCGGCTTTTTTTGCATTCATAGCAGATCACTTGGTCCTTCTTGGGTTCAAGTTTAATTTTTTGCATCATTCTTAAACTTGTTTCTTTTAAAGAACTTTTTAAACTTTCTTGTTAGAAGTGCCAAGTCATCATCATAGTCCTCATCACTTGAGTTTTCTCTCAAGTGGCATTCCAAGTTTTGAGTGCTATATCCTTCCTGTTCTTTGAAGGATGTCTTCTTGCTCTTCATGAGCTTTACAAGTCATTTCGTAGGTCATTAATGACCCGATTAGTTCTTCAAGAGGGAAGTTATGCAGATCTTTTGCCTCTTGAATAGCAGTGACTTTAGGATCCCAACTTTTAGGAAGGGATCTTAGTATCTTATTTACGAGTTCAAAATCGAAAAAACTTTTTCCGAGTCCTTTTAGACCGTTGGCGACATCCGTGAAAAAGGTAAACATGTCGCCAATGGTTTCACTTTCGGTTTCATTAGGAAAAGTTCAAAAGAATGCAACAACAGATTGATTTTTGACTCTTTTCACTCTACTTGTGCCCTCGTGGGTCACTTCAAGTGTGTGCCAAATATCAAATGCAGTTTCGCAAGTTGAAACACGATTAAACTCATTTTTTTTTATCAAGTCTTAAAATAAGGCATTCATAGCCTTTGCATTAAGAGCGAAAGCCTTCTTTTCCAATTCATTCCAATCGATCATTGGAAGAGAAGACTTTGAAAATCCGTTTTCAACAAGGTTCCACAGTTCAAAATCCATAGAAATAAGAAAGATCCTCATTCGGGTCTTCCAGTAGGTGTAGTCCGTCCCACTGAACATGGGTGGACGTGTAATAGAATGCCCCTCTTGGTTTCCAGCGTATGCCATCTCTCTTGGGTTTTAATCCGTTAGAGAGTTAACCTTGCTCTGATACCAATTGTTAGGATTGAGAGCACTAAGAGGGGGGGGGAATTAGTGCAGCGGAAATCTTTCAGCGATTTAAAACAAAAGCTGCGTCGTCCGATAAAAACGATTTGATGTAAAAGCCGATTCACAGTTTGTATCTAATGAAGTTTACGAAGTTTGCGTCTAAATGCAGTTTCGTCTAAATGCAGATTTGCGTCTAGCGCAGTTTGCATTTTTAGCGCAGTTTATGTCTCTGGTTTAGATTGGCGTCTAAAGCAGTTTCGTCTAAACACAGTTTCGCGTCTAAGCGCGGTTTCGTCTAAACACAGTTTGTGTCTAAACACAGTTTCGTTTAAAGTTTGCGTCTGAGCGCAGTTTGCGTCTAAACACAGTTTTACGTCTAAGTGCAGTTTTACGTCTAAACGCAGTTTTGCGTCTAAACGCAGTTTTATGTCTAAACGCAGTTTTACGTCTAAACACAGTTTTGCGTCTAAACGCAGTTTACGTCTAAACGCAGTTTTTACGTCAAAGCGTAATTTTACGTCTAAACGCAGTTTTACGTCTAAACGCAGTTTTAAACTTTGAAAAGCGTTTTATGAATACGCAGAAAGCAATTTGCAGTTATAAATGGAATCAAAACGTAAGCGTAAACTGCCGTGTAAAGATCGTACGAAAACACCGATTTACGCCCTGAATGCAGATTCGGAAAGATCAGAACTTAGAGACTCGCTTAAAAGCGCCAGAGGGCAGTAGCTATGTAGGAGGTTTGCAGTAATGATAAAGTGCTCAAAGTAAAAGCAAACCAAAGATTTAGAGTGGGTTGGTCGGTCTTGACCTACTCCACTTTTGGCTTCCTCCTCCGACGAGGGTCACCACGGACGCCAACTAGCTGCCTTCCTTCAATGGGCTGAAGGCCAACCGGCCTTTACAGTTTCACTCCTTTTGATGGGCTCAGGAGACAACCCTTACAGAACCTTTCTCTCCTCACTTTTTTACAATTCAGAAACTTAAAGACAGAAGGAGGAGACTTAAAGGCTTTACAACAATTTTGAGCTCAAGAATCACAGAGAAGATCAAGATTTCAGTGTTGGTCTCTTGCTCTTTTCAGGCTGAATGGGTGGGGTATTTATAGGCCCCAACCCAAAGTGCAAATTTGAGCTCAAAACGATCAAATCCCGGAATTCGGGATCGAAGGAACACACCTCCTGATTTGGAGAGGTTGCACCGCCCGGCAGAGCTGGAGATCGAGCCGTGCGGTTGCACCTCTGTCGGGGCTGTTGCACCGCCCGAAGTGCGGGCTCGGAGATCGAGCCCCAAGCGGTGCCACCTCGACCGAGGCGGTTGCAACTCTCTACCCGAGCTCAAGACCGAGCTCGAGGCGGTACCTCTCTCTGTCAAGGAGGTTGCACCGCCCGATCTAGCTCAAGGAAGCACGGGTTGCACCTCTAGGTGGGGCGGTTGCACCGCCGATCTCATTGGGGAGAGACATAGCCCAGCGGTGCCACCTCCTGGTGCAATCGGGGTCCGAATGGTTAGCTCCATTCGCCCAATTTCAATCTTTTAGGGGCCCAATTGCCCCAAGATTAAGCTAATGGGATCACCTCCCATTTTCCAACTTAATCAACGTGCTAACTACGATTAAATCTAAGACAATTTTTTGCAGCTTTGTTCGATGCATCAATCGCTTCTTCCGGCGAAGTTTCGATTTAACTTCCGTCGATCATCCGATGAACCCTCGGTGATTCTTCTGCGGACTTCCAGCAAACTCCACGGACTTTGCGACGATCCACTTGGCGAAGTTCACGAAGCTTGGCTTGGCAAGCTTACGGACTTCTCGGATCTGTTCTCGCAGAACCTCCGACGACCGTCCGAACTTCCGTCGAACTCTCGAACTCCTAACGTGATAATGATCTTGACTCCGGCGCAACTCCTGCTGCTTGTCTAACTTTCATCGTAGTTAATCCTGCACACTTATCTCAACACATAGATTAGACAACAAATGACAATTGACTTCATCATCAAAATCTGAGATTCAACATCTTGATGATGGTATGATGCATGCAACACTCTAAGAATTAGGCATACTAAATCTTCCAAATTTATGAATTATTTTTTTAGATTTCTCGGCTTTTCATAACTTGAATTTTTCACATAAATCAAGATCGTCTTTCTATTTGCAAAAGAAGAGCTTTGATTCATGGATTTTTTATTAATAACTTGATCTTTTATCAATTCCTATCAATCATTCTTCCTTCTATTTACAAGAAAAGGGATTTGATTTATAAAGTTTTATTCATGGATTTTTTATCATTTATTTGATGCTCCTTTCTCATGAATTCTTCCTCACTCTTCTTACGAAAGAAGAATTTTCATTCATGGACTCTTAGTATTTGATGATTATTTGCAAGAATAGGGATTTGATTTTGTATAGTCATCTTGATTCTTTTAATGAATCCTTTCTCTTTGCTAAAATTGAAGCTTGATTAAGTGAAACTCATTTATTATGGATTTGACTTGGTTCAAATCATTTGATGAATTTGGTTCTTGATTTTTTTTTTTTTTTTTTTTTGTGTGTGGAGAATGAATTCCTCCCTTACTCTTCTTTCTCCTCTTCTTATTTTTTTTTATGACAAAGGAAGAAAGAAACTTACACATCTTAAGAGAACCATAAAGCTCTTGCAATCTAAAGCAAAATGCTAGCTTCTCATTTTTCATGTAAAGTTTTTTTTGCTTAACTTCTCATTTTTACTAGCTTGGATAAATTAGTGTAAAGCTTACTTGATATACTTTTAAACAATTATATTGTTGAATGATTCTCCTTTTTGTTGATGACAAAGTGAGAGAAATGATGATTGATAAAAAAATATTGATTTAAGCATGAGAAATGATGAATCTTTGGTATCATGAAATGATAAATGACATCATAATCAAAGTTTTAATAACATGCATGTTATGGAAATGATGAATGTTTAGTATCATGAAATGATAAATGACATCATAATCAAAGTTTTAACATCATACATGTTATGGAAATGATGAATGTTGGGTATCATGAAATGATAAATGGTATCATGTTCAAAATATTGATTTAATGCATAAAGAGTTAAATGCTTAAAACTTTAATGTCTTCATATCACGTATGATATGCCCAAAATGATGTATCATGAATGCTTAAGTAGCATGTATGATATGCCCAAAGTGATGTTGATTTATTTTTGCTATCATGCATAAAGTGAGTTTGAAATGTAAGGTTTTGAAATTGTGTATGTTTTAATGATGCACATCATATTGATATGTTGATATTGTATATTGCATTTGATCACTATGATAGAAAGTGTTTAACTTGAATTCAAAAGTTGTAATTCCATTTGAGTCCAAGTTTATTTTATCTCAATGTGGCATATAAATAGGGAGAGTTAAAGTTAACTCCATCATCAATTGGTTGTCATCATAAAAAATGGAGAGATTATTGAATCACAGATTTTGATGATGAAATCAATTGATAAATTAATGATCTAATCCATGTGTTGAGATAAGTGTTGTAGGATTAACTATGATAATGGATAAGGCATAAAGTAGATATTGGGCTGGAGTAAAAAATCGGATGATATGGTGAAGATTCAAACGATGTGTCGGAAGCTCACCGAGACTTCATTGGGAGTTCGTTGAGAGCTCGTCGAGAGTTCGTTAAAAGCTCATTGAGAGTTCATTGGGAGTTCGCTAAGAGTTCGCAAAAAGCATACCAAAAAGTTCACTAGAAGTTCATCGAGACTTTCTCGGAAGAACGATTGACATACTGGACAAAGATTACTTAGTTAATGCCTTAATTATCATAGTTAGAATCAAGATTAAGTTAGGATTAGGAGGTAATCTCACTAACTCATTTAGGGGCCAACTGGGCCTAAAATAGGGTTGAGTTAGGTTAGATGGAAGGCTCACTCAGCTATTTGGAGCCATACCAAGCGGTGGCACCACCTAGGGTGGGTAGTGGAACTGCTTGAGGCTTATCTTTCCAAGTGGTTTGGGTGGTGGTACCATCGGCAGTTAATGCTACCAGGCGATGGTACCATCATAGTCTAGTTTTCGAGACTCTATTAGGCAATAGTACCACCAGACTGGTACTACCGTCTGATAGGGTGGTGGTACCGCCTAGTGTTAGAGTGCTTGGCAATGAAACCACCCAATAATAGTGGTGGTACCGCCAATACCCCAGAAATCCGGGAAGAGACACTTTTTGGCTCAAATTATGAAACCTTTAGGGCATATAAATACCCCACTCCTTTCTGCATAAAAAGAGAATGAAAAGAGTAGAAAAGTGTGAAAAAATCTTTAAGTGCTGGGGTGTAAAAGTGTTGTAAAAGTACCAAGGGTCCTCCTCCTCTTTCTTCAGCTTTGTAATCATTAGAGAAGAGGTGTGAGGCTTATAAGGGTTGTCTCCTAAACCTATGAAAAGGAGAAAAGTTTTGTAAGAATGTAGTTGTTCTTCGCCTATTGAAGGAAGACTATTAGTAGACGCCGGTGACCTTGTTGGAGGAGGAATTGAAAGTGGGCGTAGGTCACAATGACCAAACCACTATAAACCTGATGCGTTATTTCCTTACTACTTTCTTTCATTACTTATTTGCACTCTACGCTTTACATTTACTCTAAATTATTACTTTCATTACTTTTCGATACGGGCTTTAACAAAATGATTTTATCAAACGAAACTTTCTAAATTATTGTAATAGTTATCATTGCACTAATTCACCCCCCACCCCTCTTAGTGTCATATTGATCCTAACACCTGGCACACAAAAGTGAAATTTTGTAAACTTGTTCAAAATAAAGAAGGCTTTATGATTTCATCTATACATAGTGATTACGGTGGTGAGTTTCAAAACCATGATTTCTAAAACTTTTGTAAATCAAATGGGTATAACTATAATTTCTCTACTTCAAGAAAAACATAACAAAATGGAGTAGTTGAAAGAAAAAATAGGAGTTTACAAGAAATGATAAGAACCATGTTAAACGAACATAGCCTACCCAAATATTTTTGGGCAGAAGCCGTTAACACAACATGCTATGTCATAAATAGGGTTCTAGTAAGACTATTACTTTCCAAAACTCCTTATGAGTTATGGAATAACAAAAAACCCAATGTTGTATATTTTAAAGTTTTTGATTTTAATTATTTTATTTTAAACGAAAAAGATGCCTTAAGAAAATTTGATGCAAAATCCGATAAAAGTATTTTTCTTGATCATTCTTCTACTTCTAAAGCATTTTGTGTGTTTAATAAAATAACTTTAGTTATAGACGAATCTATTCATGTTGTTTTCAATGAGATTTCCAAATCCAAGAAAAATGATTTTGATGATGATTTTGATTTCAATGGTTTAAATTTGAATGAACCCTCTCCTCCCACTTGCAACTTGGATGCATCTTCTTTCAAAGAATCCTTACCTAATGATTAGAAATATATAGATGCTCATCTTAAGGAGCTAATCATTGGAGACACTTCAAAAGGTGTTCAAACTCGTTCTTCTCTTCAAATTTTTGTGTGAATGTAATCTTTTTGTCTCAAATTAAACCTAAATGCATTGATGAGGCCCTGAAAGATGATTCATATATTATTGTAATACATGAGGAATTAAATCAATTTGAGAGAAATGAGATATGGAAGCTTGTTCCTAGACCTAGCGACCATTTGGTAATTGGTACTAAATGGGTCTTCAAAAACTAGTATGATGAACTTAGTATTATAGTTAGAAACAAGGCTAGATTAGTGGCCAACGGTTTCAATTAAGAAGAATATATCGATTATGAAGAAATCTTCGCTCTTGTAGCTAGACTTGAAGCCATAAGGATTCTCAATGCCTATACTAGTTATAATAATTTTAAATTATTCCAAATGGATGTTAAAAGTACTTTTCCTAATGGCTTTATTTCTTAAGAAGTTTATGTTGAAAAACCTCCTGAATTTTTTGAGAATGCTAACTTTTTGTATCATGTGTTTAAGTTGACTAAGGATCTCTATGGATTAAAACAAGCCCCTAGGGCTTGGTATAAGAGACTTAGTTCTTTTCTTATTCAAAATAATTTTATGAAAGGCAAGATTAATACTATATTATTTATCAAATATTTTAAAAATAATTTTCTCATTGTTCAAATTTATGTTGATGATATCATTTTGGATCTTCAAATGAGTCTTTATGTGAATATTTTGTCAATAGTATGAGCCATGAATTTGAAATGAGTTTGATGGGGGAATTAACTTTTTCCTTAGGTTTACAAATCAAATAATTTAGTGATGAATTTTTGGTTAGTCAAACAAAATATACTTTAGATCTATTAAAATGATTTAATATGGATAATGCTACGGCTATTAATACACTAATGAGTACTTCTATAAAATTAGATATAGATATTAATGGAGAATGTTTTGATCAAAAGACTTTTAAGGGTATGATAGATAGTTTATTATACCTCATAGCAACTATACCCGATATCATGTTTAGTGTTAGACTATGTACTATATTTCAATCTAATCCTAGGTAATCTCACTTAAAAGCTATTAAAATGATTTTTAGATACCTAAAATGAACTCCTAATCTAGTATTATGGTAGCCAAAAACTAGAAATCATGAATTGATTGCTTATACCAATGCTGATTTTGCTGGGTGTCAAATAGATAAAAAATGTACATTTAGAACATGTCACTCTTAGGTCATGCACTTATCTCTTGGTCTTCCAAGAAACAAAACTCGATTGCATTATCTACAATCAAAGCTGAATATATAATAGCATATGCATGCACAAGTTATATGGATCAAAAATGCTTTAGAAGATTATGAAATTTATTTGAAAAATATTTCTATAAAATACGATAACAGTAGTGCAATATGTTTAACTAAGAATCTTATTTAACACTCTAGAACTAAATATATTGACATTATGCATCATTTTATAAGAGATCATGTTAATAATCATGACATATCTTTAGAATTTGTTAATACAAAGTATCAATTAGAAGATATTTTTATCAAACCATTAAATGAGGAATAATTTGATTTTATTAGAAAAGAATTAGGTATGTTAAATCTTTCGAATGCATGAGTTCCTCTTATATATTTTTTGGATTTCTCGGTTTTTCATAACTTGAAATTTTCTTTTAAATTGAGATTGTCTTATATGAATCTTTCCTCTTTCTATTTGCAAAAGAAGAGCCTTGATTCATGGATTTTTTATCCTTCTTTTAATGATCTTTCCCCATAAATTCTTCCTCACTCTACTGGCAAAAGAAGAATTTTTATCCATGGACTTTTAGAATATGATTTGATTTTCTTATTTTGGTATAGACATCTTGATCCTTTATGATGAATCCTCTCTTTTTGCTATAGTAGAAGCTTATCCAATGAAACTTAACTTTCATGAATTTGGTTCTTGGTTTTTTATTGAGAATGAATTCCTCCCTAACTCTTCTTCCTCTTTTTCTTGTTTTTATAACCAAGGAAGAAAGAAAATTACATATCTCAAAAAGAATCAAAAAGCTCCTGCACATCTAAAGCAAAAATGCTAGCTTTTCTATTTCAAAAAGCAAAAGCAGTTATCATGTAAAGTTTTTGCTTAACTTCTCATTTTTGCTAGCTTGGATAAATTGGTATAAAACTTACTTGAATAATTTAAAACACTTGTATTGTTGAATGATTCTCCTTTTTGTTAATGACAAAAAGAGAGAAATGATAAATGTTTGGTATTATGATCAAAATATTGATTTTAATGCATGAAGTGATAAATGCTTAAAATTTTAATATCTTAGCATCATTAATGTTATGCTCAAAATGATGTATCATGAATGCTTTAGTATCATACATGGGAGAAATGATGAATGTTTGGTATCATGATTCAAATGTTGATTTAATGGATGAAATGATAAAAAATTTAATGTCTTAGCATCATTAATGTTATACCCAAAATAATGTATCATGAATACTTTAGTATCATGTATGATATACACACAGTGATGATTAATTTATTTTTGGTATCATGCATGAAGTGAGGATGAAAAGTAAAGTTTTGAAATTGTGTATGAAATTTTGATTTGATATATTGTATTCAATCCTTATGATCGAAATTATTTCACTTGAATTCAAAGGTCATTATTCCTTTTCAATTTAAGTCTGCTTAACTTAATATGGCATATAGATAGGGGGAGTTGAGGTTAACTTCAACATCAATTGATTGTCATTATAAAAAAGGAGAAGATTGTTCAATCTCGGATTTTGATGATGAAATTAATTGATAAATTATTGAGATAAATGTTCTAGGATTAACTATGATAATAAATAAGGCATAAAGCAGATGTTGGGTCGGAGTCAAAGATCAGACGATATAACGAAGATTCTAATGATATGTTGGAAGCTCATCGAGAGCTCGTCGAGAGTTCATCGAGAGTTCGCCGAGAGTTCATCGAGAGTTCGCCGAGAGTTCGTCGAGAGCTCTCTGAGAAGTTGCGGTCATTGCCGATCGAGATAGGAAGGGGAAGAATCTATAAGATGCAATCTGTGAGATGCATGTGCAACTCACCAACCATAGGAGCAGGTTGTCGAAGCAAGTAGCTGCAAGAAAGCCACCGACTTAGATAGGAGAAGAGATCATTACGATGGCACTTATTTGGACTCTTGACAGAGAGTGCAATGCTGGCCGTTAGAGTAGCAGAGGTGGCCAGTTAGAAGCTTTTGGAGCTCCAACCGGAGTGGTGGCGCCACTGCTTGAGACTTTGCAAGTGTAGTGGGAGTGACGATAGCAAAGAACATAATTTCTCATCGATGAGAAGATAAGTATTGCTCTAAGGCAATGGCTCTGATACTATAATAAACTATGAAATATAATTACAGAGTATGTTTGAGATAGCGAACTTGATGACTATTTATACATATTAGTAAAGAGGATTTTCCTCGACCGCTCAAAGAGTTCCTCGTGCAATTGAACAAATCTGATATGCTATTACAACATCTTGTGCAAGCTCACCATCACTATCGGACGGAGCTCAGGAAGGACCGTGCCTTGCCATGCCATCAGCGCCAGCTCTACGTACCGGAAGACGTCCCGAGGCGATGCTACATGTACTTACGACAAGTCCAGACCTACACATCATCTATATATATGTCAAGACCATGGGGTGGCGGATTGCTCACAAAAAGATTGAACGTGTACTTCAAGGAAGCCTATCCCGCTCATCACTCTCGTGGGTACGCATTTCTGATGTTGGCATAAGCAAAGGCGTCTGATTTAGCGTAATTTGGCTGAGGATTTCACATCACATGCATTGAGAAACGAAGTTGTTTCTGTGCCACCTGTTGTTTTACATTGTTCTTCCTTGGTATACGTACTACTTGGCTGCCCAGGAAGAAATGGAGAGGCCTGAACATGATTCGGACGAAGAAGGGAATGAGATCGCGGTTGATGCTTGCTGCTGCATCATATTCAGGTAATTGCCAAAGAAAAAAGAGAGGTGGACCCCTATTTGTTTAGTTCCTCCTACACCAATCAAACAAAGAGAGCCCCTACTTCTTTACCTTGTATTTTTGGAACGGTGTTACCATCTCCATCTCCATCTCCATGTCCATGTCCATGATCGAAGGAGGTTTCGACACCCTTCCAAGGCGACGATACAATACAGCGGCCTTGATGCTATCCAATGTCGGAGGTCGCCGGAGGAACCAACCGTCCCACCAAGCTATGGCTCCAAGGCCGTCGCCATTCGGCAAGTTGGGCATCGTCGAACGCCAAGAAGTCAGACGAGTCACTCTTGATCCTCTTAAACTTTGAAATCAGAGAACACCAAAGAGTTCACCGGAGAGGACCGTCCCGCCAGCACCTGAGCCCAGGTGACCGGAGCACGTAGAGACGATCTGGCCCCTGTATACTTTTCCTGGAGAACTCATCCATCCACCCACCATGGCAACCGACCTCTCTCGCAATTTAAGGTACTAAGTCTGTACAAACCAGGAGCCCAAATCTTGATACGAGCTCGCTCGAGGGTGAGTCATAGATTAGTTTGGAATTAAAAAGTCCTAAATCAGCCAGGAGTTAGGATTCCTAAACCCAGTAGGAGTATCGACTCCTAAACCAAATCTTGATAGGAATTAAGAAAAGTCGTAAATCAGATAGATAGGAGTTAGTATTCGTAATCCCAGTAGGAGTTGGGAGTCCTAAACTAAATACGAGTATGATTCTTAAACGGTTCCGGACTCGGAGATTTAACACTATAAATAAAAAAAGTATAGTCTCCCCCAAACCAAACTGAGTACAACACCAAATCAAATCGGATTGAGAGAGTGGAGTTGGAGTGGCCCTTCAAAGTTGTTTAGGTATGATCTTACTTTTTATTATTCATTATGGTGTTTCTTTCTCCGCACTTGTGCTTTACTTTCTTTACGATCTCAATTAATTTTTACCATTTTGAACATAATTTAATCGTATATTCTTTATTCTCCGACACATATGAAATTATTATTAGTTTTTGCTTTTTCAGATTAGATATCGTTTGTGATACTACTGGCATCAACAGTTTTAGCGATCACAGGACAGATTGCCAATGTCGCGCAACTCGCGGGACTTGACGCTGTCCGCCTCATCATCATCATCGTGGAGGCCGCTGCGAAAGCACGAATCCAGAAGAAGAATTGTCGAGAACTGTCGGATTACTTGCAGCTCATTGGCCATCTCTTGGAACCACTCGACATGTCGGATCTCAAGACGTATCCTGAGACGAGAGCGGTATTGGAGCGACTGGAGAATGCTCTGAAGAAGGCCTACATTCTCGTCAACATTTGCCAGAATCATAGCTTTCTGTATCTCATGGCCATGGGGTGGATGCTTGAGCATCGGTTCCAGAAGGTAGAAGCGGAGATAGAACGGTATTTGAGGCTTATTCCGCTCATCAATCTCGTGGACGTCCAGCGAGCCAAGGTATATACGCATCTCTATATTCTACGATGTGTTATTATTTTATAATTTTGTACTATTATTGTGTAGTAATTTGAACTTTCATTACCCAAAAAATTAATTTTCGAAGTTCATCTTCTTCTGAGTCCCAATCAAATTTAATTAACAATGCCTTTTATTTTGTTTTTGTTTTGTTCCCCTCCTCTCGCAAGAAGGCCAACCACAGAATGGGAAGTCTACTTTGCTCTAGAGTCGAAAATGCATTCCTTGGGATCTTCAGACTCACCAATAGGCTTCAGGTAGAAAAACCAGCAAGAAGTGGACTTGGACTTGGAGTCGAAACAGCAGCAGGAACGGGTGGTACCGGAGTCGAGGTCGATGCCAACCCAGACCTTGAGACCTTCCCCGCTTAGCCAATTGAAGCGTGCCACAAGGAACTTCTCGCATGGGAACATTGTTGGGGAAGGAGAATTCGCAGTCGTATACAAAGGTCGGATGGATGACAAATTCGTTGCTGTAAAGACATGGAAGCTAAACACCAACCAAGGGTTACAGGAGTGGGTGGTGATTCCCTAGACTTGACTTGACTTGACTTTCCATCCAATATAACGACTATTTGGTCCCCTGTTTTTTTGCTTGCTTACTAATTCGATTTAATATTCTACTTCTGATTTGTGTGCTTAATTAATTTCTTTTTGTTTCCTGTTTCTTGGGGTGTTGCGCAGAACGAGATGAACGTTTTGCGGAAGCTGTCGCATCCCAACCTCATCAGGCTGCTGGGCTACTGCAAGGAAGAGAACGCCGCGTTCCATCTCGTCTACGAGTTCATGGCTAACGGGAGCTTACAGGATCATCTTCTTGAGAGTGAGTATTATACTGTATTCTGATATCCGCGCCAAAGAGAAATCATCTGACAGGATCATCTTCTTCAACAGAAGGGAAGCCACCGCTCTCGTGGAAGCTGAGAATTAAAATAGCAATCGGTGCTGCTCGATGTCTTCGTTTTCTACATAAATCGAACAAGCGCATCATCCATCGGGACGTGAAGCCCTCGGTCATCCTGCTTGACTCCGTATGTGATCTTCTCTTTTACGCACGCTTTGTACAACAATCTAATTTCTCTGTTAAAAATGGGGTGCCCTCAATCTTTCTTTGTTCCCTTGCAGGACTTCAACCCAAAGCTATCCGGCTTAGGTTGGTCATTGTCATTGAAGGGCCGGACCGGTGGCGGGTCGTGTCTCAACGCATGTCTTGGGCACACCTGGATATTTGGACCCCGATACATCACCACCGGTAATGCGCACAACTTATATATATCATGCAAGATAGCATATTACGTGTTACTCGTCCGTCGCCATTTAATACGAGTGAGTGTCTCCTTGATCAATCAGGTCATCCGGACGCGAAAGACGGACGTGTATGCATTCGGGATGGTGTTGTTGCTGCAGATGCTCCTGGTGGGAAGGTGTTCGATCCGATCGACCGCGGCGCTGAACGCCACTTGGCACAATTAGCTAAGTCTCATCTCTCATCGGATGCCAAAGAGCTAGCGAGTCTAATGGACCCAAAACTCAATGGGGAGTATCCACCGGCGACCGCTTCTCGATTGGCCCGAATCATCGAAGCATGTATCGAGAAGGAGCATAAGCTCCGACCAACCATGAAGGATGTTGTGAAAGTCCTCGAGAAGATTGACGCCATAAGAATAGGAGATTAGAAGCTGTTCATAATTCTGTAAATATTAAAATAATATTCAGAGGTCGTACTTGCGGTTGGAATTAGATGAATGGTTCCAAGTGTTCAGTCTTCAGTCGACAACACATTTTGAATGCCTCCCACGTTATACTGCAAACATATTTCTTTTTTTCCTTTTCCTTATTACCACTGCCAATATTTAAATCAATATAACGAGAAGTCCAAACAAGGTAACCCAATATATCGTCATCCTCGTACCAAGCAACTAAAAGGTAGGCCAACAAATCGGTTCATCAACAATTTGTTAACCCAATAATTCATAAATTAAATATGCAGTAGAATATCAAGTTCTCTTCAGCTATACTTGTTCGAGAATAAGCTAAGCTTTGGATAAATAACACAAAATTAATTGGATGGCTGATGTACTCAACAACAGTTGGTGTCTTTTGGTCTGTGCTTAGTCACATCAAAACTCATTCTTATATAAAAGATGCAATACGTGAATCATAATGGTTGTATCCAATTCATTGAATACTTCATTCCGTTCCATATATTACAATGCAAAACATTCTCTAAATGAGCACTTCATAAGTCAATTACTTATTAATGTTTCTCAATCATTCAGGGGACAAACTTTATTCATGCATACTTTATGTGCAAAAAATACTATTTATAAAGTTAAAAATAATATTTCACATCAAATACTAGATAAACTAATAATCTCCATATGCTCCACATAACCTTTTATATTGCATTGTCGACAAACATTTTGGTCATGAGATTCACAATCATTAGCTCAATGCTAGCATGATGAATATCTACTTCAAGCTTTTTTACGATATTTTATATTGATATGCTTATTGTAACTTTTGATTTCATCATTCTTAGAAAAAATATACACCGTTTGAGTGGTCACAATATATCTTTATAAGTTGACTAATTGAATCGATAACTCTTAGTCCCATGTTCTGCAACCATAATGCCTATATAGTAGCTTCACAGGAACCAATAAACTGTGCTTTCGGATGAAGTTCTGCAATCATAATGCCTATATAGTAGTTTTACAGGAACCAATAAATTTTGCTTTTGCCGAAATGCCTATATAGTAGCTTCACAGAACCTATAAATTTTGCTTTTGGATGAAGTTCTGCAGCTATAATTACTTCACAGGAACCTATATAGTAGGTTCACAGGAACTAATTGAATCGACAATTCTTAGCCTCGTGATGAAGTTCTGCTTTTGGATGAAGCAACTACATTTTGCTACACTACACCTCTAGCTACTATATATATATATATATATATATATATATATATATATATATATATCTAAAAGTAACTTTCCAGTGTTCACACAACGTTAAGTTGATTAGAATGTCTATAAGGTAGTATATAATCCTTGGTTCGTTGTAAATATTTTATTATTTTCTTTGCATAAGATTTGACTTGGTTTCAATATCTCTATTTTAAATTCTTCTCCTCTAATACATTTTAGAGTCCTCGTTGATCCTATATCAAGTCCTAGATCCAAAATTCAAGTCTTTAAACCAAATAAATATTTTTTTTATTTTTTATAAAATAATCTCAAAATTTTATATATAAGCTTTTCACTTTAATCAAGCCTTGAAAATTCGAGCAGCAATATCGGAAGAACATAGTGTTTTGTCATGGTATATGGGACTTAGTCTCATCTCATTTTGTCATACGAAATTATGATATGTTCATCAATAAGTATAAAGTAAGACTTGTTGTAAAATGATTTCATCAACGTCGAAACTAAGTACCATGACACATTTAGATCAGTTATGAAATCAATAATAATTTATATTATTTTATCTTACTTTGTCTAACAATTGAGGACTTTAATAGTTCAACACGAATAATGCATTTCTTATGATCATATTTCCGACAATATATTTATGAGGTAATCTCAAAGCTTTATTGATCATTATATCCCTTAACATATCAATAAGTTGTGCAAGGCCTTTTATAGTCTTAAGCGGGCTCCTCATGCTTAGTATTATGAACTTCCAACACATATAGTTTTAGTTGGATTTAACAATTCTTAATCTGATAATTCATTATTCATTTATTCTCATGAAGGCATAATCATATTTTTACTAATTTATATGGATGACTTAATTATTATTGGTACTAAATTAGTAATAATTAATCAACTTATTTAACAGCTTAGAAATAGGTTTTCTATCAAATATCTCAAATCCCTTAGCTATTTTCTTGGGGTTCAAGTAATTAACATGGCAAATGGTTTATTTCTTTCTCAATAAAAATATATTTATGATATTTTTTATCACACCAAAATGCCTGAAGCCAAAACTATTACTACACCAATTGCTATAAGTGTTCATTGTAAAAAAACTCTATTTGATAGTGCTAATCTCGATGACACCTCCGTGTATCATTTGTTGATAATCTATAGTAATCAACATTTACTCATTTGAATATTATATATGTAGTGAATAAATTATCTCACTTTATGCATAAGCGTACTACCCTATTAAATGTCTTTTTTTTTATACTTAATGGGGACTATTGATAATGGCTAATTTCTCTAAAAGGATTTTCCTCTATTGCTTCATATACTTTTCAATATCGATTCAGCATGTAATAAGGACAACAGTATACCTATTAATGCTTATATCATATTTCTTGATCATAATTCAATCTCTAAGAGTTCCAAGAAATAATGCTTTATTGTAAGATCTTCGATAAAAGCTGAATATCGAGCAGTTGCTTTTATAATTATTGAACTTTGTTGGATTCAATCATTGCTACATGAATTATTTGTCATAATATTTGATCTTCCACCTATATATTGTGACAATATCAAGGCAATAAATCTATATGCTAATATTATATTTTACTCTCGAACAAAGTGTATAACTATCGACCTTCATTTTGTTTATGATAAAGTTTAAAATGGTGAGCTAAGTGTCTCTCATGTCTCAGCAACTTACATATGCTCTTATCAAGCCCTTTTCTTGTTAACAATTTCTTCTGCTTTGGTTCAAAATCAATGTTTATGATGGGAGCACAATCTTGCAAAGACATATTAGGAAAGATATTATCGAGAAAAATAAATTATGATAAAATTATCATGATCTTCTCAATTTTTTGATACTATATTATCATGATTTTAAATCATAAAAATTATGATAACATGTTATCATGATTCTATCAATCAATAATGAAGATCATTTTCTCCTAAATTATGAAATGATTTAGTGAATATTTCATATTTAATATCGATTAAAAAATATAATTATTATATTTTATAATATCTTTTTATGTATATAAATTAATACTCATTATTAATAAAATTTTAATTTATAATTTCTTCTCACATACAAGGTATATAAATTATTATGACGAGTTTTGCTAGGACTATAAAGCATAACACAAGAAGTCACATCGTTCGTATGGTCAAAAGTGAGATTCTAAAGTCATCTGCCGAACTCCGGGAATACAAGGTAACAGCTCATTAAGTCAACTTTCCATTCCATTGGTGTTATGTGGCCCAATTTTGACACACTTGGTGGTATAACGGTGTCAGCCTTGGAGGCTCGTGCCCTGAATGACATCGTGATGTCAGCTAGGTAGTGGATAAAGGTGATGTGGTGAATATGTGTTTGTTATGTGGCCCAATTCTGGTGGATAATACTTTCTAAGATTGTGGATAATCTTAGAATTAGACGTACGTACCTAATGAAATTTCATCTTCCCATGTGCTAAATGCTGTAGAATAGATGAGCATGTCGAACAAATATTTAATCTGTCAATCAGGTCAAGATAATAAATTGACAATATTAATGCTGACATATGTTGTAGATGTTGAATCTCGTATTTTGATGATGAAACCACTTGATATGTGTTTATGATTTAATCCGCGTTTTGAGTGACGTAGGATGCTTCGATCAGGATAAGACAATTAAAGACTATGATCATGTTGGGCCGGAGGAACATGTCAGAAGATTGGACGTCGGGCTGGTGGATCGATCGACGTATCGATAGAAGGCTTCGGGTCGTGGATTCGGGCATTGGGCCAAGAAGAGCGGATATTGCACCAAGGACATCGGAGTTGCAGAGTCAACTGGCCGATTGGGCAATAGGCTGCAAGAGAGGACGATACGCCGAAGAATCGGACGAAGTGTCGAGAGACCAATGACATGCTGAACAACTTGATTAATGCTTAGTATTAATTGTCTAGATCGAAGTTTATTTTACATGTGCAGGATTAACTACGATGAAAGTAAGACATGCAGTAGGAGTTGCACCGAAGTCAAGACTATGATCACGTTGGGGGTTCGAGAGTTCGACGGAAGTCCGGACGATCGTCGGAGGTTCTGTGAGAACAAATCCGAGAAGTCCAGGAGCTTGCCAAAGAAGCTCGTCGGAACTCGCCAAATGGATCGTCGCAAGTCCAAGAGTTTGCCAGAAGTCCACAGGAGCATCGTCGAAAATTCGTTGGATGTTCGTCGGAAGATTGCCAGAAGCTCGCCGAAAGAAGCGATTGACGCACCGAAGCAAGTTGCAGTAAATGTCTTAAGAAATATCGTAGTTAGCATAATGATTAAGTTAGAAATAGGAGGTGATCCCATTAACTTAATCTTGGGGCAATTTGGCCCTTGACAGACCCAAATTGGGCCGAATGGATCAGCCCATTCGGACCCAGATATCTTGGCCGGCGGTGGCACCGCCCAAGGCTCGGTCTCCAAGCTCTGCTAGGAGGTGCAACTACCCATAACAAGAGGTGGCACCGCCTGAGCTTAGTCTCCGAGCTCTGGCAAGCAGTTGAACCGCCCTAGTCAAGCGGTGGCACCACCTGAGCTCGATCTCCGAGCTCTACCAGGAGGTGCAACCGCCCCTGACAAGAGGTGGCACCGCTTAGAGGCTCAGTCTTTGAGCTCTGCTAGGTGGTGCAACCGCCCCAATCAGGCAGTGCAACCACCAGACCCCGGAATTCTGGGAAATGATAGTTTTGAGCTCGGAATTCAAACTAAATTGGGGCCTATAAATACCCCCCCCCCTTTCAGCAATGAAAGGGCATCGAAAAACACCGAAAATCTAATCTTACTCTGTGATTTTTAGAGCTCAAAATTGTTGTATAAGCTAAAAGTTCTCATCCCTCTTTTCTTCCAAGTTTCGATCTTTCAAGAGAGGAGAGAAAGTTCTGTAAGGGTTGTCTCCTAAGCCCGTTAAAAGGAGTGAAACTGTAAAAGGGTGGTTGGCTTTCGCCTATTGAAGGAAGGCCTCTAGTGGACGTCGGTGACCTCATCGGAGGAGGAAGCCAAAAGTGGATGTAGGTCAACACTGACCGAACCACTCTAAATCTCAGTTTGCATTTACTTTAAACATCTTATCTTTACTGCAAACCTCCTCAATAACTTACTGCCTTTTGCTCATCTACGAACTTGTTTCAAAGTTTAAGTTTCTGAAATTGGTTTTACGTCGGAAACAATTTTATCATACGAACAACATATTTCGGTTTGCACTTACATTCTGATTTCTATCATAACTGCAAACTGCTTTCATAGATTTACTTTAACGTCATCTCGCTTGATTTTAAGTTAAAGTAATCTTAAAATCGGCTTTCACACCGAAATCACTTTTATCGTGCGAACGTAGATTTAATCGTCAATAGTCTAAAAGGACTTGGTAAAACCTTTTCGAACTTTGAACTTGTTAGTAAAGTTTTATGCACACTCTCTAAAACTTGGGATTCAAAAGTAATCGCTATTCAAGAATCAAAAAAATTTAAATACCTTTTTGATCAAAGAACTTATCGGGTCTTTGATGACTTATGAAATGACGTGTAATGCACGTGATGAACAAAACCACCTTCCAAAGAACAGGAAGGATTTGGGACATAGAACATTTGAAGACCACTCGAGCATAAGCTCAAGTGATGGTGAACTTAAACTACAAATGAAACAAAAATTAAAAAGCAAAAAGAACGGAACTACTTGCTTTGAATGCAAGAAGAAGAACAAAAATTGGGATGAATCGAACTCCTCCGAAGACGAGGAGAAAATCAAGAAAGGCGATGTGACAAACTACGCCTTAACGACTTTCAGCGTTGAGGTAATCAAAAAGCCTTTAGTTTATTTTGAGATAACATGATGCTTTTCATGATGCATTTTTTTTTTAAATTTAGTTTTGAATTAATTTTTTGAAAATTAAATATTTAAAAATGAAGATGCAAAAATATGATCATACTCGTAATGATGTAATGAAAATATTAAATGTTTTGATACAATGATTGACGAGATTATGTATCAGATTTTAAAAGTTATCCATGATGAATTGATTTTGATGATTTTGTTGATTTGAATTTGAATGAGCCTTACCTTGATTTCTTGCACTTACAATTTGAATTTACTATTGAATGAATCAAGATTGTTTTCTATTTAAAAGGAGATTTGTCGAAATGGTTCATGGTCTTTTAATATTCATGATCTTAATAATTATGTTGTTGAAACTTTATGTAAATCAAGATTGTTAATCATGATTCTCTCGTTTTATCAAAGATAATATTTTTCAAAAGGAATCATAAGTTGTTCTCTCTTGATTTTTCGATATCCACAATTTGAGAAAATGTAACTTGATGCTTGGAACATTTCATGCATAAATTGATTTTTTTGATGATTCAATACTCCTTTGTAATTATGATTTGTTTATTGCATGATATGATTGAATCACTATTATAAGAGAAAAAGAAAATTATTATCTTGCTAGTTGTAAAAGAGAACAAAAATATATGCTAGCTTGAGTGATAAAACATGAGATTGTCTATAGTGCAAATTTATTGTATTCATGAAGTAATATCTCATCACCAAATTCTTCTTGATAGTCTTTATGTGATGATATGAATGCATGAAATATTCATGATTTTGGAATGACACATGCAATACTTATGCTTTTTAATTATGATGTGATGTATTGTATATGGTGTGAATCATGATTTAAAATGCTATGAGTTGTTGCTAAAATGATGTATTATAAATGTTGATTTAATGTCATGAATGCTCTAAATGATGAATGTTTGGTATCATGATCAAAATGTTGATAAATAGTTAAAAATTTAAGTATCATGTCTGATATGCTCATAATGTTGATTGATTTATTCGGTATCGTGCATAAATGAAATATAAGGTTTTTGAAATTATGCATATTCGAATTTGAAAATATAATGATGCACAAATAAGATTGAAACTTACCTTTGTCATGATTTAGAAATTGATGTAAAGGGTCTTCCCTTCTTTTTGCCAATGACAAAGGGGGAGAAAGAGTTGCTAATGTGCATATCTCAAAGAGAAAGATGCTAGCTTGCATAATTCAAGAAGAAAGCAAAAATTACACTTCTCAAAAGAGAAGAAATTGCTATCTTGAATATCACCGAGAATTACTAGCTTGAAATCTCAAGAAAATGCAAAATGTGCTATCTTGTCTATCTCAAGATGCAAAACATGCTAAACTTGCACTTTGCAACAAAAGCAAAATTGCGAGCTCAAACATTGCAAAGGAAACAAAATTTGCTAGCTTACAACTTATATATTTCAAGAAGTTCTTGAACATCTCAAAATTGTTAGCTTGAATGTCTTAAAATGTTGAATTTTTTTTTTTGCTAGCTTGTATATTGTAAATTTGCTATCATACTACCATGATGATGAGCATGTCTTATCTTCATTATTGTATTTGAAAAACTATGGCAAAAATATGTCCGAATGATTAAACTTGTTAAAATTATTTTTCGGACTTTCTTGATTGAATGATCAAATCACTTGATTGCCATGATGATTTTACACAATTACTTGCCATGATTACATGTTGGAAATTACGTGCTTGAATATAAAAATTTCCATGATAATAAGCATATTTTACCTTCATAATTGTAATTGAATATCTATAGCAAAACCTTGTCTGAATACATGAAAGTGTCAAATTTTATTTTTGGATTTTCTTGATCCTAACAATCGGATTTTATGAATACATTATTCTCTTCCGAACTTAATAATCATATGTCATATCAAGTTTAATTCACATCATTGATTTTTAACAAATGGAATCATCTAGCAAATGCACCTCTCTTAGACATATCTTGTGAAAAATATTTTTTAAGAAATAGATTTGATGATTCCTTCTTATAAGAGGAAGATATTTTTACATACAAGGATTTGATTCACATACATATCTTGATCCTTGTAAAAATAAAGTGTGTTTTAATATCTTATCGACAAATGGCCTTCCTCTTTCATACAAAAAAATAACAAATAAAAAGGAAGAAGTAATGAAAGCTATCAACATGTCATGTTTTCTTGAGATGTTTGTATAATTTGTATCATATCACTCTTTGTAGAAAAATGACATGAACCTACTTATGGCATCACACTTATGTTTAAAATTTGCTTATATCGTTCTCCTTTTTCATTGATGACGAAGGGGATAAATATATGAATTAATACTATGAGTGCTATATTTGAAGCAAATGAATAGATGCCATGAATGTCATATTATTATGAGATATCAGAAGAAGCATGCATATAAATTGATGCTATGATTATGCCATGTTTGCATCATCAAGATATATATGAATTGATGCTATGATTGCTATATTTGCATGTTTCCATCATGCTAAGATATCAAGAACTTGCATCACTATTTTACTTGTTGATATCTTGCCATGTGAAATGTTTGCTTTAAGATATCAAGAATTAGCATCGCAATTTTACATGCTGATATCTTTCCATATGATAAAATGCTACGATTGCTAAACACATGAAATGTACACTTCTCCTTTTTGTTGATGACAAAGGGGGAGAAGTATAATCATGCTATGCATGATGACGTGTTGCAAATATTCATGATGATATTTGCAATGACTTGAATTTAGCTTGAATTCAAGGTTCTATCAATATGGCATATTGATAGGGGGAGTTTGTTTAAACTTCGGGAGTTAAGGTTAACTCCGTCATCAAGTGGTTATCATCATCAAAAAGGGGGAGATTGTTGAATCTTATATTTTGATGATGAAACCACTTGATATGTATTTATAATTTAATCTGTGTTTAAAGTGATGCAGGATGCTTTAATCAGGATGAGACAATTAAAGACTATGATCATGTCGGGTCGGAGGAACATGTCAGAAAATTGGACGTCGGGCCGGTGGATCGGTCGATGTATCGACAGAAGGCTTCGGGTCGTGGATTCGGGCAACGGGCCAAGAAGAGCGGATATTGCGAAGGACATCGGAGTTGCAGAGTCAACTGACCGATTGGGCAATAGACCGCAAGAGGGGACAATGTGCCGAAGAATCGGACGAAGCATCGAGAGACTAATGACATGCCGGACAACTTGATTAATGCTTAGTATTAATTGTTTAGATCAAAGTTTGTTTTCGTGTGCAGGATTAACTACGCTGAAAGTAAGACATGGAGTAGGAGTTGCACCGGAGTCAAGACTATGATCACGTTGGGGGTTCAAAAGTTCGACGGAAGTTTGGACGATCGTCGGAGGTTCTACGGGAATAAATCCGAGAAGTCCAAGAGCTTACCAAAGAAGTTCATCGGAACTCGCCAAGTGAATCGTCGCAAGTGAATCGTCCAGGAGCTTAAAGAAGCTTATCGGAACTCGCCAAGAGAGGAACTAAACTAATAGGGGTCCACCTCTTAATAGTGATTTGCAGCGAGGTGGGGGACCAGTGACATGGGTGGGACCATCAAAGCAACCACACGATGAGCTTGACCATGTCTTCGTCCAGGTGAGTATTGCATATATATATATATATATATTACTGGATGTATTTTGTTTTGTACTGGGTGTGAATTTTACATACTGGAAGTATAGGCAATACCTGAATATGATGCAGCAGCAAGCATCAACCGCGATCTCATTCCCTTCGTCCAAATCATGTTCATGCCTCTCCATTGCTTCCTGGGCAGCCAAGTAGTACACCAAGGAAGAACAATGTAAAACAACAAGTGGCACAGAAACAATTTCGTTTCTCAACGCATGTGATGTGAAATCCACAGCCCTAAATCAGGCACCTTATGCCAACATCAGAAATACGTACCCACGAGAGTGATGAGCGGGATAAGCTTCCTTCAAGTACACGTTCAATCTTTTGTCAAAGAGGCATGCCACCTGTAACATCAATCGATTGCTTTTGGTTAACTTACCAACGAGGCTTTTTGAATGCGTAAGGCATACTAAATCTTTGAGAGAAACTTACAATGTCACTTATCGCGACATTAGTCTCTTTTATTGACGGTGATGGGACGATCGTGGGCTGTTCTTGAAGACAGATTGAGGCAATGATGACCAACTGGTGAAAAGCCCGTGGTGGATAGCGGCCTTGCCTGAAACACCGAAATAGAATGTCCTTCTCAGTAATGGATCGACCAACTAGTGGAACTTCCTCCTATCATTGAGAAATAGCCTTGCCTGAAACACCGAAACATAATGTAAATGAAAGAAAACAAAAAACACACAAGTTGGAAAAATATCAAGTCTACCTAGTCAATACTGACTGTATTTATTCAGTTCATAAAATGATGCATGCATTTGACGATGGAAGAGGTCAAGTTTTCTCTCTAACGATAATATACATGGGAGACACTATGAATATGCTTTTTAAATCGTTGTACAATCATCCTTTCCACGAGCACCATATGATCAAGAAGGGGACGGCCCATCTTACTGTCAACACGTACCTAATTGGGGTTATTGGCTCAGAAGGAAAGGGAGAGAGGAGTATAGGAGGTGGCAGTTAAAAAAGGGTCTAGCCTATGGCCCTTGTATTCCCTTTTATTTATAGAGGCCCCTTGTCAACTTAACTTTAATGGACCTTGCCCTATTAAGTACTGAATCTCCATTTAACTACCCAAGTCTCTTAGATTAGTATTTCTCTATCCAATAATCTCTCATTGGCTCTTATTGGATCTTATCCACAAGATCTAATATTTCAAGAGCTTATTGGATATCCAATAAGATAGGGGCTCCAATGGATATCTCATATCCGAACCTCTACTCATCGTAATACCTATCTGTTGGAAAATCTGGGGTGACATCATATGTGTAGTAGAAGAACAGAAACAATAACACATATTTCCTATAGCAAATGTGTTTCTTAACTTCATGTAAATGTTGGAGTGGAAAAACCTGCGAAACTAAAAAAATACGTATAAGAGAATTACCTAGGGAGATCATATCTCCCTAAATTCCTATAGATATGTGGGATTGAATAAAGAAGTTCAATTGTCGTCCTCACTAGTGGTGATCCACACGGTAGGGGCTGTGACGACGCTCCTCAAATTGTTGCTCAAATCTCCTCACTACGCACACCACACACTCAAGAAGGAGCTGACCCTTCTTGCTATATATACATCCCAAATTGAGGTTCTGATTGTGGAAAAGAGGCGGGTGGAGAATAGGAGGTGTCAATCAAAAAGCTTTGGCCTATAAGCCTTTGTTCTCTCCTATTTATAGAGGTCCATTATCAACTTAATTATAATGGATCCTACTAGATTGAGTATTGAATTTCCATCTAATTACTAAAGCCTTTTAGATTATTGTCAGGCCAATACGATTTCTCATCGAGTCTTGCTCTAATCAGATTCTCTCGGAGAACTCTTTATCTCTTAATCCTAACAACCTTGGCCAATGATTTATCTAAGCAAGAACATATAGGATATTCTTCTCATGATATCGATAGTGAATGATCCTCTATCGACACTTATTAGCTCTCATAAGATTGACTACCACTCTCGATTACCGACTGTGTTAGATGTAAAACTTACAAACCTACAAGTATGATATCAAAGAGTGGAGTAATTATGCAAGACATCTTTGATGTCTCAAGTCTAAGGACCAGGTACACTACTATGATGATGAAATCACTTTCTAACAATGAGGTATCATCAACCATCCAATATTTCCTTAGCAGTGGTACCATCCAGTGTCAGTGCTACAAGCGGTGGTACCACCCAACACAGGCGATGATACCACCAGGATAATGGTACTTGAGAAACTCGGGATGAGACCTTTTTTTGCTCCAATTTTGAAGCCATTTGGGGTCTATAAATACCCCAGCTATTTCTGCATGGAGTAGCAAGAATAAGGCATGAAATTGAGTTGAAAAAGGAGAAAAGAAAAATTAAAAACTCTCTTAGGAATTAAAGTCTCTTCTTCCTAGTATTTAGAAAGTTCTTCTAAAAAGAGAAGTGAGGTCTAAAAAGAGAGACCTGTAAGAGTTGTCTCTTGAACCCGTGAAAAAGAGAAAGAGTGTAAAAGGGTAGTTGATCTTTGCCCATTGAAGGAAAATCGATAATAGATGTCGTTGGCCTCGATGGAGAAGGAATCGAGAGTGGATGCAGGTTACGATGACCGAACCACTATAAAAATCTTGTTTACATTTATTTTGAGCAATTTACTTTCATAGCAACTTTATCCTTACTTTACTTTCACTACGCTTATGCTCTCATATACTTTTAAGTTAAACTCATATTTCCGAATTCAGTTTTCATCGAACGAAAGTTTTTCAAACCGATGGTTTTTATCCACTGCACTAATTCACCCCCCTCCTCTTAGTGCTGACTCGTTCCTAACAGTTGGTATTAGAACATCGTTATTTCTCATTTAGTTTAACACCTAAGAGAAATGACTCTTTTCAGTTTTCAATAGGGTCACTCTCTCATTCGTCCTTCCATGTTCAATGGAATGAACTATACTTATTGAAAAACTCGTCTGAGAGTTTTCTTAGTTTCATTGGATTTAAATTTATAGAATATTATTGAAAATAGATTTTAAAGGTCTTCTCTTCCAGTGAAAGATTGGAATGATTTAAAGAAGAAGACTTTTTCTTTGCATGCTCGAGCTATGAATGCTCTATTTTGTGCTTTGAGTAAAAATGAGTTTAATCGTATTTCTACTTGCGAAACGACTTTCGATATTTGACACACTTTTGAAACTACACAGGAAAGCACTAATAGAGTAAAAGATTCAAAGATTAATCTTTTAATACATGATTTTGAATTATTTTGAGTGAAACCAAGCGAGACTATTAGAGACATGTACACCCGTTTTACGGATGTTGTCAATAGTCTAAAAGCACTTGGTAAAAGTTTTTCAAATTTTGAACTTGTTAATAAAGTTTTACGATCACTTCTAAAAATTGGGATTAAAAAATAAGGGCAATACAAGAATCAAAGAACTTGAACCATTTTCCTCTCGAAGAAATTATCAGGTCATAATAACCTATGAGATGACTTGCAATACTCATGAAGAGCTTGAAAATAACCTTATAAAGAATAGGAAGGATTTGAAACTTAGAACAAATGAAGACCACTCGAGCAAAAGCTCAAGTGATGGTAAACTTGAACTTCTCACTATAAAATTTTAAAAGTTTATGAAACAAGAATTAAAGAATAAAAATAAACTTAAGAAGAACGTAACTACTTACTATGAATACAAGAAGAATGAAGCACTTTAGGACAAAACGAGTGCATCCGAAGATGAGGAGTATATCGATGAAGATGAAGTGGCAAATTTCGCTTTTGTGACATTCTACAATGAGGTAAACAACTCAAACAAAACTCCTTTATTTTATTTTGAAATTACTTGATGTTTTTTTATGAGTTATTTATAAATTAGTTAGTAAAAAATAAAAAATCAAAAAATATATGTCATGTTTCTTTTTCTAGTTATTTTAAAAAATGATAATGACAATTACATGTTTTATAATAAAAAATCAAAATGATTTTAATTAAAAATGACTTATGAAATCATGCTTGATGTTTTAATAATGTAATGAAAATGTTAAAAGGTTTGGTATCATATTTAATGATCTTATATGAGGATTTGAAATGATTTGAAATCATATGTTTTGGAACTATGTGCCATACCTTTTAATCTTGATAATTATTGTGATGATTTTGTATTGCTTTTCGGGTTTAAACATGATGGATGGTTTTTATACGAAAAACTTGAGCATACTTATATGAAATCAATCACATAAAATGAAACACATAAAAAATATATATATTATTATTAGAATTAAAATGATAAATCAAATCTCTTGTTTAAAGAAGCCTTATGTTTAATGTATTATATTTTTTGTCATGATGATTTTGATTGAAAATGCTTTATGATTAATGAAATCATATTTGATTTGAAGTAATGATTTAAAATTATGCTTAATGAGTTTATATTTTGAAATTATGAATGTTTTGATTTGGCATAAATGACAAAGGCATGCTTGTATGAAATAAAAAGGAAATATATTTTTTTAAAAAATTTCTCAATCCCTACCTTATCAAGTTTTCAAACGACGAGATTGATAAATCTATTTTCATCATTTTTGTGAATCTCTTGGACTATTGAAATGATTTTGATAATTTGAATTTGAATGAGTTTTATCTTAATTCTGATATTGATTTTTTGGAATTACTTAAGATTTTTTTTTCAAGATCTCTTGTTCGTACTCCTACGATTTTTTTCTTGGTATTTTATTTAAGAAGAGATTTACTATATGAATCATGTCTTTTGGTATTCACATGATCTTATCCTTTATAATATGATTTTTTTTAATTCCTTGAATTCATGAATTATATATCTCATAACCCAATTAATTTTTTTTCTTGGTATTCTTCATGTGATGATATGAAATTATGCATGAAATACTCATGAAATTATGTTGATACAATTGAATCTCGGATTCTAATGATGAAATCAATTGATTTGTTTGATCTAATCTATGTTTTGAGTAATGTAAGACTAGCTTTAATTAAGGAGAGGTAAATTGATTAAAGTAGGAGGAATCATACATTAGGCCGGAGTGAACATGTTAGAAGATTAGATGTCGAGCCGGAGGATCGATCGACGTGTCTGCAGAAGGCTCATGCCGTGAATTCGAGTATCAGGCCGAAGGATCGGATATTGCACCAAGGAGATCGGAAGTTGCGGGAATTAATATGCCAATTAGACAATATGCTAAAAGAGAGGACGATGCACCGAAGGATCAGACGAGTGCCGAATGAACCAATGACATGCTGGACAAATGATTCATGCTATGTAATTATTTGTACAAGATCAAAGTAGTTTAGGGGGCTAATTGAGTTAACTTTTGGTGTAATCATGCTAACTTAATTAGGAGCCAATTATGCCTTAATTGGGAATGATTTGGGCTTATTGGGAGGCCCATTAAATGACCCAAAAGTTTGGTTAGGTAGTGGAACTGCTTGTGAGTTGGAAAACTAAAAAAACTTCGTCTCTGAGGCTATCAGGTTGTGGTACTACTAGAATGGGTAGTGGTACCACCCAGTGATAATGTGTCAACGATAGTACTGTAAGATTGAGCGGTGGTACCGCCTAGTGTTAGGTTGTAGGTGATGGTACCGCCCGTACCTAGAAGACCCGAAAGTTTAAATTTTTAGCTCCATTTTTTAAATTATTTGGGGCCTATAAATACCCCACTTCGGTAGTAAGAAAGGAGCAATAATTCTAGATGAAAAAACTGAGTAAACTCTGCCAAAACATTAAGTTCCCTCCTCCTAGTGCTTAGAGTTAGTCCTACGGGAGGTGTGTGAGGGAATACTTGTAAAAGAGTGACTTGTAAAGGTTATCTCCTAAACCTGTGAAAAGGAAAAAGTGTTGTAAGAGGGTAGTTGGTCTTCACCCATTAAAGGAAGCTCGATAGTGGATGTCAGTAGCCTCAACGGAGGAGGAATCGATAGTGGATGTAGGTCACGATGACCATGCTAATCATAGGTGCCAAACAAGCTAATCATGTGAGTGATGACACGTGTGACTTGACACAAAATCTTTTTGCTTATTATATTTTGATATTTATCACTTTATATTGATTATTGCATATATGCATGTATATATTGTGATGTCCTTGGATCTGTGTAATGGGAATCAGATTGTGATGAGATTACGATAATGAGACCGATTCGCCTTTAAACACAGATCCTAAATAATCTCAGTCATAGGTGTTGAATCTCGAATTTTGATGATGAAACCAATTAATAGTGTTTATGTTTTAATCTACGTTTTGAGTGACACAGGATGCTTCGATCAGGATGAGACAATTAAAGCAAGAAAAATCATGTTGTGCCGGAGGAAAAAATGTCAGAAAATTGGATGTCGAGCCGGAGGAACAATCGACGTATCGACAGAAGGCTTCGGGTCATGGATTCGGGCATCGGGTTAAGAAGAGCAGATATTGTGCAAAGGATATCAGAGTTGCGGAGTCAACTGACCGATTGGGCAATAGGCCGCAAGAGAGGACGATGCGTCAAAGAGTTAGACGAAGCATCGAGGGACCAATGACATGCCGAACAACATGATTAAATACTTAGTATTAATTGTCTAGATCGAAGTATGTTTTACATGTGCAGGATTAACTACGATAGCAAGACATGGAGCAAAATGAAGTTCCGGAGTCCAGAATGCAATTATGTTGGGAGTTTGAGAGTTTATCGGAATTCCGGATATTCGTCGGAAGTTCTGGCGGAACTAGCCGAGAAGTCACGGAGCTTGCCAAAAAGCTCGTCGAAACTCACCAAGAAGATTGTCATGAAGTCTAGGAGCTTGTCGGGAGTCCGTTAGAACATTGCCGAGAGATCGTCGGAAGTTCGCCGGAAGATCGCTGGAAGAAACAAGACTTACGGACTTGTTTAGCTTAGAATATGTCTTAGGAATCGTAGTTAGCACGTAATTGGGCTTGGATTTGGGCCAACCCAATTAAGAGCTAGCTAGGCCCATGTAAGAACTATGTTGGGCCCAATAAGAAGCCCAAACAGTGTCCCAAGAAGTCTCACCGTCATGACACAGTCTTCGAGATTATGTCAAGTAGTGGTACCACCAGTTTGGGCGGTTGTACTGCCCCTAGCAGGGTGCTAGGCAATGGTACCGCCCAGTACTAGCCCCCAGGTGGTGGTACCGCCCAGGACAGTGTCAGTCAAACTGACACTGGGCGATGGTACCGCCCAACGCAGGCAGTGGTACCACCCATGCCCGGGGATCCCAGGATAGAAAAGTTTTAGGCTCCAAGTTTGAATCAACTTGAAGCCTATAAATACCCATCTCACAAGCATAGAGAGTCTAAAAGCAAAGAAACACTACTGAAATCTTGTGTGATCTCCTCTCCCTCTTCTAAAGTGTTAGACTAGTTTGAGAGAGGAGTAAGTGAGTGCTTGTAAGATTTGTCTCCTAAACCCATAAAAAGGAGAAGAGGGGTGTAAAAGGTGATTGGCCTTTGCCTATTAAAGGAAGGCCTCTAGTGGATGCCGGTGACCTCGTCGGAGGAGGAAGCCGAAAGTGGATGTAGGTCACGTTGACCGAATCACTCTAAAATCTCGGTTTGTATTTCCTTTGAGCATCATTCTTTACTACAAACCTCTTTAATTTTTTACTACCTTCAAGCTATCTTTATGCTCTTACTTTGTCTTCAAAGTTAAGCATTTCCGAAATCGGTTTCAATATACGAAAAAATTTTCTTAAATCAAGGTTTTTACGTTGTGGATAATACATTAGACCAACATCACTAGACCAATTGTTTTAGGAATGTCTGAGTCTCCAAAGGATAATTGCCTATGACAATAATATTATCCACATACACCAGAATATATATTGTGCTTTCATTATGTTAGTATATGAATAACAAGGTATCAGACTTCGAATTAATAAAGCTAATTGAGGTAAAAAATGAGCCAAGTTCAGTATACCAAGCCCTTGGAGCTTGACGAAGCCCATAAATATATTTTTGTAGTTTGTAGACATGCCTCAGATACTAAGGATAAATGAAATCAAGAAGTTGTTGCATAAAGACATCTTCAGTCAAAGACCCCTATAAAGAGGCATTGTTAGCATCCAGTTATCGAATGTGCCAGCCTTTTGAGATGACTAAACTCAAGATAAAACAGATTATTGTAGGTTTAACAACGGGGCTAAATATCTCTATGAAGTCGACACTAAGTTGTTGATGAAACCCTTTGGCGACTAGACATGCTTTATATTTGGTAATAGATCAGTCTGAGTTCCACTTAATTCGAAAGACCCATTTATATCCGATGATATTTTGTGTGTGATGAAAGGGTACTAAGTTCCATGTAGAATTTTAGAGGAGAGTATCATATTTCTCACACATGGCTTTACGCAAGTAAGGAGATTTTTAAGCTTGTGTGATTGTAGTGGGTTTACTACCCTTAGTGGAGGAAGTTGTTATAGCATGTAGGTCAAGGACTTGACATAGTTTGAAAAAACCACTTTTGGAACGTGTTATCATTGGATGTCTAGGGGTGAGAGAAGTGGTAGATTGTGTTGTTGGTATAGCCGGGGGTGAGTCACTATCATGGGTCGGGCTAGCTACCGGCACGTCAATGTCACTAGGTCTAGGAGAAGGTAGAGCTAGTAGCAATGTTGTCGAGGGTAGTACTTCATTAATAGGGGATACATGTGAGGAGGGTAGTGGAGAAATAATAGAGAGAGTGAGAAGCTGTTGAATTGGAGTAATAGTAGTGTGCAGATCTTGAGGGTAAGGACTGGACAATGTCGTGGGAGGTTCGTGTGATGAGATCGAAGGGATACTCCAATGATGTATGTTTATCAGAGTAGCCTACAGAGTATGATGGTTTTGAAAAGGAAAGACACACTCATCAAAAATAACATAACGTGATATAAACACTTTTTTAGTTTGGGGTTCATAGCATCGAAAAACATTATATTCAAGAGAGTAGCTTATAAAAGTGCAAGGCTTAGATCGTGGTGTCTGCTTATGTGAGGCATAGGGACCGAGCCATGGATAATAAAAACAACTAAAAACTTTAAGTTTATAAAGGTTTAGAAGCTTGTGGAATAGTTTTTCAAATGGTGACTGGTATTGTAAGACTGGAGTAAGCATACGATTAATGAGATAGACTACAGTTTGAAAAGTTGGTGGCATGGATGCTTGATATAGAAGTGAGAGACCAATTTCAACTATATGCTAATGTTTTCATTTGGTAGAGCCAACCAATTGGGGAGTATATGGGGGTGACTTGAGGTGTTGTATACCATAAGTGGAGAGGCAGGATGTGAGGGCTTGATATTCGCCTCCACCATTAGAGTAAACTGTTCTAATGGAAGATTGAAAAAAATTCTCGACCAACTTTTTAAAGTTGGTAAATACCGTAGAAACATCATATTTATAGTGGAGAGGATAAAACTATATGTACTTAGTGAAACAGTCTACAAAAATGACATAAAAATAAAACTTGTCAAAAGAAGGAATTGGGGTATGGTCCCAAATATCTGTATAAATAATTTTAAATGGTTTAGAGCAATATATGGAGCATGTCCCAAAAGGTAGTCTTTGACTTTTATTGTAAAGACGAGCATCACAATGATTGATAGTGCTATTGATTTTAAAGGTAGGAAGAGAATAATGAGAAAGTAATTTTTGCTGGATAAAAGATGAGGGATGACCAAGATGACAATGTCATACATCAACTGGAGTTGTGACTGAAGAGTGAATAGTAGGCTAGGTAATTTGCGAAGTGGATGGCCACTTATAAATGTTGTCTTTGTTCTAGCTCTGGACTAAAGATGCCCCCGTACTCAAATCCTTGACAAGAAAAGAATCAAGAAAGAATTCAATAGAGGTATTATTTTGTTTATAGAATTAAGAAATGGAAATGAAGTTTCGTTTAATGTGAGGTGCACACAGAACATCATCGAGTATAAAAGTTGTGGTAAATGAACTAAGCGTTAAAGAACCAGAATGAGTAATAGGAATTCTTTTATCGTCATCGATAATAATATCTTCATTTCCGCCATAGTTATTGTGGATGGATAAATTTTGAAGATCAGAGATGATGTAATGAGAGGTGCCAGAGTCCATAATCCAATTAGGTTGACTAGTAGTCGAAATAGCCATGAGATTCACCTAAGACCATCGTGATGGAGTAGGGAGTCTAGGGCGAGACCAACAAACTTTCGTGAAGACTCCAATTTTATCACACAGTTGACAAATGACTTTTTGGTGGCTTGTGATGTCAGGACACCACAACTGATTATTATAAAAGTTGCCACATTGATAGGGATGAGGGATGTTTGGTTTGGGACCCATAGGGTTAGGAGGTAGCTTAGTCAAACCTTTGTTGATGTGCTTATTGTACTGGTTGCTCTTCCTTTTTTATTTTTAACTAACCTGAGCTATAATAGGTGGTCTGGGCAACCTGTCATCATGCTTCAAGTGCGTCTCATATTCTGTCAACTTGTAATAGAGTTCTTTGAGAGATATTGGTGAGTCACATGCCCGAAGTGTTACTGTCAGTTCTTTGTACTCGCCTCCTACGCTATTAAGGGTATGGACTAGGACTTCTTCATCATTGAGGGAATGACCTATCAAAGCCAAGTCATCAATGATAACTTTGATATTTTGTAGATAATCAGCAATAGTACTTCTCTCTTATTTCGTTTTCATCTTATTGGAGAGAAATCCGAGCATGCGAGTATATGAGTGATTTGCCAAGGTGGTTTGCAACTTGTACCATGCTTTTGCATTAGTCGTACATGAAGATATCAGTGGGGCAACAAATCCAACAACTGAGGCTTGAATAGCCTGGAGGATGAGGCAATCTTGACGTAACCATAGTTTATGAGCTAGATTTGACACAAGACTAGGTTCTCCTAGGATGTTGACCATTGTAAGTGGACAATGGAGAGAGTTGTTGACATACCCTAATAGATCATATCCAAATAGGAGATTAGAAAGTTATGCACGCCAAGATGAATAGTTACCGTCTTTGGATAATTTGAAGAGAATCAGTACTACAGCATTGATGGTGATAAGGCCTGTAGGTTGAGAAGTATTATGTTTCCCTGTATGGACAATAACTGGAATGTCAGAGTTAGGCGATGAAGGCATTTGAGCAATTTGGGAGTCGTCAGCTGTAGAAAGGAGGTGGAAGACAGCTGCGACGAGGGGAGGTGGAAGACAGCTACAACAAGGAGCAATGTGTCTTCTAGAGGCATGGTTGCAGTAGTGAGCAAGGCAAAGTTGCTGTAGTTCTACAGATCTGGTGGCTATTGGAAGTTCTCCTACTGTGACTATGGGAGCTGAAGATAGAGGCAGCAATGAGAGCAAAAAAAAAAGGGGTGGGAAGGCATGCTGTCGACTATGAAATCTGCTGGATAGGTTATGGCAATGGGGAAGAGGAAGGCACGACGAATGACACCAGGTAGCAGGTGCTGAAGCTAGGTGTTACAAAAAGAGCAGAAGACTATAGGTAGGAGCATCAATTACTGAAGCAACGACACCTCGATGATGCACCTTGATGTGCTTTGGTGTGGGTTGAAGGAGCAGTTCTGGAAGATTTGACAACCCAAGCAGTTCACAAGAACCAAGTGAGGTAGTCGATAGAGAGGCTGAATCTTGGCAAATCAATGAACTTTTTTCATCTGCTTTGTGGAGGAGTTCAACAGCACGGCGATGGATGTATAAACTGGGACACCGTACCCGATGCTCAAGCAATGGCAGCTTCTTCTTGGTCGGCCCAGCTGATCATGGCAGCTGCCAAAATGCACTATGCTGATGTCCAGCTTTTATTTGGATAGTAGAGAATCGCCTCTTGGAGCGTTACCATAATTGTGGTTGTTTATAGAGGGCAGCAAAGAGCGGCTTGCGACCAGAGAATCATAACCGCCAAAGGAAGAGAAGCAGCAATAGATCTTAGTCGAGATCTATTGACAAAGAGTTCTTCACTGGTGAGGAGGGGAGGCGCAGCAGCGGAGGCATTCTAGAGAGGCGTCATAATGAGGGAGAAAGGGGAGGCAATGCTAGTGAGCACAGCACTAGAGGTGTCACAGTGGAAGGGTACGGACGCTGGCGCAGAGCGACAGTGAAGATAGTTCTCATTTGCCGAGGAGGAAAGATTGCTTGTCAAGTAACAACAAAGTTAATGAAGGTTTGGAGACCACGCTGCTAGTACTAAGCCTGGCAATGATGTGGTCTAGAGACTGCTCTGGCGAGAGCTAGAGTGAGCTATAGTAGTGTGACACTATTTGTAGTGTGGTAGGGAAACTGTTGAAAGAGGATAAAAGATACAAATTATGAAAGAAGCTATATTGCATTAAAGCTATTCTATCCCTATTTATACAAGTTAAGAGGGAGGATTTTTCTCAACAAAGTAGAGAGATTTCTTTATACAGTTAGGGAAATTTTATCTACTATCATGCCCCCGTAAGATGGTGCTCCTATCAAGGATACCAATCTTGGATTGATGCAATGTAAACAATTTACGAGCAAAAGGTTTCATGAGTAAATCGGCTAATTGATCAATCGTATGTACATTAGAAACACGAAGTTAACGGCGAACAACCAAATCTCGCACAAAGTGGAAGTCGATAGCAATATGTTTCATGCGAGAGTGGAACACCGGATTAACGCACATATATGTAGCTCCAACATTATCATAATATATTGTAGGAGTAGAACTAATGTTGAGTTCCTTCAGCAGATTTGTGACCCAAATGAGTTATGTAGTGGTAGCAGCGATGACATGGTATTCAGCTTCAGTTGTAGACCGTGCAATTGTCTTTTGCTTCTTAGAACTCCAACTAATTAGATTAGCGCCAAGAAACACAATATACCCCGATGTGGATGTTCGATCATCAAAGTTGCTTGCCCAGTTGGCATTAGCATAGGCATGAAGCTGAAGTGGAGAGTGTTTACGAAGAAAGAGACCGTGATTGAGGGTCCTCTTCAGATATCGCAGGATTCGTTTGACCGCAGACCAGTGCATAGTAGATGGCTTCTGCATGAACTGTGATAATTTGTTGAGTGCAAAGGAGATATCTGGACATATGAGAGCTAAATACTATAAGGAGCCTACGACTTGTCGATATTGAGTGGGCTCCGTAGTAGGACTTCCATTAGATAATTTGAGAGAGCCATTAGTAGAGAGTGGAGTTGTAACCACATTTGCATCCTGCACATTTGTTTTTTATAATAAATCTTGAATGTACTTTCTTTGTGAGAGAAAGAGATCGGAAGATGTGAATGTAGCTTCTACGCATAGAAAGTAATTCAAGGGTCCCAGATCTTTAAGCGAGAATCGATCTGCCAACTGTTTGATGAATGCTTGGATTTCTACGGGATTGTTGCCTATGATAATGATGTCATTCACATATACCAAAATATATATTGTGTCACCATGGTGTTGTCATAGAAATAACAAGGTATCAGATTTGGAGTTGAGAAAGCCAACTGAAGTTAGAAAAGAGCCAACTTTGTGTACCAAGCTCTTGGAGCTTGAGGAAGTCCATAAGTAGCTTTTTGTAGTTTGCAAACATGCCTTGGATACTGAGGATGAATGAAATAAGCAAGTTGTTGCATAAAAATAGCTTCGGTTAGAGTCCCCTGTAAAAAGGCATTATTAATATCCAATTATCGTAATTGCTAGCCCTTAATGGTAGCCAAACTCAAGATAAGTCGGATTATAGTCGGCTTAACAATGAGACTAAATGTCTCAGTGAAATCAACTCCAGGTATTTGATGAAACCCTTTGGCAATAAGGTATGCCTTATATCAGGCAACAAAGCCATCTAGGTTTCGCTTAATTCGAAAGACTCACTTACACCCGATAATGTTTTGTGTATGATGAGAGGGTACTAGATCCCATGTTGAGTTATGGATGAGGGCATTATATTCCTCACATATGGCAGTATGCCAATGCGGAGATTTTTGGCTTGAGTGAAGTTGGTGGGTTCAACGGTGCTGGATGAGGAATCTATAATAGCATGTAGGTCAAGGACCTGACGTGATTTGAAAATACCACTCTTACAGCGTGTGGTCATAGGAAGGTTGGAAACTATGGGATCGCGAGGTTATGTTGTTGGAATAAGCAGTTAAAAGTCATTGACATAGGCTGGGTTAGGTGGAGGTACGATAGTGTCACTTGGCCGAGAAGGAGGTAAATATAACAGTTAAGATTCTGAACTAATTACCCTAATATTTGAGAAGAAAGAAGTGGAGTAGGAATGGAGGGAATGGTCAATTGCTGAACTAGAGGAGTGGGATAGTGTGGATTATGAGGGGAGGAATTGGACGATATCATGGGAGGCTCGTCCGGTTAGATCGGAGGTATACTCCAGTGAGGAATAGTTAATGAAGTGGTCTGCATTGTATGATTTTGAAAAGGAAAGATAGACTCAACAAAAATAACGTGACGTGATATAAAAACTTTGAGTGTGGAGATTATAGTAGTAGAAAGTATTATGTTCAAGAGAGTAACCGATAAAAACGCAAGGATTAGTAACTTATGAGAGGCATAGGGACGTAACCATGGATAACATAGACAACCGAATACTTTGAGTTTATGAAGGTTTGGGAGTTTGTGAAATAATGTGTCAAAGGGGGACTAGTATTGTAGGACTGGTGTAGGCATTCTATTAATAAGTTAGATGATAGTTTGAAAGGCTGCTATCCAAAAGTTTGAAGGCATGAAGGCTTGATGGAGAAGTGTAAGCCCAGTTTTTACTATATGCCAATGTTTGCATTTGGCAGAGCCAACAAGTTGAGGAGTATGCGGGGGAAACTTAAGGTATTGGATACCACAAGCTAAGAGATAGGACGTCAGAGCTTGATATTCACTACCACCATTAGAGTAAACCATTTTGATGGTAGACTAAAAGTGATTTTCGACCAAATTTCGAAAGGTAGGAAAAATGGTGGAAATGATAGATTTATGGTGAAGAGGATATAACCATGTGTACTTAGCGAAGTGATATATAAAAATGACATAAAATCTGAATTTATCAAAAGGCAGGAGTGGAGCAGGGCTCCAAACATCGATATAAATAATTTCAAATAGCTTAGAGGAGAAAATAGAAGATGAGCCAAAAGGCTGTCGATGAGTTTTATTACTAAAACATGCATCACAATTCGTTATAGAACTATGTGATTTAAAAATAAGAAAAGAATAATGAGAAAGTAATTTCTGCTGAATAAGGGACGAGGGATGACCAAGACGACGATGCCATACATCAAATGGAGCCACAATGAAAGAATGAATAGTGGGTTGGGTTATTTGTGGAGCTGATGGCCATTCGTAAATGTTGCCTCTATTCGGACCTTGGACCAAGGATACCCCCATGCTCAAGTCCTTAATAAGAAAGGAATCATGAAAGAATTCAATTGAAGTATTGTTATGTTTGAAAATTGAGAAACAGAAATGAGGTTGTATTTAATATGAGGGGCGCATAAAACATCATCGAGTGTAAATGTGGTAGCATTAGAAGTAAGCGTTGTGGAACTAGTATGAGTTATAGGAAGTCCTTTACCGTCACCGATGATGATATCTTTATCGTCGCCATAGGTGTTGTGAAGAGACAAATTCTGAAGATCAATGGTGATGTGATGGGAGGCGCTAGAGTCGACAATCCAATTGGGCTGGCTAGTCGTTGGAGTTGTTAAGAGATTTGCCTGAGGCTAGTGTGATGGAGTAGGGAGGCGAGGTCAAGACCTGCAAACTTTAGCGGGGTGTCCAATTTTGTAACACAGTTGGTAGACGACCCATCTTTGGTGGCTTGGTGGGGTAGGATGCTAAGACGGATGATTATTGGAGTTGCCACTTTGCGAAAAGGGATGATTAGGAGGATAAGGGGGGTTTTACATGTAATCCATAGGATCAAGATATGTATTGGCCAAACCATTAGAGATGTTCAGAGGGTACCGAGTGCCCTTCCTCATAGACTTGTGACTGACTTGAGCTATGATAGTTGATCCGGGCAGCTTATCCTCACGCTTCAAATATATTTCATAATCAGTCAACTTGTCATAGAGTTCTTCAAATGATACTAGTGTGTCGCGAGCCTGAATTGCGATTGCCAACTACTTGTAATTGTCTCCGAGACCATTAAGGGTATGGATGATGGTCTCTTCGTCGCATAGGGAATGACCTATCAAAGTCAAATCATTGATGATAACTTTGATATTTTGTAAATAATTAGTGATAGTACTTCCCTCTTGTTTTGTCACCATTATCTTGGACAGAAGACTGAGCTTGTGAGTATGCGAATGATTCGCAAAGGTTGTTTGCAATTTAGACCACGCTTCGACAATAGTTCCACATGAGGATATCAATGGAGCGACAGATCTAGCAACTGAGGCTTGAATAGCTTGGAGGATAAGATGATTTTGACGCAGCCACAGTTTGTGAGCCGGATTTAGTACAGGACTGGGTTCTCCGAGGATGTTGATCATGGTTGGCGGACAACTGAAGGAGCCGTCAATGTAGCCAAACAAGTCGTATCCAAATAAGATAGAAAATTATGCCCGCTATGATGCATAGTTGCTACCCTTTGATAACTTAAAAGGGATTAGTGTGGTAGCATTAATGGAGATAAGCCCTGTAGGAGAAGTACTATGAGTCCCTACAGAAATAGTAACAGGAATATTTGAAAAGGATAACAAAGACATCCCAGACATTTTGTTTTGTTTTGTTTCTCTCTCTCTCTCTCTCTCTTTTCTCTTTTCGTTTTTTCTTTTTTTTTTTTTTCACTAAAGAGTGATCTTTATAGAAGATAAAGGTGTAAAGATATAGGATGTAGGGAGGAGGAGAAGAGCATATCACTGCTGTGGCGGAGAAGGCCACTACGGCTGTTGCGGCAGAGGAAACTGCTGGAGGGCAGTGTTGGTGGCGCACTAGGAAGCTACAGCGATGCTCTGCAGAGGAGGCTGTAGCGATGCACTGCATAGGAGGCTGCAGTGATAGTGGTGCACCAGGAAGTTGTAGCGATGCTCTACAGAGGAGGCTGCAGCAATGGTGAGGAGGCTGCAATGATGGTGGTGCACCAGGAAGCTGCAGCGATGCGCTGCAGAGGAGGCTGCAGTGATGCACAAGGAAGCTGCAGCGATTTATGAGGATGTTGCAGCGATGCTCGAGAAATTTGCAGTGATTAGGTGGTTTGCTGGGACGAGTTCTTGATTTAGTGAATGCTTTTAGCTCTTAGTAGGAGCTGAGAATCGATCGTAACCTGATGAAGATGATGCTGCCACCATGGTAGTTACAAGGATGGCAGCGGACAACCCGAGCCTAGGGCCAATGTAAGTGGCGCCGGTAAAGAAGATCACAGGGAGGAAAAGTGGGAACCACTGCTAAGGGCAAGCAGCTGACCGTACCAACAAACATGCCCTCGTTGTCATGGCCGCACCCCCTCGTTGTCATGGCCGTACCTCATGGCGACGCCGAGTGTGGTCATTGCAGTGACTGGGGCAACAGTGAAGGCGTCACGGCGAAGGAGAGAGGAGTCCGGCGAGGAAGCGAGTCCGACGGGAAAGAGTTCCCCCCTTCTTTGCCCTACAGAGGCAAGGGATGTGATTTTTGGTCGGCGGAGAGGAGGCATAGCCCAATGTCGAGAATGACAGGTTTTGATGGCCGTAGAGCCTCACTCATCTCACTGCTCTGATACCATGTTGAAAGAGGATAGAAGATACAAATTATGAAAGAAGCTATATTGCATTGGAGCTATTCTCTCTCTATTTATACAAGTTAAGAGGGAGGATTTCTCTTAACAGAGTGGAAAGATTTCCTCATACAGTTAGGGAAATCTTATCTACTATCAGAAACTGCAGTACTGTGACGTTGTTTGCAGTGCGATAGGGAAGCTGCAACACTGTTGGAGGGAAGGTGCAATGGATTGTAGCCACCAGAGGAGAAGGCATAGATCTACTAGAGAGCGATTTTTCATCCATGAAGAAGAAGGGACGTCGCACCAGTGGCTCGATGATAGAAAAGCATAAGATGGCATGAGTAGAGAAGAAGAGGTGTCCGCCGACAGATTAGGTGTTCGACAGCAAAATGCAGCGATAGAAAGCCTTCTCTTCTGCCACCAGAGGTGGAAAAGCAACAGTGATGAGTCGAATAGCGAGAAGAGAGCTTGCTCTAGGCAAGTGGCTCTACTACCATGATGAACCTTGAAATATAATTACAATAGTGTGTTTAGATGGTGAACTTTGATAGTTATTTATACATATTTAGTAGAGAGGAATTTTCTCAGCTGCTTAGAGATTTCCTCATGCAGTAAGGAAATCTTATCTGCTATCATTCCAATGGGCCCAAATCAGTCCTGACTTAGGTTCAATGGGCCCCTAATTAAGTTAGAATGGTTACACCCAAAATCAACTCAATTATAACCTAAACTACTTTGATCAAGACATGATCAATTACAAACACTAATCTTATGTTGTCCGACATGTCATCGGTTCATCCGATGCTTTGTTCGAACCTTCGGCACATCATTCTCTACTTCAGTGTTTTGCCCGATCCATCGGCACGTTGACCTCCCGCAACATCTAATCTCCTTAGTGCAATGTCCGATCGTTTTGGCTCAATGCCTGAACTTATGGTACAAAGTATTTTTGTCGACATGTCGACCAGTCTTCTGGCCTGACGTCTAATCTCCTGACATGATGCTCACTGGCCTAACGTTTGATTCTTCTACTTTAATCGATTTGTTTTTCCATGATCAAAGTTAGTCTTGTGTCACTCAGATGCTAATTAGATCATAATTTCATCAATTGATTTTATTATCAAAATTTGAGATTTAACAGTTCGAAGCTTTCTAGGTGTATGTCAATGCCTATATAAGTTCATTCTAAACTTCTATGTTATTATGACTCCTTTATATTCTCTCACCAAAGTAGGTTACGTTGAATCTCGGATTTTGATGATGAAACCAATTGATAGTGTTGATCTAAAGTGCATTTGAGTGACGTAGGGCTAACATCGATCAGGAGAGGCAAATTGATTAAAGCAAGAGGAATCGGATGTTGCGCCAAAATGAACATGTCAAAACATTAGACGTCAGGCCGAAGGAATGGTCAACGTGTCGGCAAAATACTTCGGGACAAGAATTCAAGCATCAAGCGTAGAAGAGCGGACATTGCGCCAAGGAGATCGGAGTTGCAAAGTCAATATGTCGATTGGGCAAAAGATCGCAAAATAGGATGATGTGCCGAAGGATTGGATGAAGCGTTGAATGAACCAATGATATGCCGAACAACAAAGATTAGCTTATAATCAATTATGTCTAGATCAAGTTAGTTTAGAGTCTATTGAGTCGATTTAGAATGTAATTAAGTCAACTCAATTATGAACCAATTGGGCCTAAGTTTGGACTGTATTAGGCTAAGTGAAAGACCCAAATAGTAACCCAAAATGATGGAAATATCGTGGCATAGTCTCCAAGACTATGTCAGACGATGGTACCACCCAAACTCTAGTCTTTGAGACTGTCAAATGGTGGTATCGTCCGGACACAAAAGTTACATAAAGAAATATCCATGAAGTTACGTAAAGAATTAAAATAGCAATAGCAGCACCAATTGCAATTTTAATTCTTAGCCTCCATGCACGTTCATTCTTCTGTTTATCGGAGGAAAAAAATATACCGATTGAAATAAATATCCATGAAGTTACGTAAAGAAAAATAAATAAATAAAGAGTTTAGTGACATTTTATTGCCACTTCAAATAAAGAAATAAATAGATAACAACATTTATGATAACACTATGGAATCGTCCCCAACCATTTTGAGTGTGTTAAAGCGTGCCCTAAAGGAAGGGATCGTGGTGGGCATTACGGATCTACTACTCCTAAAGCTTTGCCGCATACATTTCTGTGAGAAATGGTGGAAAATGTAATCAAGTGTGATACTGCAAATTCTGAATGTTATATGTGATATTAAAATAAATATTAGATGTGATATTAAAATACTCATTCCAAAAAAGATGATCCTGTAAGCTCCCGCGAGCCATGAAGGTCGCGTTCTCTTCCTTGCAGCAGCCCATGAGCCTGACCAGGTTGGGGTGCGACATCTTACACAAAACGTTCATCTCGTTCTATGCACCTCCAAGAAACATGCACAAGAGAAAGCATTAACCTAACCATTGAGTTCAATGGGAGATAGAGATAAGGAATCATCATATTTTATTTACTTTTCTTTTGTTGTAGGATCATGACCCAAATATATGTTTCCCAGATCTGATCATCTCCAATTGGATTGGGAAGCTTTTTGTTTAGGTTAAAAAAGTATTCTATTTACGAGGGAGATTGTTTTTCTTTTTGACTCAACCTTTGATCTCTTATACACCTTTAGCAGACAGATGGAAAGTTGACACATCATCACCATCTAATAGATACATACTCACCACATCACCTTTATCCACTACCTAGCTAACATCACGATGTCATTCAGGGCAAGAGCCTCCAAGGCTGACACTGTCATACCACCAAGTGTGTCAAAATTGGGCCACATAACATCAATGGAATGGAAAGTTGACTCAATGAGCGGTTTCCTTGTATTCCCGGAGTTCAGCAAATGACTTTAGAATCTCACTTCTGACCATACGAACGATGAGCTTCCTCCAGAGATTTAGCTTCTTGTGTTATGCTTATAGTCTTGATAAAAGCTTGTCATACTGATCATGTGATCTACCTTATATGTGAGAAGAAATGATAAATTAAAATTTTATTGATAATGAGTATTAATTTATATACATAAAAAATATTATAAAATATAATAATTATATTTTTTTAATCGATATTAAATATGAAATATTCACTAAATCATTTCATTATTTAGGATATCATATTCTTCATTATTGATTGATATAATCATGATAATATGTTATCATATTTTTTATGATTTAGAATCGTGATAATATAGTATCAAAAAATTGAGAGGATTATGATAATCTTATCATAATTTATTTTTCTCAATAATATCTTTCCTAATATGCCTTTGCATAATTCGCATGATTGTGCTCCCATTAAAGACATTGATTTTGAACCAAAGTAGAAAGAATGGTTGGCAAGAAAAGGGCTTGATAAGAGCATATGCAGAAGATGAGACATGAGAGACACATAGCTCTTCATTTTAAACTCTGTCATAAATAAAATGAAGGTCGATAGCTATATGTTTCGTTCGAGAGTAAAATATACGATTAGCACATAGATTTGTTGCCTTGATATTGTCATAATATATAGGTGGAGAATCAAATATTATGACAAATAATTCATGTAGCAATGATTGAATCCAACAAAGTTCAATAATTGTAGAAGTAATATTCAGTCTTCATAGAAGATCTTGCAATAGAGCATTGTTTCTTAGAACTCTAAGAGATTGAATCATAACCAAGAAATATGATATAAACACTAATAGATATACTGTCATCCTTATTATATGCATAATCGATATTGAAAAGTGAATAAAGCAATAGGGGAAAGTCCTTTTAGAGAAATAAGCCATGATCAATAGTACCCATTAAGTATTAAAAAAGACATTTAATAGCTATTCAATTATTGGTAGTAAGTTTGTGCATAAAGTGAGATAATTTATTCACTACATATATAATATTCAGATGAGTAAATATCGATTACTTTATATTGCCAACAACTTGATGATACTCGGTGGTGTCATTGAGATTAGCATTATCAAATAGAGTATAAGGAACACTTATAGCGATTGGTGTAATAATAGTTTTGGCTTGAAGCATTTTGGTGTGATAAAAATGTCATAAATATACTTTTGTTGAGAAAGAAATAAACCATTTTCCATGTTAATTATTTGAACCCCAAGAAAATAGCTAAGAGACTCGAGATATTTGATAGAAAACCTATTTCTAAGCTGTTAAATAAATTGATTAATTATTACTAATTTATTACTAGTAATAATTAAGTCATCCACATAAATTAGTAAAAACATCATTATTCCTTAATGAGAATAAATAAATAATAAATTATCATATTAAGAATTATGAAATTCAACTAAGACTATATATTTTTGAAGTTCATAATATTAAGCATAAGGGGCCTGCTTAAGACTATAAAGGGCCTTGCACAACATACAAATATGTTAAGGGAGATTATGATCCTAGAGATTACCTCATAAATATATTATTGGAAATATGACTATGAAGAAATGCATTATTCATGTTAAACTATCAAAGTCCCTAATTGTTAGACAAAATAAAATAAAATAAAATAATATAAATTATTATTAGCTTCACAACTGATCTAAATGTGTCATGGTACGTAAGGTTTGGATGTTGATGAAATCATTTTGCAACAAGTCTTTGCAACCCACAAGGTTTTGATTTGAATGGGATGAGACTAAGTCCCATATACCATTCTATGACAAAATACTATGTTCTTCAGATATTACGGCTCATTATTCGAGAATTTTCAGTGCTTGATTAAAGTGAAAAGCTTATAAATAAAATTTTGAGATTATTTTATAAAAAAAAAATATTTATTTGATTTAAAGATTTTATTTTTGGATTAGTAACTATTGAATGAATTGATACAGGGTTGATAGGACTTTCTAGCTAAATTTGATATGGCAATGGCGTACAAGCCCAGAAAGGCAAACGTCGTGACCGATGCACTGAGTCGGAAAGTGGAGCATGTGAATGCTGTACAATTGGAGGGCAAGGCCAAGCAAGTCAGTTGCACTCCAATTTACTTTCCAAGATTAGGGATCGACTGTATAGTGATCCCTAGGTAGTAACCTTGATACAGCTCATCCAAGAAGGCAAGACACGACGATTTTGGGTCCAAGAGGGACTCATTTACATAAAAGGGAATAGAGTTTATGTCCCTTGAGTGGACAATTTGATGTGTGAGCTCTTAAGAGATTGTCACGATTCCCTTTGGGCTGGACATCCGGGCATTCATAGAACCTTGGCTCTCGTGGAGAGGGCCTTCTACTGGTCAAAGATGAGGACTGATGTGGAGGAATATGTTCGAATGTGCCTCACTTGCCAATAAGACAAGGTGGAGCAGCGAAAGCTGGTGGGACTTTTGAAGCCGTTGCCCGTACCAGAAAGGCCATGGGAGAGCATTTCTTTGGATTTCATATCAAGCTTGCCAACAGTAGGGAGACTCAGATCGATACTCGTAGTGGTCGATCAGTTTTCAAAGTATGCAACTTTCATTACTACTCCCCTACACTGTTTAGCAGAGGAGCCGGCCAAGCTGATAATGAAGGATGTAGTAAAGTATTGGGGTATCCCACATAATATCATCAGTGATCGAGACGCTCGATTTCTGGGACGATTCTGGACCGAGCTATTCAAATTATTGGGGTCGAAGTTAAACTCCTCCACAAGCCTCCAACCCCAAACGGATGGCTAGACCGAAAAGATAAACTCGCTCCTGGAGCAATATCTTCGGCACTACATGAGTGCCAACAAATGAGATTGGGCGAAGTTGTTGGACATTGCCCAATTCTCCTACAACTTGCAGTGGAGCTCTGCGTCTAACAAGAGCCCCTTCGAGATTATTACAAGGCAACAACCATTAACTCTTCACACCATAGTAATCGAGTATACTAGGAGTAATCCATCAACCTACCACTTCACAAAGGAGTGGCACCGAAATGCAGATATTGCACAGGCTTACGTGGAGAAGGTGACAAAAAGAATGAAGAAGTGGACATATTTGGGAAGGCGACCACAAGAGTTCAAGGTCGGCAATTTGGTGTTGGTCAAGCTCCAACCAGTATCACTCCAATTCTTTATGAAAAAAATACACAAAGGATTGGTGCGTAAGTATGAAGGGCCCTTTCCTAATTATCAGTAGGGTGGGTGATGTCTCCCATAAGTTGTAACTGTCGATGTGGTTCAAAATTCACAATGTTCTTCATGCCAGCAACTTGAAAGCCTACCACTCGGATTCGCAAGATGCTTTCCAAAGTATTCCAACTTGGCTACCCCCCACCAGAGCCTCCTATAAGAAGCAAGTTGAAACAATCCTAGCGGATCGCAAGGTAAAGCTACCCACTGGAGCTGAGCAGACCGAGTATTTGGTGAAGTGGCAAAAGCTTCCCCGAACTTAAGCCAGTTGGGAGCCCGAAGACACCTTACGACATGAAGAAACAATCATCAACAACTACCAACAAGCATCGATAAGGGTGTCGATAGTTTAAGTGGGGAAAAATGTCATGAACGGTCATCGCTCACCCGTAACAACTTCATTCAATAAACTGTTCGTCGCTTTTGTTTACATGTACAGCTGCTTAGCAGCATGTTTTGGCTTGGCTTTATGTTCTTTTGCTTGTAAAAATGTAAGTTTGAACAAGTTATAGTGCTACAGTGCGATCGCTCACCGAACCGAGCAAAATAGCCCAAAATGGCTCCATTTTCGCGTGCCATGGGCTGTTTTCTGCAACCCGCAGTAGTGCATGAAACGTCAGTCATCTCAGCCCCTTGGAACCACCTAGGTGGCACCATGAGGGATAGGGCTTCAGTATAGTGTCAAGCGTTGAACAATCTTTTGCAAGTTCACAAGTTATCTTGACGGGAACTTGTTGTCGCGTCTGACACCCAATGAACAGTTGTTTGCGAACTTGCAGCTATTCGTTTAACCTTCTAAAGTCCTTGTTTTCCTCCTCTCCCTCTTTTCTCTTATGCACATAAGGTGCTCGTTGAATTGCTTGTAAAGCTTCCCTTTTTCGCGAGACGTCAGGACTTGTCCGTTGCTCGTTCTTCGAACTAATCAACTTTCTCTTTTACATGTCTTTCGGGACCTGCAAGAGGTTGCAAGTGGGCTGATCTTTATGGATGCATATCCTAAGAGCGTAACGCGACTTAGGCAACGCAAGCTAAGTTTGTGTCTTGGCCGCAAGAGTGCATCACGACTTAGGCAATTCCAACTAAGTCTGTGACAAGTTGGCCCCTAACAAAGTTAGTGGGATTACCTCCCAAATCTAACCTTAATTACATGCTAACTATGATTCTTAAGGCATATACTAAGCAAATCAAGTCCGGTGAGTCTAAGTTTCTTCCGACGAGCTTTCGGTGAACTTTCAACGATCTCTCGGCAATGTTCCAATAGACTCCCACCAAGCTCCTTGACTTCTCGGTCAATTCTAGTAGAACATCCGACGAACTCTCGAACTCCCAACAAAATCTCGTTCTTGACTTCGGAACTTCATTTTGCTTTATGGCTTGATTGCTATCAAAGTTAATCCTGCATACTTAAAACCTACTTTGATCTAGACAAATATTACAAAGTTTGAATCAAATGTTGTTTAGCATGTCATTGGTTCATCGATGCTTTATTCGATTCTTCGGCGTTTCGTCATCTCTTATAGCCTATTACTTAATCATCCATTTTACCTCTATAACTTTGATTTCCTTAGCATAATTTCCATTCTTCTTGGCCCGATGTCTGAACCTATGGCCTGAAGCCTTTTGTCGATATGTCGATTGATCCTATGGTTTGACATCCAATCTTCTGACATGTCGACTCCGATCTAATATGATTCTTCCTACTTTAATTGTCTCTCCTTGATCATAGCTTCCTACGTTACTTAAAATGCAGATTAAATAAATACTATCAATTGGTTTCATCATCAAAATATGAGATTCAACATGTATTTTCTAGAATTTATAAAGAAGATGAGAGAAAAGAATATAAATTATTTAATATTTATATAAGAGGATCTTAAAAAAGTTATGTTGGAGTGTGACAAAAATTTAAAATTTAAAAGTCATGACGAATATATTAGACGTACGTACCTAATGATGCTCATCTGTTTTATTTTTGTCATCATGACCTACATCCACTCCACCGATTCCTCTTCCGTCGAGGCCACCGGCATCCACTAATGATCTTCCTTCAATGGGCGAAGATCAACTACCCTTGCAACTTGATTCTCCTTTTGACAGGTTTAGGAGAAAACCTTTACAACCCCCCTTCGCTCCTCTCTTAAGCAAGACTAACACATTAGAGTTTGAGGAGTTCACACAAGATTACAATAGCGTTTTCTTTTCTTTTTGCTCTTAGTTGTGTGTGTGTTAACCAGGGATGAGAGGGATATTTATAGGCCTCAAGTTTATTCAAACTTGGAGCCTAAAAAGGTCTCATCTCGGGTTTTCTGGGTCCTAGCGGTACCACTACTTGTAGCATTGACATTGGGTGGTACCATCGCCCAGTCTGGTGATACCACTGCTTGGAAGACTTTGTCTGGGCAGTACCAACGCTTGACAATCTTGGAGATTGAGTCTGAGCGATACCACCTCCCAGACCAACGGTACCACCGCCTGACACAGTCTAAGAGACTGTGCCACGACGGTTTCATCTATTGGGTCATTGTTTGGGCCTTCCACTTGGCCCAACACAACCTAAACTTGGGCCCAATTGGCCCCTAATTGAGTTGGCCCAATTCCAACCTAATTATATGCTAACTATGAAATTTAAGGCATACACTAAGCTAAATAAGTCCGATAAGTCTAGGTTTCTTCCAACGAGCATCCGACGATCTTCCAGCGAACTTTCAATGATCTCTCGGCAATGTTCTAAGAGACTCCCTATAAGCTCTTGGACTTCACAATGATCTGCTTGACGAGTTCTGACTAGCTTCTTTGGCAAGCTACTGAACTTCTTGGTTAATTCCGATATAACTTTTGATGAACGTTCGGACTTCTGACTAACTCTCGAACTCCCAACGAAATCTCGTTCTTGATTTCGGGACTTCATTTTGCTTTATGCTTTGCCATTGTAGTTAATCCTATACACTTAAAACCTACTTCAATTTAGACAATTATTACAAGGCTTAAATCAAATATTGTCCGATATGTCATTGGTTCATCGACGATTCGTCTGATTCTTCGGCGCATAGTCCTCTCTTGCGGCCTATTGCCCAATCGGCCAATCGACATCCGCAACTTTGATTTCCTTAGGACAATTTCCACTCTTCTTGGCCCAATGCCTGAACCCATGACCCGAAACCTTTTGCTGATATGTCGATTGATCCTCCGGCTCGACGACAATTTTCTAACATGTTCCATTCCAGCCCAACATGATTCTTCCTGCCTTAATTGTCTCTCCCTTATCGAAGCTTCCTACGTCATTCAAAATGTAGATCACATAAACACTATCAATTAGTTTCAACATCAAAATGCGAGATTCAACAAAAGTGATAGAAAACCATAATAATAATAAACAAAAAGACCATGTCATGTCACACGTGCCATCACTTACGTGATTAGTTGGTAGGGAACTATTGACTAACA